>JBBJLR010000002.1:9921738-9948064 GCA_037577145.1 Brachypetersius gabonensis | reverse complement strand
GTGTGTGTGTGTGTGTGTGTGTGTGTGTGTGTGTGTGTGTGTGTGTGTGTGGGTGTGTGTGTGTGTGTGTGTGTGTGGGTGTGTGTGTGTGTGTGTGTGTGTGTGTGTGTGTGTGTGTGTGTGTGTCCAAAGATATATGTGTATGACACAAGAGTAGAGGAAATGACTCTTCATGTGCGTGTGTTAATCGTCGCAACATATAATTGTCAGGCTGTTTAAAAGTGCGTGTCATCAATGTCACTGTGTTTCTCATGCAGCTGTGCACTTTTTAAATGATTTAATTTGTTTGCTCATTACTATCTTTGCACCTGTCTTCCTCTGCATGATGGGCAAGTATCAGTGAGCTTGTCAAATAGGCGTATCCTTTTTGTACATGCTCCCTAACATGGTTACATAGTGTTCATTTTGCATTATGCAGTTTGTGTCTTCATGGGGCCAATATTGGTATCTCCAATTGATTTTACTCTATATGAACAACTGTGTTCATTCTGACATCTGTCAGTGAAGGAAGTCTGCTGGGAGGGGGCAAGCAGAGGCCTGGGAGGAGCCTCTGACAGTGCTCATGTTCAGCTCCTACTTTATTAATGATTTCACCTGTCAGTCATCTTGAGTGAAAGGGCTGCCCTGTGGGTTGTCATGTTCCATGCAGTGTTTAATTCCTTTGGGATTTAAGAGGGATGAAGATGGAGGAAAGGGATAAAGAAAGAGTTGGAAAATTGCTTATAAGGACCATATCTGGTGAGAAAGTTATTTAACTTTTAAATGACACCTAAGCTGTTGATAATCAATAGTAAGAATCATTTTGTATCACTATTTCATCACCTCGCCCCCAAGTTCTTTTGAAGGACAAAATATATACACGTTTGAGATACAGAATCCTGTTGATCGTACAGTTGTCCAGTTAAACAGCAATAGATGTTGACTTACCACTGTGTCGAGTCTAGACCTTGTTTGGACTGCCAGTTGGTGCAGAATTAGAGGTCACCGGAGCTGCCTGGGAGCATGCCGTAATGGAAACAGGGCTGATGGCCGTGTTTTGAAGGGACAGCTGACCTCTGAGCTAAATCCATCTTGGTGGCGGTCAGATCCAAGCAGGCCTGCATGCCGCATGGCTTAACGCGAGCCCCTCCTGCTTCCGCTGCTTTCTTCTCTGGTGTCAGCATGGGACCCTCATCTCTTGTGCAGCTGCTGCATTGGCTCTGCTTGGCTGGAAACGGCAGGTGTAAGCCCTGCATTCTGCACACTTCCGGCCATCGCATCATCCTCATCACATCTCACATGTTTGGTGGACAGAGGTCACTGTTTTGGTCTGTTGTTATTTGTGAAAAATGACAGATGTTTGTCAAAACTTGTATTTAGAGGCACACAAACACATAACTCTTTTTTTGTTTCTTGCCCCAGGTTTCTCGAACTCCAACATGAACCTGCCAGGAAGAGAAGAACAAGGTCCCACCTCCTCCTCTCCACAGCTGCAGGACAAAAACGCCAATAACCACACCTCGCCTAACTCCCCCGGCCCCACCGCCATCGAGAACGGCAACCAGATCTCCAACGGTAACTGTAATGGGTAGTTGGAGACAGCTAGGCCTGTGAAATGATGGACTATAGTGTTTGTAGCAATAGCTCTGCTGTGTAGTCCAGAATCTGGACTACTGACCAATTCTCAAGGAAAGATCTAAAAAATAAAAGATGAATAAATTAAAAATAGATTAAAATAATGTCTGACCCAAGTATCCATTGTCTTAAATACACATATTTTAAATGCTGTATGCTACCAAGGCAAGGCGCAGTAATTAATCAGTGCTGGTGGATAAATATATGATTCATGCCAATTGGTCAAATAAACAAAGTAATAATGAAGGAAAAGTCCAGCCCCATGACAATATATGGCGTTGAGCTTGTTGTGGGGGTGGGTTACCTGGTCACATGTTCAGCCAGCTTAACCTTGACCCAGCTGGCCTTGACACGTAGAGGAGGGAGAGACAGATGGAGAGAGGAACTGAAAGGATGTGTGAGGATGTTGGAAAGAAAAGATAGGAAGTGTCTGAAAAACAGAAAAGGTGGCAGAATGAGGGCAGAATTAGACAGACAGTAAGTGTGTGAGTGAGTGTGTGTGGGTAAATCCAGAGTGTGGTTGGACTGAGGCAGTGGGGACAGACACAGGGAAATGAAGTGAGCTGACCCACAAGCTATCAGTGAGACAGTGTGTGATTAGTGTGAAAGGCCCTGGAGTTGATAAAATGCTCTCCCTAAGAGCCATCCGTCCAGGCAGGGTCTTTCTCTCTGGGTCTCACTCTCTGTCAAACACTTCCTCCATCTCCTGCACTTCAGTGAGGATAATATCTCTATGGGAAAGGCGATGATCTCTTTGACTTGAAGTGCAAGAGAGAGCTCAAAACAAGGCCTGTGCTCACCAAGTAAATGTTACAGATCCATAATCTGAATTTTTGTTTTTGTTTTTTGCTTTCTCTGAGGTCCCTTTAAGATATTTATGTTGTCTATATCTCTTAGAATTAATCTGGTTGTTTTTGTCACTGTGCCTTTAACACTGATATATGTTGAAGATCTCTGCTCTTAGCTTACCCCCCCCCCCCCCCCCACGTATGATGTCTTTCAAATCTTTAATGAACATGAGCAATGTTTAATCCTGATAAAGGATTTTTACATGAAAATGAAATGCTTATAATAGAACATGTAAACTCATACATTAAACTGTATACAAGAATTGCGTGAAATATGTTTGAACAGTCTCTTTGTAGATTAAATAAGGCTGTATGTGGTAATGGAGAACATTCTAGGTGGTGCATCACTTACAGAAAAAAAAAAACTAGAAAAAAAGAAACAATTGTCATCCCTGAACTGCTTGCCTTGTATTAACTCACTCTCCTTTCAGTCCTTGTGTATCTGTAACTCAGGAGTCTGGCATCAGCTTTAGGTGCTCAGCTGGAGCTCGTTAAGATACTGTGCTTTAAAATGATTGTCCAGACAACTAAAAGGCAAACGTGGCTTAGCATACATTTTCCGATCTCATGTGTTTCTTACTGTCTGAACAGGGACATTAGAGGATGAGGGACACCACAAGACAAATGCATCCAGTGCCTCTACACTACACCGACACATGGACAGCCATCACACTCAGGTAAAGTACTTCTGAATTCTTTATTAGGTCTGATTTAAAAGGCAGTATGACCAGATTTACTTCTTTGAATACATTAAGTAGACTTCCAGATTTCAAGCAATCTTTTGTGACCACAATTATCAGATTTTTTTCTGTTACACTTTGATTGGTTGTCTGCATTCTTGAGTACAAAAGAAACTTTTCTCTATTAAACTGAAAGCTAGTTACCAGTAACATGCACTACCTGCTCTGCACAGCGTACAACAATGAGACTGACTTATATTCTCTTTCTGTTATGTTTTAAGCAATGTGTAGCATGTTTGCTGATGAGTATAATACAACTGTGTTGTACATTAATCCGTTTTTGTTGCACAGTTTAACAGTAACCTGCTATTACAAATCACGCAAAACAAAGGACCTTTTGAATACCAGTTGTCCTCCTTATCCTGGCAAAGATGGTCATTCTGGGCCCTGTTGGACAAACTCACTGAGCTCTCTGGTCAGACAGACGTCTGGCTTGTGAGATTGTGACCTTCACTTCTAAATATACGCTACATGTCCAGATGTTTGTAGACACTTGCTCATCCAAAGTCTCTTTTCAGATATAGGAGACTGATAAAGAGTCTGTAACCCTCTTGCTACAGTAACAGCTGTTAATCTTTTGAAAAAGCTTTATATTACATGTTGGAATGCTGCTGTAAGGATTTGTTTGCATTCATCCACAACAACATTAGGATGGTAAGTTCTGGATCACAAACACCACACCTACTCTTCCCAAAGGCACTGGATGGAGCTTCTTCACAACACAGTTGCACTCTTGCTAAAGATTGCCATTGGTTATGACAAGCATCCTGTTCTAATGGCATTGCTTTTCTATGGAGAATATACAAGCTGTGTTTGTGAAGTTAAACACATGTCAACAATGTGTGTGCTTTAATTGAGCTGAAATCACTAATTAGAAGTCTCTGGATACTTTTGGACAAAGTGCAGTACACAATCACACACACACACACACACACACACACACACACACACACACACGCACGCAGATCTCTTATCTAGCTCTCTGGTGTAGGGGAGGTTTCCTGTGACCCCTGCGGTGGCAGAGGTAATCATGGGTAATGAAAGTGAGAGTGGGTCCAGGGTCTTCTCAGGCCCAGCACTCTGCCAGATGAGTTGAGAAGGGGCTTATCTGAAGATTACACCACTCCATCTAGTGTAGACTGAATCCAGGAATAGGAGTAGCGTTCCCGAGCCACAAGCACACTCACAGGCCAGCACTGTCACCGTATACTCAACTCCACTTCTCGCTGTCACACACTGTGTGTATTGAGACTAGGCTAATGCTCACACTAGATTAAACCTTAATGAAGCTGCACAAGGTTTCCACCACAGTATCTGCATCTCTCTTTCCCTTCTATGTCTGTGACTCTTATTCTCGCTCCATCGTTTTTCTCTTTGTTTCTCTCTCCCTTTCTTTCTCTTTTTTTTTTCCCATCACACTCTTTTTTCTTTCCTTATCTCTCTTTCTCTCTCACTCTCTCTCTCTCCCTCTCCCTCTACTTTGTAATTGACAACATAATCAAAATATGTAATATAAACAGTTAAAATTCGTGAAACAGTCTATTGTAAAATTTGAGGGTTTTTTTTATATATCCATGCCGTAATATGGCACTGCGTGATCTGCTGGTCAGGAGCAGATGTGGGCAGAATATCAGAGTGCATCTTAACATTCTGGAGATCTGGAATTACTTGCATATGTGCAGTGACAAGTGTGACACCTGTCCTATATAATATGCATCCACAGACCTAAATCAGTCCAAGCTGAATGTCCCCTATCTGCCACGTTGAATAGCAGATTTAGGGCCTCAGCCCTGTCTTTTATGACCTGTCAAATGCTGTACATCCTGCATGCAGGTCCGTGCCATGGAGAAAGGCAGGCTAAGGTAAGGTTATTTTAAGATCACTGAGTGTAGAATGTGGTCATGATTAATGGTCAGCCATGGTATATGTGGTCATGCTAATTTGGGTGTCTGATCAAGACACGGTAGTGACATGTTAGTATGTGTGTTTGGAGAACATTTGGGGTCACTACTGTGAGTAGAATAGTCTATCAACCACAAATATCCAACCAGGTGTCTAAAACTGCCGATGATGATGAAAGACTAGAAGATGACAAACATCAAATGATCTATCATCAATAACTTTGCATCTGCATGGTGGACCAACACGTTAGATGTGTGTGAGTTCTGTCCAGCACACACACACAACCTAACACACCATATCCATGCCAATATCACTGCTGTGCTGAGAATGATCTACCACCCAAATTAAACTCCTATGGGGTTCCCGACCACTGATGAATGTGTAAAAGGAGGACAAATAAATGATGCAAAGAAACAGATGGACTACAGTCTGTAAACTACAAAGGGCAACTATGATATCAGTGGAGTGTTAAAATGTACAGGGAGTGCAGAGACAAGGTAGATGTACCTAATTAAGTTGTTAACCAGTGAATGGTTACGTGAATGTATTTGAGGCAGATTATACTCTCACTTAATGATGGCCTGTATAGTATGTTGGCAGTCATATGCACATTTCATAAGCCTGTGTGCTTTGAAGTGCTCAGATTACACATGCACCTTCACACAACAGGGACATTACAGTACAATGACTATATTTGCAAAGCCATGCATACAATACATGCCTCATACATAATCACCAAAGGTTCCTCCCCACACATTATCACAGTAATGTGTACTTTTGTGATGACAGAGAGAGAACGTGTATGCCTTTATGTATGTGTCATATCCAACAGAGGCTGTCTGTCTCTGACATATTATCCAGACCTCCCTGCTGTGAGCCTCACATTTTGCAGTGTGTTCTAAGCTGTAATGATTTATTATCATATGCACTATATAGGTCAGTTTGCACTATCTAGCACTTAGATTGATGTTTAGTATGCCCACATGGACCACTTGTCATTGGATGTAAAGCACCACATCAGGTTAGCAGTTATCATGTGCGATAATTACTGTAGTGTACCCTGAGTGGAGAGGTGACATTTTCTCTCTCTCTTTCTCTCCCTCTCTCTGTCTCTGAGCATTGTTATATGAGCCTGTAGATAGAGAGCAGTGGATTGTTTATCTAGTACAAGAGAGTCCTCGTTTGTCATTGATGGTTCCAGTGTCCTGTGTTTCCAATCCAGCGCAGGCTATGCTGTGCTAAGACGGAATGAAGCCTGTCATTATTCTAACAAGCAGACAAACACATTGTGTAATCCCGCAGCCTGCATTTTATGTAAGCTCCTCCAGGCAGGTTTGGTGTGACGCTGCTGCAGGTACATTTGTGGGGGAATAACAAGCTGTGGGGTTTCAGCAACCTCAGTTTGAATGTGATGGGTTTGCTATGTTCCTTCCTCCTTTTTGATTACTACATTGTTTAAAATGGTTTACTTGTAAACTCATTCACTAATTTGCTACAAACTATATATGCCCAACAGCTGACACCTCCTAACCTATTGTTTCTTCCGAAATCAAAAGTATTAATAGTCCCCTTTTGCTGCAGTAACAGTTACTCTTCTGAAACGGCTTTACACTACATGTTGCAACATTGCTGTTTTTATCTGATTTGAGTGCATTCAGCCACAAGAGCATTAGTGAGGCCAAGTACTGATGTTGGATTAGTTTGTATCACAAACGCCACTCCGTCTCCCAAAGATATTTTGCTCTACCAAATCAGCTACTGGGGAGTGGGAGTGGACTATAAACCCCTCCAACTGCAAGCGAGCATCAGTGCAGACTTAATGACACACAACATGTTTATGAGGAAACATAAGACTTTTCTAAGGCTCCATTAGAGAAACAATTTTTTAAAATGACAGTTTCATCATTTTATCTGCACAGTGTAGATGTTTTTTTTTCTCTTGTAAGCTCCTACCTTGCCTCTTGCTGAAACGCTAACTCAGCAAATAATGATACAGTAAATAAGCAAAGTGTCAATCTTAAAGCTGAGGTAACAGCAGCTTTCTCCTTCTGCTGGCGAGTGGGAAGGGCATCCCAAGGTTCACCTTTATACTTACACCTTCTACCTTCATTAGCCATGCCCCCCACTACTGCAAGTGTAACTTCATATGGATTAACACTCCTTAATGGAGTGTTGGTGGGAAGAAACCGCTTTGAGAAATAATAGTGTATTCCTTACTTTGTAGTGAACTTACTGGAACTTGAAACGACTGAAAGATTTATTGCCAAAAACACGACAAAATATCTGACACACTATACAGTTCTCTTTTTCTGTAATAGGGATTAGGTCTTCAGCCTCCCTCCTGAAACTCATGCACCGCTGGGCTTTGTTGTGTTATTTTAGCAGGTGTATTGAACGTTTCACTAGCGATACCTAAGCCTGTCCTGCCTTTAGGGACACTCAATGGCACAAAATCTCTAGTTACCAGATCCCCTTCAACCCTCCATCGTCTCGCTCCGTCACATGATAGGCTGGTGTCACATGACTGCCCGGAAACCAGGAAGTCCCCGGCAAGTGTAGAGGCAGTGGCGTGGCCGCAAGAACCATCTTAAACGATAAACATGTTGTACAGTCGCGTACGTCTCCTGCGCTTTAAATAAGGCTTTAATTATTCAAGTAGGCAATGAAATATTCACAGGTACAGAATCGCCCCCTGCAGAGGCAAGTGATCTAAACTCAAGCACACTGAAACTGGACACTGTTGTACAGAGCTACATAAGCTGGGCTGTATTCTCCTACACTGCTAATGCTCAGGCCTACTGGTAACATTATACTTGCGCTTTAAAGCTCATCCGTCTGTGCCAGGTATACACACATGCCACATTTAGAGAATGTAATATGTTCTATAACGGAGACTCAAATTTTCAAATAAACCAGTTTGTGGTTAACGTTTACATCTTGATTCAGTTCTGACGTTGCTATATGACAGAAGAAGATTATTGATGCATTCCATCAATCATTCAATATACTATTCTACAACAAAGTACAAATAACTGTGCACAAACACAGTACACAGTTCGTGTAAGGACATACGCAAGCACATTACAGTTTCAACAAACCCACACTTGCTAAAGACTCGATTTTGGTTTGCTGGTATAAGAAATGCAAGCATACAAGGTGTTGTCTGTTCCAGTAAGTTTGCTATACGTACAGCAGCTAGCTCATTGCTCATGGGGCCTGGCTGGAGGAAAGCCAGATGGCTATAGCAACATGCGCCCTTCCATTACTCAACTCTAACCCCAACAGAGGTCAACTTCAGAAGGACACTTTAGCCCGTAATGTCCTTATGGCGCTCGGAAACAGGAAATGGCCTTTTAATGTAGAAGTCTCCTTCCTCAGTGCTAATGTGCCCTGGCAACATATCTTCTTCATATTTCAGCAGCCAGCCTGCCTTCACCACATGTCTCCACTCGCCATCGATCCAGCACAATATCCCACATGTCTATTCTATCTATCTGTTTATCTGTCTGTCTGTCTGTCTGTCTGTCTGTCTATCTATTTATCTATCTATGTACACACACACATACACACACACAAATATACATATATATATATATATATAAATGTTGAATTTTGTGGTTAATTCCTGATTGATTGGAGATAGTGATTGGTCCGTTGGCTCCGTTTATATCAGTGTTCCAATTTGCTCAGAGGGGAGAATTCCCGAGAGGAGCACGGAGGACAGCTGGGGGAACAAAGTGTTTCCATGCATCCCTTTCACTAATGGAGGAGTCTTGTGCTGTCTGTCCCAGAGGAAAAAGGCTCTGCAACCTTAGAGAATCATCTGTTATGAAAGAATTCCTCAGTCACAAAATTCATGACTTGTTCAGTAGGAACTTTTTGGAGTAGAACTATGGCTCAGAACACAAGCAACTAAAGGGTTGACTTTAAATGGCCAGGTTTAGTTCCCCAGCTTTGATTCAGGCATCAATTATGTTGGTTTACAGTGTTATGCAAATAAAATTGTTACTGTTCTTCATTAGATCTGAAGAGCTTCACTTCAAATGGTTTAAAAACACCTCAGTCAGCATTTGCTATCAAAAACACATCTTGGATCCAGTTGTGTGTTACACATGATGCTGTTATGCTGTCATCTTAATGCTACAAGTGCCTCACATTTATCAGTGTCTAGTAGAGTATTTGAACTGCTTTCACTGTGGATAAAAGATATGTGATGTAAAAAAGTAAGTATCCTGGTAGGCACGCAGTTGTGAGTCTTACGTTCTGTGGACTTAATGTTTCAAGTTCAATTAAATGAAAAAGCAACCAGGATATGTACTTTAAGTTAGTATTTACAGTGTTTTTGTGTCCTTTTCTGAAGCCTGTACGTTTGTCTTTCTCTTTCCTCTCTTCCAGAGGGGGCACCTCAACTTCTCGCCCTTTGGTGCAGGGGCGGCGCTGTAGCCTGGGCATGGGTTGTATCATTGTGGGGATGGGGTGAGTCTGCTCTACTAGCCGGCGCCTCATTGGCTCCCCTTCTGCCCTGCGCTCCACCCAGGCCACTCCCTCTTTTCCATCTTTTCGATAGGAAACTGCAGCTCAGTGCTCTTGCCACTAGCTCCATATGATGCTTTATATTTTCATGTTTACCGATAAAAGCCCTTTGTAATGGAGTTTTCTCACCAGTCTATTGCTGGTGTGGTACTGGGAGAAATAGAAGAATCAAACATTGCTTGATCAGAGAGAAACTTGTCATTTTGTTTGTACTATAAGGATAAAGACTGGGGTAGTGAAAGAAGATTGGAGTTTTCTAAATATATGACATTTCTAGCAATAGCACTAGAGATGATACGGAAGAGGATACTCACAGTGCATCTCTTTTAAAAGCAGTTTAGTTACATGGATGGCAACAAATAGATGTGTATTCTCAGTGATGGGCATGCTCCTGTCAGTGGGTTAGATCAAAAAGAAAGAAAGAAAAAAACGACAAACGAGCTGCAGTTTTTTACTCCAGTGCCTGCTTCCCCCCCTTTGCTGCTCTCCCTCTTTCGTTGCTTAATTCTCAGCAGTCCCGCTCAAGCCTTCATTCAATCAATTTGTTCTTTGAGTTCTTTCTTTGGCTTTATTTATTTATTTACGCCTGAGACAGAGGCTCTTTATGCTCTTTATAGAATTTACCCACATGCTGAGATGCTTATTGTTGGCTGCTGAATCATCCCTTATGTGAGCAGAAGCTTCAAGCCACATCTCTGCTCTGACTCAAATGTTTCGGAAACCGCAAACATTGGTGTCTGCCAGATACACTATTGTGTCCATAACATATGAAAATATTGAGCAAATATGTAGCACATAAGTGGACTGTGTTATAATTCGTAATTAGTACCATGATGTATCTTATTTTAATGTATATGTACATGCAGTTCACATACATCAATGTTTATATGACACGGTTGATTATTTAGGGCTGGCCTTAATGGTTTGAATATTCAAGCATTTTTTGTAATGTTGTGACTCGTTTCTGTAGTATTTTTTTGATCCATTTGGACAACACTAGAATTCTACAGGACTCTTACTGAACATTTTTCAGAGTTAAAGTCTTATTCATTCCATTTTGAAATGATGTTAGAATTGCAAAATTCATTCTGTTCCCTGATAGTGTTAGCTAAAGGTTAAACAAAGCCAAACTCCCCCTGTGATTTACCAGCTCACTTCTATTCTCTTAAAACTAGGCAGGATCAGTAAAGTAAAATTTTTAAATGGTAAACAAAATATTTAAACAAATTGCTAAGTTTAGGTTGCTTTGGCTCTAATTTTGATTGTTAAGCACTGGACAATGGCTGAAGGAGTCGAAGTCTGGTCACTCGTTTAGAGTCCCAGAGAGCAAAAAGAGGAATAAACAAAATTAGCAGCACTCCTTCTTGCCAAATCTATATGAATTTAGTGGGAAGCATTGAAATAACTTTATTCTACCCTAAATGTAACTCTACTCTCCATTAAACCCTAAATGGTGTAGTCTTATGTTCTGGTTCTGACTACATAATCACTTTAGTTGAATGTTTTAATAACAAACTGAACAACAAACTGACTAACTACATCCCTTTCCTACTGCTTACTTTATTTCTTTAAAAAAAAAAAAAAATCCCTTGATTTCTTTATAACTTGCGTTCTTTTTGTTGGGTTGGGTGTTGGCCAATTATTACTTGACAGTTGTTTTATAGATGCTCTGACTGCAGTATCTTGGTTAAATAGTTGACTCGGATTTAAGCTGTTTTCCAGGTAAGAAACAGTCGTGGACTTCTTAAGCACTGATGTACGTCGCTCTGGATAAGAGCGTCAGCCAAATGCCGTAAATGTAAATGTAAATGAAAGCTATTAAAAACTATTCACTATTAATAACTGAAAGCTATCAAAAACTGGAACATAAAAACAAAAAATGTATGCTTATTCAGAAACGCCAATGAGGGTTC
Source organism: Brachypetersius gabonensis (assembly GCA_037577145.1). Lineage (NCBI taxonomy): Eukaryota > Metazoa > Chordata > Actinopteri > Characiformes > Alestidae > Brachypetersius > Brachypetersius gabonensis. The sequence goes on along the minus strand of JBBJLR010000002.1, from coordinate 9,936,514 downwards.
AACGCAAATCCTTTCTTGGCTTGCTTCAGTTTATTCTCATTTCTCCCTTAGTTTTCTGACCCCTTTCCTGAGTCCTCCTTGGTGGCTGGACTCCAGTCTTTAGTGTAACTTAAGGTTTGGTATTACCTGTGCTGAACTGAGTCAGGTGAAGCCTTGCCTTGGCCTGGATTGTCCTGTGAAAGCAAGCTCTTTCCAGGATTGTCCTGGTCCGACCTGGCAAGCCGATACATATTACTGAGTGTACGAGCTCTCAGGTGAACTGCTAAAGCCTGCAGTCTGGAGGCTTTTCAGGAACATGAGGAGAGGCCACAAATCCAATCTGCCTTTATCTGTCACTACACTGACATCAAATCAGCTCTTTTTCCCACTCAGTGTGTGTGAATGTTTGTTTTCATACGTTTTCTGGACAAATATATACAGAACTCCAAAGAACACCAGTTATGATGTATAATAACCAGTATCCTATTTTATTATCCAAATCTGTGCTAAGGTTATGCTTATAATTAGGGATAAAGCATCTTATTACATTTTTATTCTGCCCAGTTCTTACTCATATAAAAACAACATATTTCCAGAGAGGTCCCACCTTAGGGAGATTTGTTCCTCTCCAAGGTGTCTGAGAATGACTAACCTCAAAAACAACAAACACATTTGAGAAAAACATCCTCCTCGTTGCTTTCTCACAAATACACCACACACACAAGACCCCTCATAGTTGTTAAATGACTCCTAATGGTCATCCAGAATCTTTTGTGCATGCACAGTCTGACTCTGCAGCATCTGATTAACACAAATGGGCCAACAGGCGTGTGCTTCCCTCCCTCTGAGCCTCTAATCTGATGAGAGCATGCTGCCGTTGTGCACGGGGCCCCTACAGGCTCTCTAAACAATGCCAACCCGTTCACTCCCACTGCTGCCCAATTACACCACGGAATCTGCCTAATTCACCCTGAAGCTGGGCCACTTTCAGACAGGCAAATCCTCAATAAACAGTGTTTGGAATTTCAGTTAGTGAAAACACATGGAATTCTGCCACCTATAATAAGATCATAATAAATGTCTGCTGTATAAGGAAGGAAGGAGAGAGGGATTGGTAGACTGATCTCCTTATTGATTGTCAAGTAGTTGCATTGTACAACAAAATATCATGTTCTCAAAATCAGGATCCTGAAATTTGTCCATGCATTTGACCATAGATGTACATGAACACATTGATGGACATGATTTAAAGGACGCATATGACAGAAAAGTGAATTTATGGCCCATTCCTGTTTAAGTTGGCATAAAACAAAACTCCCAGTCAGAGATAATTTACATATATAAGTCTTAAAGTTACACCAACAAACCAACTGTTTGGAAAACAGTAATGTTAAAATTGAGCATATGAATCTATATAAATTTTACCTCAGAAATGTAGAGGATGGCCCATTAAGTATGCCACTAAATGTACATGTCATTGTTGTTATGTGAGACTGCATTGAAGGTGAAGTGACAGGGATGGATAGCAGTGAGAAACAGATTACAGGGCATTAGGTGTTTAATGGATAGTTGAAAGCTTTTGCATTTTTGCTTGTGTGTCTTCAGATTGTTTTAGTAGGTGTGGGGTTAATGTAGTCTGGGTGTCTCTGTCATGTCTGTAGGCTGATAAGGCTGTGATGAGCCCAGTATGTCCTGCTGACCTTTCAGAGGGGTGATGGTCAGAAGTGACCCTCATTAGTTTTAAGCTCCATATCAACACAGAAGGAGGGGCAGGCCTTAATGTCAGAGAATGGGCTTTCTGCTCCCTAAGGAAAAGGTATTTTACCATCAACCCTTAACTGAACGCACAGACCAGCTTCCCTCCTCTTCCGTCTAACACTATGATGTTAGAAATTCTGTCTGAATTCTACAAGTACACAAACAGTTTTGCTTTATAAATGCAGATGCATGTTTAAGATGTGTTTGACCTTTATGTTAAGCGTTTATTTTATGTTAAGCGATTAAGGGACGAAAAAAAAGAATCTCTCCTTTCATCCACATGTCTCCGCACACATGGGACCATTGACCGCATTAAAATTGCAAAATAACACAATACTTTATCAATATGATGTAAATGAGCTTCATTAAAGCAAGCACTGTTGCAGTGTTTTTCCACCTTATCTCTTTGTGCCCACATCCATAGCATGCGGCCAATTGGAGCAAACAGTAAAGTGTCCTAAAACAGAAAATCCTATAACACAGGTCAAGAAACCACAACACACTTTTCTAAACCAGTTTTTCATGCTGATTTCAGCTCTGTTGTCAGTATTTTTCAGTCACATCCACTTTATTAATTATGAGTAATATTAGATTTGAAATAGATTTGCATGTTTTTTATTAAACCGCAGGCACCAATTAAGTAACTCCAATATTTTTAGTGCAAAGTCAGATAATGATCAGTGTCAGTCAGCTACCACTGTTTCTGCAAAAACACTCAGCATATGATTATATTATATTACACCAACTATCATGCAATCTATAAATAGCTTCATTATAAAAACTGTATGTGCAGGAAAAACGAAACGCAGATTTGAAACTAGCATAAAACCAGCATAAAAACACTACAAAACTCAGATAAATCTCTGATGATTTTGACCTGTTGACCTGTGTAATTGCAGGCCATGGTCAGATGTTGAAATGATTTAAAAATGTTTCGTTTCTTTTACAGTTGTAATCAGTTGTTGTTGCAGATCAAATGCACAGTGATTAGGCTAAAAAGTGCCAAAATATGCTTTTGCCCTGTCTATACAGTTAACAGAGTGCCAGCTAACTGTTCTTTCTCCTGGAGGCTGGGGAGTCAGTGTTGAGAATAAACTGACAGATGTAAATTATGGATGAGGCTGCTGTGTACTGATGGATGTGGGTTGTGTGTTTGTACGTATGTGTGAGAGATTGTCGGGCTCTCCCTGGGTGTCCTGGATCCCCGGGATGCGCCGCCACTCACTTGCAACATCAATTCAGTGCTCTGACAATGTTTATGGATGAGTTCTTCCCCCCCATATCTTCACATGGGGTGAAACGAGAATAACTAGGTGCCCCATCTGAAATGCTCTCAGCAGAGGCTTACCACGCCATCAAGTTCCTTATAAACTGTCTCTGCAGTAGTAGAGCTGTGATCCTCAAACTGCTTTGTTAGGCCCCCAAGCCTAAATGCCAATACAAAAGTTGTATGCAGGGATACACAGCTTTGCGTCGCTTGTCATTAAAGCAATACTTTTATCCAACCATGGTTCTTCCCAACTGTGCAGTTGCTTTCTTGCTCTTTTGCTTTGCATCATCCTTTTCCACCTCTTAGCTCCAGTGAAGCACTGTTAGAAATGATGGTTAAAACAGTGCAGCATGTAATAAGCCTGTATGCATTATGCAATACATGCAGTGATACACAGCTTCTGCCCTATCATTATGAAAAGAACCCTAACAGCAGCACCCCCTTTTGCTCTTTTTACTTTAAAGCTTTTTTTTTTGTTTGGTTTCATCCTCTTCGTCTCTTCTTCTACTTCATTGACACATTCACCATCTGTGGAGATAATGATTCACAGTCTTTATGGGGTGCCCGACTGTCTTCTGCTTAGTTTCAGCCATCTGAGGAGCAGAAAAAAGAATGTTTCTTTTTCGTTCCCCCTCCTTTCACCACTTTCCGGCCTTATGGTTCTCTGCCCTGGACCTCGCACCCCCATCTCCCTCTTGTGTGGATCTGAGGCTCAGAAGGAGGTCTTGTCCCAATTGCTGGCATTTGCCAGCTGCAGATGATTAGAATGGCCATTAAATTGATTTATTTGTGCATTGATTACGTTTGACTGATGGATGAGAGCTAAGCGTATGTGTGTGCAGCAGGGACCGTTAGTTATGTCTCTCATGCATATACATTGACATCAAGCAGCAGCTGTCAGGACAAGGTTCTGACTCCATAGGTAATTCATGCTCAGGTATTTTGCAGCTGGGGCACTATGGGTGAGCAAGTCATTTTCACACCGCATGGCTTCACAAGCAGACAGGTGGGGGGAAACCGTTACACATGAAATATGGATTTGACTTAAACCTGAAGTCTGAAGAAGTTTTACATTGTAACTGACTATCAAAACTCTGACATGTAACACATATATCTCCTAACCATTTTCATACACTGGTTTCTTCCAGCCCTTTTCATTCCTGCTTTTGTGTTTCGTGAAGTGAAGATGTAAATCTCATTTGTACAGTCATGTGTAAAAGCTTGGGCTTACATTTGCCTACGTCATCGAGTTATGTTGATTTTCGAAGTGAAAATGGGTCTACATCCTCAGCAGAAAATGCATTTCTGTTTATTTGATAAATGTAACATATTGGAGGAAAACATAAAACATTAAATGTGAAAATGGTATGGCATAGGCTTCCGTATATTTTGTTTTTATTTTTACAAAGTGTTAATGCAAATAAATAGAAATAGTGCAGAAAAATGTGAAAGGTGTTCATTTATTTTCACTTAGAATACCAGTGAAACATGGAATTTGAGTGCATACAGCTATAAATGCAAATGATGTCATTTTTTCATGTGTAAAATGGTAAGCTTTGCACAATTTGCCGGCCACACTCTACCACATCCGTCAATGTAAAGGAAACACCATTGTCATGGTAATGTGTGTGGGGCGGGGGGTGTATATCAGGCACAACAGGGTTGCTTTTTAAATACTGTGGTGGTCCTGCAGATGTCTCTTGTCTCTTTTATTTGTTAGGTGAGGTGGAGAGGGTCTGACAAATTGTGCACTTAAAAAATGGTGCAGGTAAAAGATTTTCCAGATACAGATTATGCCATTTTAATTTAGGTCTGACCTCCAGGAATCCTACCATTAGAGTCTATATGACCACTGTCATTCGGGTGATTTTAAATGTATTTATAAGGTAAAAGTTGGGAGCATGTGGGTTCATATGAATGCTGTGGCACTGTTTATAGTCTCTCTCTGTCACACTCTTTTTTCCCCTCTTCATCTCTCCTTTCTCAGGTCATCCAGCAATTCCGTGTGTGTGGAGATCAGAGAGCAGGTTTGCAGGATTTGTTTCGGAGGAGGAGAAGTGTGTGTGATGGTCGGACAGACTGGCAGAACGCCTGGCTCCATACACAGACCTCACCAACCCTGTTGCTAAAACATAAGAGTAATATGTCCCGGAAAACTTCACCATAGAGACCAGTGAGTCTGACTCTACTGCCCCAGTCCAACTGGTCACTCGTCCTCGGAAAGATTGTCCCTTTATGAAATGGCCACCTGTGGAGGGGAGATGTTACTAGATGGTGGTATGCTGATTACGGATCTTCATCCTCAAACAAGGTCTTCTTTTTTATTTTTTCTCTCCGTTGTGTTTCCCAATTCGACGTCTTCACTGTTAGATAAGACACCAGGGAACCTCGTATCTCTCTCTCTCTTTCTCTCTCTCTCTGACTAGTGGCCATTAGGGACCAAATAACGTGGAACCCCAAAGGACTCACTGCCATGCCTTAGTCCAGAGAGAAAAATGAAAGATAAAGAGAGAAAGATAGAAAAAGAGAGATGGCCAGAACATCACCACTGACCTGACTAGGCTTCTCTAACCCCAACAGGTCTGCAGCTGGTTGAATGCTGCACTAGGAAGATCAAAGCCACTAAACTTAGAACCGTGCAACCATACCTGTAGCTTGCTCCTCTGTATTGTAGTTTCAGTCTACATTTGTATGCTATGTATTTCAGTGTTGCTTCTCAGAATCAAACTGGTGCTGGTTGCTCCTTATGTGATGCTGTTGCAGCATTCGTGACCCAGCTTAAGCGCAGCATGACATATAGGGGCCGCAGACGTCTTCGAAGTTTACATGATGCGTCTCTTCGTCTCCGTGAGGACCTCAGTGCTCTTGCTTTGCGAACTGTGTCTTTTACTTCAGGTTCAGCGACGCAGCTACGCCTCACACTTCTTTTCAGGTGCTTCTGAGACCCACCTTCAGAGGTCACGACCCTTTTCACAGGAGCCGTGAGCTCTCGCCAAGGCCTGGGTTCAGGGAAACTCTCAGTGATAGCCCAGGTGCACTTTCATTCGACACTACAAAAACCACCAGCTTCAGACGCAAAGCACGCGTCCACCTGACCGAGTATGTGCTACTCTAGGTTAAAACGAGCATACGAGCCACACAGACACACACAAAGTGAAACTAAAGCTGACAAAACTTATTTTAGTCCGGACTTGTCATACCCTGTAGCTAAGACTGATACACGATGAAGACAGCTTGTAGAAACAAATCAAAAGCACAGGAACATGTACATTAACTGCACATACATTTCAGTACTCGGATTCTGACTCCACACTTCAGAGTGGGAACCCAGTAGAAGCCCTTGCTATATTTCCTAGCTAAGGTGTTGATTAAAAATACGCACATTCATGCCACTGTGGTGGCAGCTGACCTGTATACAACACATACAGTCTAGTCCATGAGTAACCATGCAGTTCTGGATTTTAAATGAAATTCAGGGGTATTTACATCTGTATTTAAATCATATTGGAATCACAGCCTTGTTGACCTGTATTTGTTCCACAAGTGGCAAGTTTTCTGCCTTATATATTGTGACAAAACATATTTACAATTAAAACTGATGGCTGATCCTTCATAAGCAATGACTATTTAAAGTGTCTGATCATCACCGCAAGACTTCTTTGTAGATGATCATCCAGGCCTGTATAGCAGATGTTTTTTTTTTAGTTTCTGCTTTTTGTAGGTGCTGTTTTTCCCTCAATCCTGTCTTGAGTAAGTCAAATAAATTCTGTTTAATTTAGATCATTTGCTTGGCCAGTCAGGAACATGAATATGACATTAAAACCCGAATGTTTTGGTTCATTGTGAAGTACCAAAGAAGATTTCTTTAAATCTGCATCAAGGTGCTTCACTACATGCTAGAACTCATCCTGATACTAAATGAAGACAAATGAATTAGTTCCAATGTGGTCATGATCACTCAAGCATGTTTTTTTTTTGGCCTGTAAGAAGCCGTGCCAGAACTGTAACCTGGCCTTTGTCCTCTGGAGGGTTGCAACTCATTTGCATCTTGTGGTAAATCCTCTGAGCGCATTAGCATATTTTCCCTTTGATCTTTGACACATCTATGCATACATTCCTGATGTGTTCACCACTTCATGATGGTCTTTGCTGGATTTTTTCTGCCAGATTGGTTGCATTTGCTAAGATCAACTGGTGCATTCCTTATTCTCAACAATGCACAAAACAGTTCAGTTAACACAGCTAATGTTTCTAGCAATGTCAAGCAATGTTTTGAGAATGTTCAGTTCTTTTCTGGCACTGAAGACTTTTTTCATCATTTTGAAAGACAACAGCACCAGACTCCATATGCAAAAAGGAATAAAACCTAGAGCTTTTAAACCACAGAACACTAGGTCTGCTCTTCATGAACAGCTGCTGCAGCAAAAGAAAACAAATTGTCCAATTAAATTAACTATACGTTTAAAAGGTTGTAATTCCTAGATAGTTTTCAATACATATGTAAATACCCTCAAACTGTATTACTGTCCAATTACTGACAAACTGCTCTGTGTCTTCTTTGGTCTCCTTTGGGGCCTCAAAGCTGTCAAATGTTCTTAATAAGTAAAAATTCATGAAAGCGAATTATGAGCGGTGTAAATTCTACACTTCTTATGCACATAGATACTTTACTTTGTTTCTTTCTTTCTTTTTTAAAGAATGTGAGTATGTAAATGTTAAATTGTGGACCTTGGACAGGTTCTTTGGTATGCACCAGGAGACCCCATTATTAGCACTGACAGGTGCCTAATGCTGCCCTATTATATGTCTGTCTAAAGCTCTGCATAGACTGGACATGTCTAATATGATTGAGTGGAATTGTAATGCACAGAGTTAAAAGTTATTACAGAATTCAGAGGTGAAATATATTAATTATATTGACTAGAAATAGATTTGTGAATGTTAGAGGATTACTGCGACACAGTAACGAGTGTAGGTTCATCCTTGTAAGACTGCAATCAATGTGTAAAATGTAAAAAAAGGCAATTAATGTTATATTCCAGGTTTTTGTTTTTCATTTTGTTGTTTTTATTCTAGCCCAGAATTTTGTTTTGCCACATGTCAACTCAGATCTGTGTCAAATGATGTGCTTTTGATAACAGACATGCAATTGAGCCCCTAAATTAATCTAGCATTACTTTTTTATTTATTTTTTTAAGTAAATGCACAATTACCCAATCTTATGGACTCAGCAACTGGGCTGACTAATTGAATGTACAGAAATGAAGCACATGTTCATACTACCTATAGAAAAAAAAACAGAGATAGTTCTAAAAGATAGGTCTAAAATCCTGCCATTAGAGTCTATATGACCACTGTCATTCGGGTGATTTTAAATGTATTTATAAAATGACTTTGTACATGAGAACAGGTATAATCTAAAAACATTATTTAATGTTACTTGCATTCTATCCAGAGGTATATCTAGACAAAAATCTGAGTCGTACATGAGAGATATGTAGCTAATACCCATCTCTGCACTCCTTGAATGCATACAGTGAATCGATCTCTTTTTGTGTCTGGGCCCTGAATTTGTGAGTTTCCCTCCCAACACACTCTAGATGGTGAATCCTTATCGCTCCATAAAGCTTTCTTCAAAGGTAGTCGAAATTCATTTGTTGATTGCTCATTCTGACTGGTGTGACCAGAAGCAGTGATCAGGTCACGTGTAGTTTTACCATTTACTTTGGGTTTGCCAGTTGGAAACAAGCTAGATCTTGGGGTAAGTTTCTTCAAAGCATAGTAGCACAAACATTATTGCATTAAGATGACTTAAGTGTCACTTTGAACACTGTGTTGTAGTTAAAAACTCTGCAGTGCTTTTGAGAAGCTGGATCCATGTCTGCTATTGTAGTCAGCCAAAATATTACTTAAGGCCTGTGCGAGCACAGCTGCTTTGCTTTGCTACTGCTAAAACAGGGTTAATATGGATGATATATTTTGGCACGGCTTTATTTATCAGAATCATTCTTTTTATAATGCCAGTTCGTGTTTAGCCCATACTATGAAGCAAAAATAATGTTATGGCAACAACTGTACAGTGAATCCATTTTTTTTCTATGGTATGGTTTGAAAAAGAAAATACCTTAGAGCATGAATGGCACAACTCACTGTTTCTTTGTGATGAGTGTGCTGCGTTGTGGACAAATGGACGTGTCTTTCATACACATCTCCATTTCATCTGGTGCTGTGGACCTTCCTAGACCCCTTTGTGGACATTTGGATATATCCATGTGATGTGAATCCCCTCTCCTTCTTCCTTAACACCAAAAACACCCCGGTTTAAGAAGCAACATGACTGGACTAAAGAACCAGAGACTTTCCTTTTCCTTGTGTTTCAGAGAGTGACAGACAGCTTTACTTCCTGTGCTTGCTCAAACTGTCTGGGTTCATTTTGTATATTAACTGCATCAACCTGGCTGTTGCTGCCATTCTAAGTTGTTGTTCCCTGTTTTTTTTCCCCTCATGTTCTTTTTTTTGTACATGATACAATATATAAATATAACTATTGCTTCAATACATGCGTGTCTGTGGGGAAAGACAAAAAATGTATGTCTTGGTACATATTTTGTTTTAATCATGTTTTATAAAATTCCTGTACAGCAATAAAGCACAGTAGTGTCCACTGAGTGTCTGTGTCACATTTCCGTGGTGTGGGGGTTGGCGAGGAGCTAATTTCTTTAAACACCCCAAGGCCTTAGCTTGCTCACTCCTGTAACTGAAACAGTGTGTTATTTGAAATAGAGATGTGTCTGTTAGATGTGTAGCTAGCTAGCAGTTGGTGGCCTAGTGGTTAGGGAGTTCGAGTTGTGGGTTCAAATCTCAGGACTGCTAGTGGCACCACTGAGGTACCCTTGAGCAAGATACCTAGCTAGCAGTTGGTGGCCTCGCGGTTAGGGAGCTGCCACATTCTGGGTTTGAATCCCAGGACTGCTAGTGGCACCACTGATGTACCCTTGAGCAACATACTGTCCCCACATACTGCCCTCTTGGCGCTGTATTTCTGGCTACCCACTGCTTCACTTGATGAATGGGTTAAATGCAGAGAAAACATTCACATTGTTCACACTCTGTGGTGTTTTTACCTTGACTATAAGAGGCCACTCTATTTTACTTTTAATAAAGCTACTGGAATGTATGAAGGTCCAATGTGAATTTATCTTGCTACTAAGCTGGCCAGTTGGTTAACAAGTATGAGAAAAGCATTATACATCTATTAAATATATAAAAACGCTGAATGTCAGAATTCAAATCACTTAGCAAGGAATCTCAAGTCACTCTATACAATACATGTTTTCTCGCTCTGGTTTTTGCTGAGCTGAGAGCTGTATCTGAGTATAGATAAGCTGTAGTTATTGCGTGTCTAATCTGTTTTTACACATCCAGACCAGCACCTGTATTGAAGATCTCTACAACATATTATTTGAGGAATATTATCAAGTGTCATTTCCATTACACAACTGATAAAGAGAAGGCAAATATGGATTGTTAACATCCTTCCTGTATTCCAGAAACAGCAAACATCTTAGGGTTTACATAGGGCATGCCGAGTTTGTAATGTGTGTGTATGTGAGAGTGTGACTATAAAAGAGAGCGAGGGAGAGATAGTCCTGTTGCATAATGCAGGGTTGTGAATGAGCACAGGGCGAGTATGTTTACTGTGTGACAGTGCTGGGTGGGGTGCAGCGCTTGTGTAAACTGATTACTTTCTTATCGCTCACTGAGCCATAAAGACAGGCCCTGGCTCGTAAATCACACCACATACTACAACGCACACAGCGTAAACACTGGATCTGGGCCGTGGCTGAAAAAAAACAGCTGCTATAAAAACAGGGGAAAAAAACAAAAAAAAAACTCCTCTAAACTTAGTCAGCTATATGCACACAATCTCTGGTTCAAACTATGTATGAAGCACCAGAAAGAACTAAAGTAGAGCATTCATGCTCAAGACTCAAGACTATTTTAAAACTACCACAAAATTACAGGACTTAATTTATAAAGGACCTGTCAGTAACAGTAATCAGTCTTGGCCCCCCAGTGGTGGAACAAACTCCCTCTTGCAATCAGATCCACGGAGTCCCTTGCTGTTTTCAAACGTCATCTGAAGACCCACCTCTTCAAGGAGCACCTTGGTGACCAACCAGTCATCTCGTTTATCTCTTATACATCTTTTTCTATATCTTTAAGAAAAACCTCAGGCCCTTATCCTCTTAACTGCTTTCGCTTATTTGTGTTTTAACCTCTGACTTCTTTCTCGACAGGGTTTGCTAAGGTGTGTAACTTAGCTGGCAGTAACTTGGTTAAAAGCAGGTGTTGATCTTAGTGTTTACAGGTATAAAGGACGGACGTAGACTACTTATGCACTGATGTACGTCACTCTGGATAAGAGCGTCTGCTAAATGTCGTAAATGTAAACATAAACAGTACTTTCTTTTGAAATAATGTCACTACACTATTACAAATAAAGGCTCCAATAAGAGTTATATGAAGTGGTCTCTATAGAACATTTCAGTTAAGTGGTTCCAAGTGAGTTTTTTAAAGAATCATCAATTAATTTTTTTTAAATGTTTTTTTAAATAACCAAGAATAGTTCTGTGAAATTGTTCCAAAGAACCAATTTAAGGACCTTCAGTTTTAACAATAAAGAAAAAAACTATGCCACTTTACTTCGTACCTTTGGCTACTGTCTCTCAAAAGTTCATTAAGTTTTACAGAAAACCAATTTTTTTAAAGCCTGTAGACTGGTCAGTATGGCCTGGAGCTGAAGCTGTGTCCATTTCGGTTGTAAATGTATAAGCTTATACGTGGTCTACATTAGGCAACAGCTGGAAAGGGTAGTTTAGAGATTGCCTCTCCTCCTGCCCTGGGCTGTCATTACCCATATGTCACCGGCCTTTTTGGAGAGAGTATGCCAGATTCATTAGTCGCTTGGGTTCAGAGGTTGTGAGAGATAAAGGCAGAAATGAAACATGCAGGTGCTGCATATATGAAGATGATATTATTCAGCCCCATATAATGGTCTGTTCCCCTTGGTTACTAACAAGCATTAGTTTGATGCTGCTCAATAATGGGCTTCTAATGGCGTTTTTGACAGAATTTGAAAATGCCAGCTTCTGTTTTCTGTCAGAATTTCATGAACAGACCAATAAGAATGGTCAAACATGACTTTAAATAAAATCTTATTACATTAACTCACATGCAGAGAATGTGTTTACCTTCAATTGCTTTTTAGTGATACAAGGTTTTGTTCTGACAGTAACAATGCACAAGCTTAAAAAAGGAAAACAGTGAACTACTGAAAAGCAAAATGATTGCTCTGCCTACATCATGTAGCATGTCCTAACTGAGTAACACACATGATTCAGACATTTCTGAACATTTTGTATGCAAATGTTACTGCAATTACAAGCATTTGGATCCTGATTTGCTTTGGAACAAATCATTGTGGAATGTTATTTACGCGCTTGACTATGGAATGCTGCATAACTGATTGAGAAAGGAATGTCGCAGGTTTGGTCTAGGAATCACTGTGGGGACATTAGGGAATCTTCTCTGGAATGAAACAAAGCACACCAGTGGTGTTTATCTGTGGAATGTTGAGTGTTCAGTAGCTGTGGCTTCTAATACCTTATCCAAAGCCTTTGCATTGGAGTGTAGAATCTTTTGTCTCTGTATAGATCTCACTAGTATCTACATTTGGCAGGGCTAGTTAACCATTTCAATCTTGGCATAAATCCCCAGCCTTATTCAGGACAAACAATTCAGTCTCTTGAAGGTTATCCTCCTGACACAGGGGAATGGAGGTATTGGATAGGATAAAAAGAGTAAAGGACAAATGAAAATCTCCACCGCAGGTGGGAGAAGATGAGTGAGAGTAGGAGAAGGATGGCAGTCAGGGCTTCAGGCTATATGGGGGAGGGATAGGGTTAGCGCCGACCACTTCACTGGGAGTGAACTGCTTGCCTACATTATATTTTATTTTGTAACATACACAAATATGGCTTATTATTGCACATTTTTACCATACATTTGCTTCACTATGAGCAATCATGTCACATGTACAGAGTTAAAGAAAGTGGTAACACAAATAGTTCACTCGCTCCATGCCAAGGGAGTCGGACCATGTCTGATTTGATTTGTGTTTGTGTTTTAGCTGAATTGTTTAGAAAGCTGAGCATGTGGCAGACAGTTCCGCGCTCACGTAAGCACTATGATTGATGACATGCTTGCTTTCGAAAGACTCTGCAATTGACAAAACCTTAAATGCCAATTTATTCAGAGTGATAATAGCTAAAAACCCAAATGGCTATAATGGGTTAGTTTTTTGTGTAATACAGAAAGAACTGTTACTGATATGAAGGTACTGTTTTCACCTGGCAGCACTGAACAGAATCACATTCACTGTAATGAGTTCATTTGATGATTGAGTTATAGCAAGTGTTGTACACAGTCTCATGTGTTGTGTTTTGGATTTTGAAACTGAATCAGGCCATTGTGAAAAGTGCTTGGGGGCGGGGGGTTAATTGGATCAGGAGTAGACAGCATTGTTTAGGGCTAGAGAACATCATGCTCTCTGTCTGCCCCTTCTCTTGTTGTCTACCTACAAATAAATAAATAAATTAACTAGTGGTGGGTCGTTATCGGCGTTAACGTGATGCGTTAACGTGAGACTCCTATCGGGCGATAAAAAAATATCGCTGTTAATCTATTCACAAAGTTGGGTTGGGTTCTGGGTCTATACTACGCAAGCTATGATGACTTTCACCTTGATATTTTAGCGGGATGTATACCTAGCCGAATTGCACTGTAGGGGGCAAGAACGATTCTTCGAGTCGGTGTGTATGCCTACTGTGAAACATGGACGTCACTAGGACGGAAAGACAAGGGGGGCTTAGCCTTAGCCCCCAGGATTGTAGGAAGGAATTAGCGTGTATAGTGGGCTGAAAACATTTCACCAAATCTTTCCTTTCACTTAAGGAAACAAGTAAAGTTAAGCAGTGAAAAGTTATGGACACTCATAGTATTGTTCTGTTGAACTGAGTACAAACGGCGCTACCAGAGAAATATTACTAAACGGGCTCCGGTTGCCTCGAGGCTTCGTTTAATGCGTCACCACATTCCACCTGCAGCTGGCGCGTGTGACCCAGGGAACATGCTATTTTTGCCACAGGGAGTAGGGTTTTTCGCACCAAAGAAGAGTACACAGCTCAAAGCAGGAGACCTGCGCGGGACTATTTTTGTAATCCCGCTCCCGCGGAATTTCTGACGATTCCCACCGGCTCTCGTATGCTCCCGCACGCTCCCGCGCGCTCCCGTCCACTCTCACGGTCGTATATGAAAATAATTAAAAAAACCACCAATGTTCTGTTATTGTAAGTTAGTGGTGCACACAGGCACTTTCACACTGTCTGTGAAAAACGAAGAGAGCCGCAATAAGCACCTCAAGAAATAAATTTTTAATCCGTATTTAAACTGTTTTGACCATTTAATGCTAAAAAAAAAAATCAATAAATAATAATTAATTCAAATTGATCAACAAAATTTAAACTCAGTAGCACAATAATAATAATAATAATACAAATTTTAAATATCATTTTCTATTTTACAAACAAATCTTAAAGTGCATACATATAGAGAAAATGACAAAATAACTAAATAACAGGACGTTTTTGTTTTCTTTACTGTTAATAAGGATACAATGTACATCGTAAATGTTTCCCAGAAAGGTTG
>JBBJLR010000002.1:9901039-9915412 GCA_037577145.1 Brachypetersius gabonensis | reverse complement strand
GTGTGTGTGTGTGTGTGTGTGTGTGTGTGTGTGTGTGTGTGTGTGTGTGTGTGTGTGTGTGTGTGTGTGTAAAGATATGGTGAGGAATACACTTTGCATACACAGTTAGCATCATTACTCAATTTTTAACATGCTTTCTATGATGCTGTTTTGACTCTCTGCTGGTGATTTGTTGGCTGTCTCTACAATGCATGATTTATGACAAGACCACCCCTACATCAATGTGTGCATGTGTGTTTGTGTATGTGTGTGGGTTCATACATTGTGAGTAAATGAACTTGGGAAGCACATTGATGTTTTCAAGCACATACAGGCTGCCTTTACAACCTTCACCACACCTGTTACACACAAATGTTGACCCTGTGATTACGTATAACTACAAATGATTACACACTCGTATATACACATACTTGCGCACACACACCACACCCTTGCATACTCATGCCTCACCCACATACAAACATTTACATACATAAAGTGTGCAAAAAGATAAATGTGCTGCATAAACGTTGCAACTCTGCATATATTCTGTTCCTTTGCGTTCTACCAGTGCTAATATTGTCAGTGTGTGTGCTGTGTGCGTGTGTGCGCTTGTGTATGTACGCGTGTGCGTGTGTGTGTGTGTGTGTGTGTGTGTGCCCACATGCACACATATAAAATTATTTTACAAAGATGTACAGTATGAACTGAATACCAAATGAATAAGAAGATTTGTAATCAGACATTTAAGCACTACTACAGTGCAAAAACACATTTATTCCCATTAATATAATATTTTATTCCAATAAAAAAACACATTGAGTCATAAGTAATCAGATTAGTCAAACAAACAGATGAAAAAACAGTGAACAAATGTCTGGACACACACAAAAACAGACTCAGGAATGCGGTGTCATATACACAGAGTTCTGTTGCAGTATTGTTGTTCTGTTGGTGCCATGGCCATATTGGGTAAGCTGGGTAGCAATTTTTTATTTTTATTTCTTATTTTCATTTTTATAAACCAGAACTATCACACATTATTACACAAGTTGTATCAGGTGACCCCCTTGCATTTTTCTCATAGAGAAAGCAAGTTCCTGAGTTCCTGATATGGGCATGACACCACAAACCAGTTTATTTCCCAAAGGAACTATTTTGTAAATGAGATTTGTGAGTGAGAGGAACCTTTTGCACAAATTCAAGATGGATTTCCAATTTAAGGGCTCTTCCAGCAACCTTAACAACATGTAGAGGATCTTTAAACTTTAAATGGGTCTTGACACTCACACATGCCATTTGTAACAACTTTTACTGCTCTGAAAATTATGGTAGCTTAATAGAAAACAAAGAAATATTAGTAATGTTGATTCCTATTTTGAGTATTTTGTTGGCCCTTTCATTGTGAAATGTTTACATGCTGGTCTTCCAAAGAAAATGATTCTGACATCATATTGATGATGTGCACCTGTGTGTATGTAATAAGAATGTTGTGAGCCAACTAAACTCTAACCCTAACCTTGACCTTGTTAACCTAAATGAAATGTGTTTTCTCTTTCCGTTTTAAGGACAAATCTAACAAATAGCTTTTGTAAAAAGAACATTACAAAAGCCAGGAATGCTTTTACCTTGACATTCCAAGCTGCCTGGTTTTCTCAGGTTCTTTCCAGTTTTCTCTGGATTTCCTATAGTAAACCCTCAAAAATGCATACAAGCACACATGTACAAGCACACGGCCAGACGGATGCCTGAAGGTGGTATAAAGGGAGTGGGCTGTGTGCAGGGCAGCAGGTCCAGGGAGCGTGCTCCCCATTACAGTGTGGTAATAAAAGTCAGGCTAAGGGCTGGAGAAGGGCCTCTTAAGCATGCCGGCCCTGCTGCACCCTGCTTATTGCTGTTAGGAGACCAGTAAACACCACTGACCCTCATCCACCACACACACAAACAGTTCACCTTGTTCATCCACAGCCAGTCAGTAATTTATGTAGTTCAATACATGTTCACCTGACACACATCACAAAGCAGCAACATGGGATCCAGTAAACATCCAGCCTTATCCAATTTCAATAAACCACACAAACCCACTAATTGGCTGCGTTAACCCGAAAAAACAAGCATCGGATAACATCATGTTATGTCCCTCACATTTGGATGGCGAAGAATTAGAACATTCCTCATCTAGGGTTGAGGGTTTTTTTTTTAATCTTCAGCATAAATCCATTTTCTCTCTTTCCCACTTCCATCCACACTACTTTTTAGGGACAGTCACATAAGACATAAAGCACATCTGGATACTGACAAATAAGTCCAGTCCCTCAAACACAGGCTCAAACAGCTGTTTGTAATAAGATTTGTGGGCAGGGCTGCACTAAAAAGCAGTGACTAAAGAGAATCCAAATAGAGAGAGGATGTAATGAAGGAATGCATGTGAAATGTAACAACTTCGCTGACAGATGCAGCATTTCACAAGAGGCTGCAGTCTACCTGAATACTGATGTCACTGATAAAGGCCTGCCACTACCCAGGATATGCTCTTGCCTCAGTTAAGAGCTAGGATTAAAGAATTAAACATGTTTGTGCTCCACCCACAAATGGTTCTCTGTGTATAAAACCCTGTGTTGAGCTGCTAGAGAGGAATGAGGGGTGAAAAAGGAGGGTAAAGCACAACTACAAAAAGTAAACACAATCAAACACTTTCATAAGTGCTCACTCACAAATATGAAAGTCCAAATGTTTGTAGACATTGTATCCGATTTGTTCATACAAGAGTAAAAATAGAGACTTTGTCCTTCCTTTTCTGCAGCATTACTATGTGGATTTCACTGCAATCAGCCACAAGACCGTAAGTAAGGTCAGGTGCTGGTGTTGGATAATATTAGTTCTGAATCACAAATGACACTCAGGGCCCTAGTTTGACAGTCAAAACCCTGGATTTTGTGGCAGGTTTTGTGCTGTCTGGCCTAATTTGCAGGCACAAAGCTTATTCAAGCTATTCAAGCATTTCAAACTGATCTTGAAAACTGATCTTGCAAATGTTTCGTGCTGGAGGGGTGTTTTTAAACCAGGTGTGGTCAAGTGCATTGTCGAGGATGTTGCTATTTTACGCAGAGAAATGACATTACATTCTTGACTGACAAAAAGCATGTCCTAAGTCAGTAAGTGCTGCGTTTTAGACACGTGTCACGACTTGCTGCGCTCAGGAAGTGAGGCGAGATCATAGGCATATTATGCAATTTCCTTTGATGGATTTTTATTATAAAAGACACATACATAACACATACAAAATAAAGAGGCACAAGGACCTTAAACACAAACCATACCTATTACAAAAGATACATTAGGAGTGGGAAACATGAGGGCATTGGTGAGGGTTGACCAGCCACTAAAACAGGAACTCTTGAAACTCAAATACCAAACGGACTCGGACACAAATCAATCATGAGGACACACTCATTTAACAGAAACACAAGACAGCTGACAAAGTCACCCAAGACAAAAACACACTCATGTCAAAATAAGTCAAAACATGTAAAAAATAATTTGTTTCATGTAAAAAATAAACAAATAAATAAACAAATAAAAATGAATCCATTATTGAATGAATTGTTGAATGACGACAAACATTTAATAAATCAATCTAATTAATAATCATAATTGTTAATAATAGCGCAAAATTAATCATGTACACCCAAAATGTATTTTCGACCATTCAGCAAATTGCAAAAGTGGAGGTCTGGATAAAAAGCAACTGCGCATTTTTCAGGCACAAACGCGTCCATTTCCTGGGCTGAAACTGATCGGATTTACCTGCTAGACTTGCCATCATAATAGTGATCCACCATAGACTATGTGCCCCTGCCTTTTAAAGGTGAGCCATTCTGAAGCAAGCTAGGATAGCACGTTTGCGCGATGCACTGGCAGAAAATCTGTTTTTCCCAACATCAAAATAACAAAATAGACTTGGCCACTCCCACAATTATCTGTTGCACCATATGCCATACACTTTAGACCACATTGTTAAACTACAGCCTTTGATCATCACAAACCCATCCCTAGTATTGGATAGTCCTGCATCGCAGTAGAGAACAGAGTTTCACTGCTCCACAGCGCCTGTGGACTGCTGTTATCCCTTTAGATTCAGCCTAGGTATCAGGCACAGTGACCTCAGGCTCATGTACGGCCATTTAGCTGTGTGTGTACCTGATTGCCTGTGTCAGCAAAGCCCAGTCTCAAGAGTTTCCGTGAAGCCATCACGATATACAATGTAATCAAATCATGTGCTGCAATCACGCTTTAGGGCTTTTTTCATGCTAGGACATTGTGTTTAATGCGCCGTGTATAACATCACCAGTATCTGCGCTAACTGGTGACTGAGGGACAGTAGGAGAGAAGTAATGAGCTGATTTCTTATCGTTTTTGTTTGCAAAGCAGTTGAAACAGGTTGAAATGCCATGAGATGGGGAAAGTCCCAAACCTTAACCTTAACCCTAACCTTAACATTCACCAGTCAGCGCAGATACTGCTGATGTTACACACGGCGCATTAAAACACATAGGGTAGTGAAGCAATGTCCTAGCACGAAAAAAAGTCCTAAAGCATGATCGCAGCACTTGATTTGATTACATTGTATATCATAATGGCTGCACAAAAAGTCGTGAGATTGGTTTGGTCAACAGTGGGTGCACCAAAAAATAGCTGAATCCAAGTTGAAGCACATCCAAATAAAAAGGCAATTTATTTCTACTGTGAAAAGCAGTTCTTTTCAAAGGAAATTCATTTCATATACTTGAGAAATGTTACTATTACTGTCGTTGTGTTATGGAGTTTATTATTTAATATTCATGACTATTAGCAAATTTTTTATAATATTATTTATAGATTATAAGATAAAACAACACAGTCTAGATGAGTAGCTGAGTAACTAGGAGCTCCAAATGCACTTCAGTTTCTCATTATGTTGAATGGGGTTTCCTGACACATCCTTTAAAGCTTATCAAACCTGACAACAGTTGCTACGAACGAAGACATTTCTTGGCAAAGCACTTAGAGAGAGCATTATAGCTCACCTAATAAAAGGCGAACATTGAAAACTGTGTTAAATGGTAAACGTGATCAGAGCATAATTGGCCACTTTCCTCTTTAAGAAAATGTATCTTCTGCAAAGACTTTGACCTTTGAGCACTAGTACCATAAATGGCAGCAGGCATGTGTCTTTACATGTGCTGCCTCATGTGACATTTCAGAGAGCACAATAAAATGCATGCAAAGCAAGTGGAAAGGCAATGACTTCCCTGAGCACTTGTTTTTTCCCATTTGAATGGAATATAGGTGATTTCCGTCAGTTTGTATTTGCATGGGTGGTATTTGACTGTGCATACAGTCTGTGTGTGAGTGTAGAACTCCCTTGTACACTATTGAGGATATCGGGGATGTGTTAAGAAGTGATAGGTAAAAGGTGAGTCAGTGTGGGTGTGTGTTACTGGAACACCGTGTCCTGACTTTGTATTGAAATCAGGTCTTTTCAGGCCCAATGGGGTTTTTTTTTTGTTTTTTTTAATTCTTTTTTATTCCTGCCTGATTTGTTTTTTATTTTTTAGGGCAAAACCACTGAGGTTACAGTTAGTCTTTAGGCTCAGACTTAAAAGACTTATTACAAGGGGTGGTGGCGGCCTGGTGGTAGGCTACTTGCCTCTGGACCAAGAGGTCATGGGTTTGAATCCTACCCTCAGCACCACCACTGGGTCCCTGAGCAAGACCCTTAACCCCAAGTTGCTCCAGGGAGACTGTCCCCTGCAATTAGGGAATGGAAGTCGCTTTGGATAAAAGCGTCTGATAAATGTCGTAAATTACATTATTTATATTGCATATTGTGAAAACCTGGTTCCTCTATTTTGTCTACTCATATATTCGGTCTAGGTCGGATATATAGGTCCCTAAGGAGCATCAGCATTTTCAATAGGGCTGGAAGCTGCTTTTGATACAAAAAAACTAAATACAAGTAAAAAAACATAAAACGTAATTTTAGAGTTAATTAATAATAATGATAATAATAATAACTACAATAATAATAATAATAATAATAATAATAATATGCTTTTTGATGAGTAGCCTGACAGACGTAATAGTATTTTACTTCTAAAATAAAGAATCTAAAGAATTCTTAGTGTATATTTCCATACTGTGTAATTTAGATGTGGGAGAAGTTGGAAGTGGTCTTAACCTGCAATGGAAGAGGAGACAATGCCTGAACTTGTTCTCTAATCACCTTTTTAAATCTTTCCCCTTGACTTATCTAGACATCTCCTTGCCAGAGGGAAGACTCCTAGCTCTTGCAAGCAATTTGTTTCCTTCCTCCTTTCCCTAGAGGAAACTAAGACTGTTTTTTTTCAATGGACAGTACAGCAAGCACCCACTCATATACACTCATCACCAGGCACGGAGATGGTGAATATTCTCTGTCTTCTTGTGATGTATTAATACATTGGTACAGTATCTTTAGGCTATCTAGAGCACATGACCGCAGATAATGTTTCAAAGACAAGAAGCATGTGCAATTTTGCCATTTAATAAATCATAATGCACACATTTTATTCAGTTGTTACAGGACTTAAAAGCATCTGCTTTTAATGTTGTGGTGTCAGGTACCACATCACATGTTTTGTGGTGTTTAATTGGGCGGGGGGTTGCACAGTATTAGGAAAATGATTTTAATGTTATGGGTTATCAGTCATCTGGGATTCACAGTGTGTTCTTTTTTCAGCGATTTGGGCTCCAGTAGCTAATCTGTGGAACTGTGCCAGACAGACTAGCCAGGCACCAGTTCATCAGTTGTACCAATCTCTGCATACCAGGAATACTCCACAAGATCTGTCATTCTGCTATTCAGAGCCTTATGATTGCCCATTTTTCCTGCTTCCAACACATAAGCTTCAAGAGGCTGCTGTTGACTTGACGCCTGATATATACAGTATATAACCCAGTCACATACATGAACTCCCATCTGCTGAGGCATGGACTCTATGAATGCCCCGTGGTACCTGGCTCCAAGCAGCAGATCCTTGTTGTCCTGCAGATTCTTTTGGTTGGTCTTAGAAAGATGGATGCTTTTACATTGTATGATATGTGCCTAAAATGCAGCTCAGACCATCTGAGATGTATTTGATCTGAGTGATCAAATGAAATCAGTTTGAAATGTATTTCAGCTTCATTTGCACTTGCAATTTCATGTGGCTTTGCCTTATCCAGGTATAATCCTGATACTCGGACACAGGAAGTGGCCACGTGTAAATAGTGTCTCTGCTTAATAAAATTATCAACAGGGTTGTTGCGGTTAAACCACTGACCAGAGCAGGTGAGCAGAACAGTCCACAGTCCAACAAGTCAATTACTTTCAATTGTGCTTGCAGAAAAATGTGTATTTTATAGTGTTAGTGTCGCTAAAGCATAGGCCTCTGCTTGTAAGGCGGCTGTACACAGAGGAAAATGTCCACTTATTAGTCTTCTCAGAAAAATCGTAACTTTCATGTGATTTCAAAGCGATGAAAGACAAACATATCTCCGTTTTCTTTTCTGCATGACTCTAGTTAAGTGCTTGTGAGCAGTACACAGCAAAGGGAATTCCACACTTCCAGGAATCGGAGCATGTGAGTACAGCATGAACCGATGAAGCTCATGATGGGAATAAAGAGAAAAGCTCATTGTGATCTTAGAGTCTGCACTCCACAGCAACAGCCAGTGAATTGCAGAAAATGAGTGAGACTGTCTATCTGTTGTGTATCTTCCTCTCCACAGGTTTTGATTAGTTCTTGCTGCAGACAGAGGAACAATACGTTCCCATCAGATGATGAGAAAGCAATATACAGTCTTGTAAAATTAATCATAGACCCCCTTCCAATGCACCGTCTACCAACCATGTCCAATATGTGGCCAGTCAAAGCTATTTGTCCATCCAGGTCCTGCCACTCCAATTATCTTCTAGCAATCATACACATGGAGACACACTCGCACACCACTGCTGGGCTGGCTCTGCATCCTGTCTGATTTATTTCTGTTTTCATTACAATGGTGAGGAAGCCATTTTGTGTGGGTTGAAAAGAACTCCATTACATCTGTTTTGGGGTGTGGGGGAGAGTTATGGGCTTGGTATGTAATTGCTATCAAACTGCCCCTTTACAGCAAGGTACTAATGGCCCAAGCCGCCCTGGTCATCATGACCTCAGCCCCAGCATGAAGCTTCTTTTCTAGGTCACCTTTGCTCTAAATTTGCCCCACCTCACTTGGTTTTGTCCATCAAGAACCCCTCTCCCAGCTCTTACATCAATCACCCCCTAGGGGGCTGTGAACAGCAAATGAGTTTGGTGGCGATCACCTGAAAATGTTAGATCACCTGTTAATGTCAGGGGATGAAAATATAATATGAGAACAGTACATTTCAGCAGCCCTGCACTGCCATGGACATACAGCACAAGAACAGACAAATGAGCAAACACCCACAGCACAAACAGGTAAACACAGCTCAATAGGCAACTAAAGGAAATCAATACACTCACTGTAGTTGAAAAATTAACACACAAAAACAGAAACATGACCTCTGGACCTCATAGTCCCTGGTGAGAGGGACATTAAGAGAACTCATTGGATGACCAACACTTTGAAGAAGACAAAGCTTTTCCACACACTAATGGGCAGAGTATGAGAAAAAGAGAAGTAATTCTGCATCCGTTCTGTTAAATATTCTCTGTGGATTCTTTTTTGGTCAGAACAGGTAGAAGAAAGAAGATTGTGGATTAAGGTGATTCTCAGTTGAAAGGAAAATATAGACGAATCCAGAAAAGTTAATAAGAGAGGAGACAAAAAAGAAATTTACCTGACAGGACTGATGCTGTTATTAAGGCAAGGGTATGAATGTCAAGAATTACAAAATGTGTGTCAAGTATCATTATAAAATAAGAAGTTTATATTATATAATAATAAGCAAGTTTATTTAACTTTTTTGTCTAATTCGCTTACATAACAATTCATGTTTTTGCTTCTCACTTTACCAAAATGTTAACTTAAATGATATAAAAAGAATACTGTGCATTTATCACAAAATATACACAACATAAAGAATAACCTACAAATTTTTACTGTCAAATAATCTAAACAAAAAATTAAAAACAAAAAAAGATGCAGCATTATTTTCTGCTGACCTTTAAAATGTACATCTCTGCTTCACAGCTTTCTCATTTCTTTCCTATAGCTCCTGTTTCCTTGTATAGTTGTCATTTAAAGACCCATACTGGTTAGAGCATGAGTTAATAAAGAGGCTTGTTAAACAGTTTACTATGGGCCGTATTGATCTGGGGAAAAATGTTTGAAGAGATTCCAACAAGCCTGTCAATCGTGGCACTTTTTTCTGACCCATAATGTTGCTGTGAGTGGAATTAGCAATGTTTTTGAAAAGGGATGTTTTAGTTACAGGCCTCACAGGTGGAGTGCAGCAGACATCATGATTGCATGTTACTTAAACAGTGCCTCTGTTATTGACTGTGCTTGCTGAACTGTCTGGATATTAATTTTTTTTTTTCCAATTTATGCCTTTTCAAGGACCACGGGTTGCTACTGTTACACAGAAAGAGCAGTTAGGCTCATTACTGCAGTAACACAATGCAGCACTCAAAGAGGAAATGTAGCTCAAAATAAGAAGCAGGCTGCTCCTCTCGGCATGGGGTAGTGTTTCAGGGTTGTGTGTGTTAATTATCCTGGTAACACTTGCAGTGGGTTATTAAGCCTCATCACATTTGCCCCCCTTGTGAGTTCTGAAGGCCTCAGACAAAGAGCTCCAGTCTCCAGCACTCGCTCCACTGCTCGCTCACCCTCAGCACCATCCGATCACACTAATCACTCTGTTAATTAGTTTGATTATTGCAGTGGTCCACAGAGCATCTGCAAAGCTGCTGACAAATAGCAGCCTGCTTTAAGAGAAAGAGGGGCCCACTCACTGTCAGTCAATGATTTCTGGTTGACACGAGGTATAAACATTATATGTGTTTTGCTACATTCTTCCCAAAAAGGGGTTAGAACCCAACAAAGTTCTCAGGCTTACAATAGTGCAATGTATAAGCATTTTCTAACACTCCATCAAGCATGGTATGCAGTGCATGATAACAATGACAATAATATTACTACTAATAATAATATTAAAAAACTTAACATGGTTCAAATCTGGGGGACAGCTGTAGCATAATAATAAAAAGAACCATTTCCGGAACCGCAAAGAACCATTTTAGCATTCAGGTGGTTTTTCAGTTGTTGGACCCAAATAATACTAGTGCATTTGATAAACCTACTTTTTAACAATGTAGATCTCAGAAACGTTCAAGACATTTTCTTAGAAACAGTACAATTTATATACCTACACTGTCTTTGTACTGCATACATCTACAGTACTTCATCCCTCATATGTACAGTGTTCTTTCAAATCCAGCAAAATATACAGTCTGCCTGTTCATTGGTGGTCCGATCGGTTCCCTGCTGTCTGTTTGATATAATATGCTTTTATAGGCTGAGCTTCTGTTTTTCCAGAAGCTACAAGAGATGAAGTGTGATCATAAATGGAGGGAGCACACGAGTTCCAGCAGGGACCGGCTGAGGCCGTTTGATTGACGGCATGGCAGAGTGGTCTGCAGAGCTGTGCTCATCTTTAATTGAAAATAGAGACAGTGTTGAAATGAAATTATTGATTTGTGCATTGGATCTGTTGGATGCAGGAGGGCATTGGAGGAAGCAGAGGGGCCCTGATGAATAGGTAGGGTCCCACAGAAAAGGAATTGAGAGTAATTGGGAAGAGGGTATGGATAATGTCAGAGGCTGGGAATAACATTAGATTCATATTCTCATTGGTCTATCTCAGCCTATAAGAATACAACACACATAATATACTCACAAAATAGATCCATTGCCTACAGGATATATAGGAAAAAGATTACATTCCTAGCTTTTTTTATCCACCAGTGCTAAACAGGATTAATGAAAACATAGCCCAAATAAACAATTGATGCAGCTAAAGAAGAAAGGGGGTAAATCTGTGTCATCTTGAGTGAACTCACACTGTTCATGCCACTGCATGAGCTTCTGGCGGCTTGAAGATTTGCTGTTCTGCACTGTTATATCTCACTGGCATAATCAAGCATTGGCAAGCTAATTAAAAAGCCCGTAATTGATTTCATTAAGGGCTTAATGGGATCTAAAAAGAAAGTAGCAATAGGAGATGATGTGTCTGGAAGACATCCAGACTAGAAGCTTAGATGAATAAAGAAATGAAAGCAAGGTAATGAAATGGGTAATGTGTTCGCCAGAAAACGAGGCAACAAATTTAACAATATATCTTCAAACCAGTAAGCCATTATACTTTAAAATCAATAGGACAGGAAGCAATTAAAAGGTGATCTACTGTATTCATACGGTAATGACCCAATAAATACACAAACCCTCAGCCAGTACACCGGCTCTGCTGAACTTCAGTAACGTTTGTTTATTCTGTTTATAATCAAACTGATTATTCTGCTGACAGTCAAATTATGCCTGTATGAACGTTCCTTTTCCGGCTGAGGGAACCACCGTTTTCTGCTTGTGTTCTTTTTTAATGTGAACGTTACACTTTGACATGAAGCATGAACTTTTCCCTGACATTGGTGTGCTCCAAACACTGTCACATTTGATAGATTAGCCTTGTAGCATGAAGCCCTCCAGCACAGGGACATCAGAGAGTGAGAAAAAATATAGAGTTGTTTTTTCCGGGTGCATTCCACATTTAAGGAGACTATCATGAAAAGAAATACAATAAACAAGCATAGGTTTTCCCCCTGTGTAACCAGAATTTGGAGAATCTGGCTGGAAATTTACAGAAAGCAAATTCTAGCCAGTGTATAGTGTATTGTAATGTGTGAAAATATTGTGAGGAATGGATGAATAAAAGTGATTCAATTTGTTTTTTGAAACAAGTCAAATTATTTCTGCTCCTATTTGCAAGGTTGTCTTCTGACAGCAACAATATATAATTTTCCAACCGGAATTTTCCCTCCCTTTGAAATATAACAGATTTTTTTTGTCTGTCTGCAAAGGTAATAACAATCCATTACAACTGTGAAATCTAGTATAAAGCAACCCATTTCCATCATAGTTTATTACAGTGGCCATCCATTTTCTATGGATCCTCTCATTGCTCAGAATGGAAATAACCATGAGATAAACAAATAGCTAGAGTGGTTTTATAATGTATTTGAGCTGTAACCGACACTAGTGCAGTGTTTTATGGCCCGTTGTCATGTTCATGGCCATTGTAGAAATAGAGGAGGAGAGATATGGAGAAACACCATGCTTTAAGACAAGCCTGTTTGTCTTCATGACTGCATTTACTCTTTCTCCCTGGCCATCTCTGCCAATTTGGATAAATAATTCTCGTTTTGCACCCACAGGATTATGCTGTGGAAGAATTTTGCTTAGTATAGATACTTTTTGGATCCGTTTGAATCGAGCTTTTTCTCTAATTACGACTCTTAATTGATGTAATTAATGAGTGTGCAGTTTTGCTAATAGGACAGTGCAGGTTGGTGTGCTCATTTAAGAGGCTGTTCAGCACCTCCTGTACACTTCACGGCTGTGGTTCCTTCTGTCTTTGATATATGAGCAATCCATATGTGCATTAAGAACAATTACATTTTTGTCTTTATGGTCCTGTAATTGGATTAATTGGGTTTGAAATTAAATGATGATGACGAAGGAAGTAATGTATCAGTTGAAGTTCATGAGTATTTCCATTCATTTCAAGCAAACCATTCAAATATGCTCTTTTTATAGACCTAATTAAAATGTTAATGGCCGTTTCTGAATTTTTAATCTTTATGTTCTCTCGTCTGAGCACAAAAGAACAAATGTTCGCTTTTTAATGGAATGTATCATAATAATGTTTGCCTTTTGGTCACATGACATTACTGATGTTTAACAAAAGGTATAACTATATACCATTTTTAGTAACACTTTAATATCTAACTATGCAGGAATTAATGAGTGGTGCTGCATTAGCACCTGCAGTATTAACTGCCAAGGAGATTTGGTTAAGTACTTAGCAGGTAACAGTGAACCAATGATTAACTATAGCTTGAACTATAATACCTAATGAACATTCATTTTTTACTACTGCATGCTACCTGGTAAACTGATAACATATTTTCCTTTCCTTTATTATGTTTTCACAGAAAGGCATGTACTCTCTAGCATTGGTAAATTTCTTCATATTTGCTAACATCTGGCCAGAAATCAGCCTACAAACAGGACTCTGGATAAAACACTAGTATTTTATGTACTGAATGAGGTGAAACTGCATTCTTACATAGAGAACTAATGACTCTTGACTCATTATGTTCATTAGACTACACAGAACAGAAACTGGAAGGAACAACCATCATAGAAACATAACACAAACAATATTACATAAAACATACAGCATGCATACAGTATTTTTCTGACTCATAATCAGTAAGTGGGTCAACTTGGTGAACTTCACTGTTGGCTAAATAATGATTTCCCCCTTTATAAACTGCAGCTCCTTCTCACCTTTTATTTATTGATTTACATTATATAAAGGAGCACCAGATTACAATCTTTGAATAATTCTTACAGAAAGGAGAGCCTTACAACTGTAAAGAATGTCTCATTTTCTCTTCAAAGATATTTTAAGGTCAATACCACAGATGTACACATAAATGTTACATGACTAGAATGGCCCATAATAACAATAACAACAAAGTGCACAACTGTGTCTATTAGCAGGTTTGGGTATTACATTAGCATGAGGTTCAGAATACAAATACTATTGCTGAGGGCGCTGCAGATATTGCATATTCATCTTGGACTAAACATTATAGACCCTGCCAGTAGTCATTTTCATCATTCAAATGCAGAGGCCAAAGTGCAGAAACAGATGTTACTGTACAGACTATGGACAATACTGACAGGTCTGTGGGTTTCATTATCTGTCTAACCTCTGTGTATCCTCTCAGCAGGCATTTGAAAAAGGAACACTGTTCATCCGCCAGCCACTCTTTACTCTAGGCTGTTCCCCTGTCTGTGGGTGGCTATGAAAAGTTGCTGCAGGTTACATCCTTTTAAAAACAGCCCTCTGTGGCTCTCTGGGTTTCTTAACTGCCCTCCAGCAGAGTTATGTAAAGAGAAGGCTGGGGTCAGTAGCGCTGAGCAGCCATCAGTCCTCTCCCACCCACACGTCTCTCGCCCGCATGGCCATTCTCATTAAGGGTCTGCTTTTTTGATGGCCGAATCAGGATTAGTACCTCCTTCGAAACAGCATACAGGAAACAGCCCAGCAGAAAATGGGTAGTCTTTACTAAGGGGGGG
>JBBJLR010000002.1:9887613-9899803 GCA_037577145.1 Brachypetersius gabonensis | reverse complement strand
TGTGTGTGTGTGTGTGTGTGTGTGTGTGTGTGTGTGTGTGTGTGTGTGTGTGTGTGTGTGTGTGTGTGTGTCTGCTGCACATAGTGGATCCAACACAGCAGTGCTATGCAAACCAAGGGGCCAAAACTATTAGATGTTAAGATTAAGGTTGATGTGAGGCTTAACTCTAGTTGCATATAGACATTACAATGGGCACCTGAGCATAAGAACAGCACCATGGAGAAAATGGAAAAAATGTGGCAAGCTGGCCAAGAAGGTGAAATGCTCTTCCAGTGAAATGTAATTCCTGGAGTTCATGTATTAGTTACTTTTTTACTATTAATGAACCACCTACATCAATTCTGTTGCAGACCAAGTACACCCTCTTCATGGTAACTGTATTCTCTAATGCGAGTGGGTTTGTGTCAGGTGCTGTCTGGGCCTCCAAATTCCCCACATCTTAATCTGGGGGAGCGTACACAATATTAGGCAGGGGTGTCATGGCAGATCAGTGTATACACACACTCACTCTCTCACTCTCTCTCTCTCGCTCTCTCTCTCTCGCTCTCTCTCACTCTCTCACTCTCTCACTCGCTCTCTCGCTCTCTCTCTCTCAGTTGTAAACAGAGAGAACCATTCCCACAACCTCTGCTTGCTGTTAAAAAAGAGGGTGTTTACACCTGGGAGAGGTGTGATGACAGGGGATTTCCACACAAGAGGGACACAGAAATGGAATGAATAAGGAAGAAATAGTGATGTTTATTTCAAACGTGCCTTTGCTTCCTGCACAATAATGTTTGTGTGTGTAGTTGGAGCATGAGGTAGGCAGTCATTTTGTATGTTTGTAAGCTTTCATGAGATTTTCCACATATATCCTAAAGACTGTTGACATTTATCCTGCCTTAATCTCTAGTAAGGGTCACTGATGTGTTCCTCTATAAATGATGCATTGTAAAACTGACATCACCTCCTCTTCTCCGCCACACTTTTATGACCCTTTGTCTCTTTAAAGAGAATTGTGACTCACCAGCATCCCTGACCACTTTGACCTTTCACTTGTCCAATCAAAAGCGTATGCCAAACCAGACCCTTTAGAATGATCTCCACAGATTTATCAAGAATGATACAGCCTTTACTGCAAGAGTTGTATCTGTAGGGCTTTGTGGTGTTTGCTCATAAATCTTAGGCTTTTTCCATGTAGTACTTTTTTGTAAAATGGGCCAAATTTAGAGGTAGTAATAAAGACTGATATTCTAAAACAAAAAGGTTACACCATAAGTGCTGTGTGATCACGTTTAAATAGGCCTCAGGCTCCTGAGTGGCACGACCAGCTCAGTCAAAAGATTTGGAAGTTTGTGTTCTCCTCCAAACATGCTGCGCTGTCTAATGACACTGCATTAGCAGCGATTTATATATGTGGTGAGTGAAAGCACCTTCAATCTCTCAGTGCAGGTAACACTGAGAGATTTTCTCAGTGAAAGCACCTTCAATCTCTCAGTGCAGGTAACACTGAGAGATTTTGTGGAATTGTGGAACTGGACATGTAAGAATAATATATAGAAATCACTATGAAAATCTAATAATTATGAACATTTTTGTTTGGGTGTACTGATAAAAAAATGTATGAAGAATCCCATTCAGACTATGGGGTATAGCAGATCATTTCTGGTGCTGATCATATGGACTGCAGAGTGGACTGTAGAGGCTCAGTAAATGATCCTGTCTTGTGAAGGTTTGAGTTGATTTAGAAGGAAATAGTCATCCTGGGGCTGGGATTACAAGGCAGTGGTACACCCAGGAGAATAACTTCACAACTGCCTCACACTACCTCCCTCCCTCCTTCCTTCACTCTGGGTATCACTCTGTATGCACTTGACACTACGTTGCAAATTGAGTATAGGTTTTAAAAGACAGCCGCACCTAGAAGATAAAACCAGACTGCATGTTTTTGTAATAGGCTCCCAAGTCATCTAATGTTATATATGCTGGTATGTATGGATGGCTGGGTGAATGGATGAACAGATGGATAAAAGAATGGCTTATCCTTTTTCATTCATTGTCAGCTGCGTTCTGCATCATTAAACCTACCTACACGTTTGTTGAGGAACAAGAGAAGGTTAATGTGCAATCAAATCTCAACCATGTTTCTAACATGCATCCATGCCCTTCTTCAGGGCTATTTTTATTTCTTCTGCTTAACTCAAACAAGTAGGAAATTATTGTCATTTTGCTTTCCCATGTAATTACATAGCTACATAATTATTTATATTAAGTTAACATTGTATTAACTAATTCAAGTTTGTGTTTCCATTTGTTTTAGGATCAACTTAGGATAACTAAACCTTGTGTCTTATTTTTCCCCAATTTTTTTTTACATACTTCCCTTTCCACTTTTTCTATTGACCTGTTCATCATGACGTTTTGACAAAGTGACAATTTTTTTTGCTATTTTACATTATAAGGAAGGTTGGGAGACACAAGGTTTTGACTGGTCAGCAACAATGTGATCCATGTGTCATAATACACCACTGGATAGAATCAGTGTCTTCTGAATAAAACTCTACATGTCATGGACTATTAGACAGAGTTTTTTGTCTAGATAAGCCAGTTGTTATTCTTAGTGAGATGGTATCTCTGTGCTGCTCTATTCAGCGCTTTCCTCCGCCACCCAGGACTACAGTATCACCCTGGCTATCACAGGCAGCCTTATAGGAAATCTTTCTCTCGCTTTAATGACCTTATAGTGGTGTCTGTGGAAAACAAATGATCCATCAGTGCACGTTAATTAAAAAAGCCCCCTGGGAAGTGCCTGTAATTGCAAAAGATATTTGAAGGAGTGTTTCGCCACGATCATTCCTTTTGTCAGCATAGAATCATGTTAGTTGTAGAACATTCATGTTAGTCCCTCATTTATTAGATACTTAATGATCCAAAGTTTTGAATGTCAGAAAATGAGTGTCTTAAAGATAAGTGGCATTTCTCATTTTCCACATTTTACAAGTTCTCTAAATAGGTGCAAACATATTGCAACTGTTATAACTATTTCTGCCCAAATAAAATAAAGTATTATTATGACAGCCTTAACTCTACCATTCAATACATAAAACCCCAGATACTGCTGTGAAGCCTAAATTGCATACAGTGCTCAGCTAAAAAGATTTAATAGCTCAATGAACACATTATGGAACACTTGTTTAACTCCATAACATGAAATTAAGGTTAATAATATAACTTGGATCACAAAATCTTCACTTTGACTTAAATTAGTTGAAGCAAAAGTGAATACATTCAGCAACAAAAACTACTACATCTAGTATTCTGTATGACTGCTGTGATTTTTCTAGACAGCATCAAGTCTTCTAGGCATGAAAAGAACAAGCTGGTGACATATTGCAACATCTATTCCATTCCATTCTTCAAGAACAACCTCTTTTAGAGCCTGGATGTTGAATGGAGAGTGATGCTCAACTTGTCTGTTCAGAATTCCCCATAGACGTTGGATTGGGTTCAGATCAGGAGACATACTTGGCCATTCAATCAGCTGCACTCTGTTCTTGCAACAGTATCTTTAAATGTTTGTTTTGGATCGTTGTCGTGTTGGAAAAATGCATGACGACCAGGGGTATGGAGTGATGGTAGCAGCATTTCTTTTTCAGTATAGAGCAGCACATCTGTGAGTTCATGATACCATCAATTAAATGCAGCTCCCTGACCCCAGCAGCACTCATTCAGCGCCACATAAGGACACTGCCACCACCATGTTTCACTGTAGGCACCATGCATTTTTCTTCGAAATCCTCACCTGTGCAATGCCATACAGTTTTGAAGCCATCAGTTCCAAAAACACTGACCTTTGTCTCATCTCTCTAGAGTATAGAGTCCCAGTAGTCTTCACCTTTTTCATCATGGGCCCTACCAAATTCTAGGCATACCTGCACAGAAAATATTTACTCCAGTTTGGCTTTCTACTGCTTTAGCTAACTGCAGTGAACTTCCATGGTGATTT
The DNA here is from genome assembly GCA_037577145.1 of Brachypetersius gabonensis. Classification (NCBI taxonomy): domain Eukaryota; kingdom Metazoa; phylum Chordata; class Actinopteri; order Characiformes; family Alestidae; genus Brachypetersius; species Brachypetersius gabonensis. The sequence goes on along the minus strand of JBBJLR010000002.1, from coordinate 9,895,818 downwards.
TCTTCAACCCTTCTCATCAGACTATGCTCCTGTCGAGATATTAACATCCGTGGACAGCCTGGACGTCTCTGTGAGATGGTTGTACTGCCATATTTCTTAAATTTTGGATTGCTTTTGCTACAGTTTTCTAATATATGTGGAAAGCTTTGCTGATATTCTTGTAGCCATCACCTTTTTGTGTAAAGAAATTATTTCCTTTCTCAGGTTTTGTGACATTTCTCTTCCATATGGTGCCATTGCTGACAGCACAAAATGGGAAGGGCTTTTCTTTGTTAAGTAATACTCTTTTATATTCACCTGTCTGATGGACACCACTTAAAGCCGTGGTTGAATTCTTGTTAGTTAGAATTGTGTAGTCTTAAGTTTGGCTTTTTTCCTAAGACTTTAATTGGGCTGGACTCATTTTTGCAACATGGGCTTAAATTATTTTGTTAGGAAAATCACTTTTTCAAGTGTGTAAATGAAATCTTGTTCACAGTCAATGGCCCACATTTGTGGGAGTGTTTTGTAGTATTATATGCCCTAGAAAATGTTGATTCTGAAAGGAAACTAAAGATTTTCTGACAAATCTGGTGGGGTGTACTCATTTATACTGGTTTGAAAACACAGAAAGCAATTGAGCTTTTTGGCCTGTTTGGATAAGAAGGACACTGTGTGTCAAGGGACAGAGAAAAAATACACATGATCATGTGGTCAAGGAAGAAGGACATAAACGTTGTTTATGCTTATCTTCATGTTCAAGCCATGACATTGAGAGAAACCAGAAACTGGGCTGAGCTGCTTTGATGGTCTGAAAGCTCAAGATTCAAGAGAGATAAAACCAGTCCTGTACATCATAGACGCTGCATAGAAAAATTGCAGTGTTTAGAAACATAATTAGAAAATGTATAATACTATGTAAAAGCCAAACATGCACATTTTAGATAAACTAATGATCTGGTACAAAGCATGTTATTTAATAGTATCAGGAGAATTCCCTTTTGACATGAAGAGATATGTAACCGCATAATTTTAACCATTTAGACTTTTCTAAGGCAGATGAGTATGTGATTGCTGAGGTTTTGGAGCAGCTGAGGGCTCAGTGGGACAGAAAGAGAGAAGAAATTAATAGAAATAATGGAAGAGTGATAGGATTTTGAGAGAGAATATATAACGAGAGAGAGAGAGGGGAATGATAAACTGATGATGAACAGAGTTCCTTTCCTGTGTCTTTCCCTCCATTACTCCCCTTCTCTCTCTGTCTCTCTGCTGTATGCTGGGCAGTTTGGGTGTGTAGTGTCTAGAACAGTACCATTCCTCCAGACAGGGTGCTTTCTGCTAAGATCTGAACTACGCACTCACAAACACACACACACACACATAAACAGGCATGCACATTCACTCAGCAGGTGCATTAGTATGCAGCAGACGTCTCTGTCATGACTGCTCCAGTCCGCTATTACACACAAATACAGACGCACAGGCTGGTTGCAGAGTGTCTGCTCAATACTGTCTGACTTCAGTGCTTATTTTCCACTTAACACCAGTTGGCAGGCTTGTCTGGAGTGGATAATATCGTATCCTGTGAACTGGACACACCCACAAAAACACCTATTCAGCACACACACAGTTATCAGCACTGTTTGATTTCAACACACATGGTCCTATATCTTCACTGGTTTGTGACATTTAAATCTGTCAATAATTAAATGGTTAAAGTGTCAAGTTTATTCTAGAGACATTTACCAAGTCTGAATTGTTCGCAGAGATGGTGACATGGACCAGATGAGTGAAGAGTTTAATATCTCTGATTGGGTCTTTCATGAAATCGTTATGGATATGTGTCACAGATCACGTTTCACACATATCCATGTATTATATTGTCATACAGTAGCTTTGAGAGAAGGTATTGGCCTATTTTTTTTATCCACAAATTAGTGCCCAAATAAAACTTTATAAATTTTTTTGTGATTTATTGCTGTTTTACCATTCTCAACGTTCAACAAAATTAAGCTGGTAAAAGGTTGTTTTGGATAAACAATAAAATATTTAGGATTCATCAAGACCCCTGGTTCCTATTGCCACCGCTGTGAAGAAATGGGAAATGTTAAGTTCATCTACAGTGTATCCTTGTACAGCAAACTCCTCCAATTTTTCCAACCTGAATTTTCTTACATATCTTATGTAGAATGTTTTACTAATCTATGATCCCCTGTTAACTGCGTGGATTCTTCAAACTTCCTTGGATTCAAGTGTACTGTAATTTAAGAGACTACACACAACATCTGTGATTTTAGTCCAGTATAAATGGGCATGTCCTGCCCAGAGGGTAATAATTACGTTGTTACAGTAAATTGCCTTCTGTACCTCACTGAACAGGAAACCCGGTCAGCCCCAGTACTTCTGTTCTAGTCACAATAAGGCAATAGAAATGCTATGAGCATTATTATTTATTGTGGTGCCTGTTGTATAGTGCTGTCATGTACAGTTGAGCTATGCTGTTCCCATCTGAGCTACAGAATGTCCCCTGGTATGGGGATGGTGGTGGCCTAGTGGTAGGATACTTGCCTCCAGACCAAAAGGTCACAGGTTCGAATCCTACCTCCACCACTGGGTCCCTGAGCAAGACCCTTAACCCCAAGTTGCTCCAGGGAGACTGTCCCCTGTAGTTAGAGAATGGAAGTCGCTTTGGATAAAAGCGTCTGATAAATGCCATAAATGTAAATGTAAATGGTAAAAACAAGTACAACTCAAATAGTATTTTATAGAGGTGAAATTTCATGAGCCACTGTCAGGTCTCTAATCAGACTTCAAAACTCCAGAGCTTGACCCACTGTGAGCACTTGTTGACGGCAACTTTGTCCTTACATCTCAACTTCTGTAGATTTCTTTGTTTATGGGAAGAGAGTGGGTGTTTTAGAGTATGAATGTGGCAATATTTACTCTCAACAGAAATGCAAGAACAACTGTGGTGGTGCCCCAAACACAGTGCAGGTGATAGACAAAGAACACCGCAACAAGTAGAACACATACTGTAGCTTTGTCAGAACACATGCTGCTGTGGAATGATGCCAGTTTTCCAACTGCCAAAACATGTCGGAACAACACTGGTTACATTGGTTTGCATGGTAATATTCCAGCATTGCCTGGATCTTGGTGATATAACAGTATTACCTGGAGCATGGTGGTCACGTGGGTGGTAAACAACTCAAAGATACATTTTTTGTATGTAGTTCGTCGGACCAGTAGACCCAAATTACATGGCTGGAACTTGAGCCACATTTGATCCACAAACTTAAGACTTGATTTGGCAAATAAAAACAACTAACAGCTAAACTTTGACTTAAACATCAATCACTTAGTCTTTGTGACTCAAAAAACATATTTAATATGGCCCCCAAACAGCAGCTTTTTTCAGTTATCAGTTACTGTGGTTTGAAAACTGCAATCTCACAATTATGTAGAGCAGGCGTCCAACCATCTTCAATTAAGTTTTTTTTTCTGACTCGCTTTCTGACAGTTTTTAATGAGATAAAGAAAGTTAGAATTGGAGATTGGGCTCAATTCATCATGTTTATGTGCACAGAGTGAGTGTGAACCATTTATGCATGATGGAGGAATTCCGCATATGAACTGCACTGCAAATATAAGCGGAATTAGAAAGCAATTTGCCAGACCAATCAGCAAGCTCTACATAAATGTGCTTTATTTTTGCAAATAATACATATATCCTCCATATAATATCCTAAATGTCTGTTGTTTGATTTTTTGCATTAAATACAAAACAAAAGTAGCCCACTTGATCAAAAAACAGTGATCTAGAGCACTGATAAATTATAAACAGAACATCCTGGAACAACAATAAAGTGTCAGTATAGCCTTTTGTCTCAGGACAGTTTAACAAAACCAAATCAATTGAATTTAAATAGTGTCTGCCATTTATTGTTCTGTATTATTTGTCAGGATGGGGCAGGAAAGTACCTAGTAGAGAACAACACTAGACTACATGAGGATTATTGTGTCAATTTCCCACACATTTTAATGAAGGAGAATAGGCACCCACATGGCCACTGCCACCTAATATACCACATCTCTGGTTCTCCAGTACTGCTACAGCTTCTCAGAACATGGGGCGCGTGTTATATATATACTCTCCATTTAGTCTTTTGTTCAACATGCCGACTTCTTGATTGTTAATATTTATTTTCAGACTCTTTTTCCAGCTTTGCCACTGACGTGCGCAAGGTTGCTAAGAGTGTGCACTTGCTCTGACGTCTGTGGAAGGAAAAAAAGAAAACATCTAAATAGGGTTTTTTTTTATTATATTAGTACTATATCAGTGCACTGTGTCACCCACGCATTCGCGCCAGTGTTTGATTTCTATGTCTTGCAGAAAAACCTTGAGCCGGTGGAAAGATGGAAAAGAGCCGGCAGCCTCAGAGATCATTATCCCCAGTGTGCATGTGTTCGTGTGTGTGTGTGTGTGTGTGTGTATGTTGGTGATTTCTGAACATAGGCAGTGATTGGCAGGCCTCAGTAGCATGGTGAAGTCTGATTTATTGAGATGGTCTGTGTTATATGAGCAGGCCAAACACCTCCACTAGTGCCAGCTGGCACAGCAACACCAAGGTCATTTGTCTGCAGAATATGAACACTGACTCATAGAGTGCCACTGTAGGTCCATGGGCACTAAAAGGCTTATTGGCTGAAAGCGCCTTACCTGTCTTAAGCCTGTCAAGTGACCCTCCTGCAGCTACCGGGGAACTTGTGCTTTTGGTGCGCAGGAGTGAGTCTGCTGCAAGCATGTTAAACAGGATCAATAAGGTTGGCTGATTCTGATGATACGTTTGTGTGTGTGTGTGTGTGTGTGTGTGTGGTGTGTGTGTGTGTGTGTTTGTGTGTGTGTGTTTGTATGTGTGTTAGTTTTTATACATTTTCAGAACACAATGTGTTTTTTATTTCCATGACTTATTTATTTTATAGAGCAAATATATTTACTTTGGTTAAAGTTAAGGGTACTTTTACAGTCTATCTATTAGGTATTTGCATATATAATAGATATAGGCCATGTGATCCTGACTGAAAGAGAGAGAGAGGGAGAGAGAGGGAGAGAATATTACCTATGAAGTTTCAGACTAAAAGAAGTGTCACTCTTTAAGAGCTACTTTCATCCACTTCACTGTGCTTTCACATTTTCAGTGAGGCTAAATTAATTTTCCAAGCTGTGCTGGCAATAGTGTGCTGCTCTTCTCTGTCTGAAGCACAATCGTCTTGCCTTATTACATTCCATCACTCAGTGCTCTGAATAATAATCTTTACTGCAAAGCTCCCTGTCTCTATCTCAGCACTGACAGGGGTCAAACATCGGCCTCCTGCTTATTAGATCATGACAATAAGGATTAGGGATTATATTTAGCACAATGCGCTTAGGCCTAATTGGAGCTCTTATTAAAAAGTAATTGATTCTCCTCTTCTGAGACGTGTGGGCGCTACAAGCAGGGAATGAAGTGTCCAGCAGTGAAAGGAGACAGATAATAAAAGGCGATCTCCATTGCAGACATTCCAGTGGTCATTTTCACACAAACACACATACAGTGAGTCAGATATTTTAAGAGTTTCTGAGTCAGGTATTTCACCTGAGTCCAAATAACTACCTTAATTTAAAAAATATTTTTTTTACTGTGATACGTTGTTGTGACATACTATGTGTGATGTAACCAATGATTAAACCTCCACTAACTATTATGAGCAAGGCTTGATGTGAGGGGAAATTTGAGGGGTCAAAGGGGTCAATATTTCCTTATATTTCCAACATTTTCCTTCCATCCAAAATCTGAATCTGAATCTGAAAACTGTATTGATCCTGGTAGAAATTGCATATGCAGTGACTGCACAGACCCAAAGACAAGAACAATATAAAATATAATTTAAAGTCAAAGGAAAACTCTCTAAAGAGTGAAGAGTTTCTAAACTATGAAAACCAAATGCCCTAGTCAGTAAGAGAGGTGTATATAAATACTACAAAATTACTGCTAAAACAGTTTACTACCAATAGTAAGTCTGTTATTGCATGTAATAGAGATGTAATTAATGTAATTGCACGTGATAATACTATTGCATTAGTAGAGATTTGCACAATAATAAGGATATTGCATGCAATGATGGTGGTTTACCAGACCATAAGAAAGCTGCACAGGGTGGCAGCATGTTATAGAGTTATACATCGGGAGGAGATTTACATATTATGAGAGTTTCTAATGATAAACAAAGTTAAAGTTGTGGCAGTACAAGCAACCTCTTACAGAAGATGTGGTTATAGAACTGAACTCTCTTTAGTCCGATTGGCGTTGCCAGATCTGTGAATCATGGGAGGAAAATATAATGTTTAAGCTTCTGATGACTTTTCAGCAAACGTTGGACTGATGATGTTTACCGGACCTGGCAACCATGTCCATCAAGAAGAGCACTAAAACACAGCAAGATCTGTGGACCCTATTAAATCTAGATATGATATGATGACATGATAATATTTGAAGATAACAAAACTGAAAATTGGAGTTTATAGTCTACTTCTACTTGCTAACAAGTCCAGACGGTGTCTTCTCCTCCTGTCGTAAAGGCTGTCCTGACAAACTACCTCCAATCTGCCACCATTATCCCATTACATTTACATTTACGGCATTTGGCTGACGCTCTTATCCAGAGCGATGTACATCAGTGCTTAAGAAGTCCACAACTGTTTCTTACCTGAAAAACAGCATAAATCCGAGTCAACTATTTAACCAAGATACTGCAGTCAGAGCATCTATACGACAACTGTCAAATAATAATTGGCCAACATCCAATCCAACAATACATAAGCCATAGAGAAGGACAACGTAAGTCATAAAGAAGTCAAGGGAATTTTTTTTTTTTTTTTTTTAAGAAATAAGTAAGCAGTAGGAAAGAGATGTAATTAGTCACCAAAGTGCTCCTTGAAAAGGTGTGTCTTCAGGCGATGCTTGAAGACCGTGAAGAGAAGACTCTGCCGATCGAACCAGAAGAGGGAGTTCATTCCACCACTGGGGAGCTAAGACTGAGAAGAGTCTTGATGCATGTTTCCCTCTTCTCTTGAGCGGTGGAGGCTCAAGACGAGCTGTGCTTGAAGCCCTGAGAGTGTAAGAACTTAACACGAGCACCACAGGGAGCCAGTGGAGGTTCCTTAGTAAAAGTGTGGTGTGAGTGAACTTAGGAACGTTGAACAACCTGTTGCTCTGACATCTGTGATCATAAAGTCCTGAAATGACTGGTGTTGGGCCACCTACAAAACATCATAGAAGACCTGTTGGCCACCTTGCAGTTTGTCTACTGAGCATGCAGGCCAGTAAATGATGCATCTGCATGGAGGTTGAACAACTTGGAGATAAACAATCTCCAATCAAATCTGTGGAGATGACTGTAGAGTGCTCCCACTCTACAATATCTTAGCTCTGCTCCCACTCACAATATCAAGTATGTGGGTGTGTGTCAACCACCACAAAATTCCTATGGGAAGTACCACAGTTTGAAAGTGGAAAACCAGACTCAACTACATCTTCAAAATGGCCCAGCAGAGGCTGTACTTTCTGCAACAAATGAGGAAGTTTGGCCTTCCACATGAGCTTTTGAGCCAGTTCTACAATGAATCCATCCTATGCACATCCATCATGGTCTGGGTCAAAGCCACAAATCAGGATAAGAACAGACTGCACCGAACAGTCAGGACAGCTGAAAAAAATTACTGGTGCACCCCTGCCCACCATCTAAGAATTGTAGCTCTTAAGAACCAGGTACAAGGCAGTGAAAATCGTTTCAGATTCTTCACACCCTGAACATAACCTTTTTTTAACTCCTTGACTCCTCGACTATAAAGATTACCAGACACAGCAGCGGTTTCTTTATTTATGACATCACACACATTCAAAAGCTGACCAATATGATCTCTGCTATACCATAGCTACATCTGTATCCCAAGATATTTAAGATAAGATAAGATTAACCTTTATCAGTCCCACAAGTGTCACATTGTCACAGCAGTAAGCGGACAGAAACAAAAAACAGCAAAAATGTAATAGAATAGAATAGAATAAAGAAGAATAAAAACTAGTGGTGGGCCGTTATCGGCGTTAACGTGAGACTCTTATCGGGCGATAAAAAAATATCGCTGTTAATCTATTCACAAAGTTGGGTTGGGAGCTGGGTCTATAC
>JBBJLR010000002.1:9864705-9875228 GCA_037577145.1 Brachypetersius gabonensis | reverse complement strand
ACATAACCACTGCAAACCCCCTACTTGACTCCATCATGGCAGGATTGGGTGCTTACAGGGTGTGGGTGTGTGTGTGTGTGTGTGTGTGTGTGTGTGTGTGTGTGTGTGTGTGTGTGTGTGCACCCTAGGGACACAGCCATCTCCATGGTGATGGTGAAGCTCCTGGATGAACAATGGGGATGGTGGCGCAGCAAAGGCAAGCCACACACACACACATGCAATTTTACTGGTTCCATATCCTGTGTTGGACTAGGATTGACCATTAGACAAGGAGTGTCTGATCTTATCTGCAAAGTGCCAGTTGCTTAAACAGATGTTCTTGGCCTTCAAACAGCAGATCATTGAGCTCCTGCTTTGTTTAGAAATGAAAACCTGTAGACACACCTGCATTTTCTGAATAAGACTTGATACCCCTGTATTCGACTTGTTAATCCATTAATGGTTTAAAAACAAGTTAACAAAATGTTCTGTGTGAGACACATAGTCAGGAAAGTATTGGTACAGATTATTATATTAATTCTTTCATGTTTGCGTGAGAACCTCTGCTTTGTTCTGTGCCGTAGTGGGATATGATAACAATCTCATCCACCATGACTCTGCCTGCTAGGTTTTTTCTTGCATGTCACGGACGTTCAGCCTGGCTGAAACAAAATCATAGACTTGGTTTTCGTGTTTTTTTCTGCGATGTGTAAGAGTAGGTACTGTGGTAAAAGTAATGGTATTGAGAGTTTTTCTGATGGATTGAGATCACATTGTAAAAGATCCTAATGCTGTAACAAGTGAGCCATAACTAATTCAAGACACATTTGATGGGTTTTTAATGAGATCTGAAGGTATTCTACAGTAAACTAGTAGTCTCTAGTGGTGACCATTGAGCCAATTCTCATTAACAAGGCACACCATTAGATTTTAATCTTAATGGATCTAATTGTCTTTTTTCAGCAGAGAGGGCAAGAATAATGCATGATACTACATTTAATGGGTTAGCAATAAACACTTTGTTTGCTAGCCAGACTTAAAATGCTAATTTAGCCACATAACTTGGATTTTGATAGGTCTAATAGGCATTGAAGCTCACTGTGTAATCCACATGCTACATCTTCAGTTTATGAAAAGAGTAAATCAACAATTTGACTATGCAATGTACAGATTCCCCATGCACACTTAGGAGACTTAGTGCTTTAAGTTTTACAAGCTGAATAACAACAGTACCTCACGGGTGAATTCGAGTGGTCCAGACACCAGACATTTTATCCAACCAGCAGCGAGAATAGTATTTGGCCCCAGACAGAGTAAAAACAAGCAGCTTTGGGACACTATATTGACAAATGTATTGGGACAGGCCTCTTAATTATGGAACCCAGGTTATGCCTTACTTCCAGTGATGGGCAGTCTTTATGCTTCAGCATACCAAGGCATTTTGGACAACACCAAGCTTCCAACTTTGTGGACACAGTTTGAAGAAGAACCTTTTTTATTCCAGCATGACTGTGCCCCAGTGCATAAAGCAAAGTCCATAAAGACATGACTGGATTACTTTGGTCTCGAAGAACTTGACTGGCCCACACGGAGCCCTGACGACAAGTCATCCAACACTTTTGGGATGAACTGGAATGAAGATTGGGAACTAGGCCTTCATGTTCAACATCAGTGCCTTAGCTCTTATATGCTCTACAGATTAAATGGGCACAAATTCCTACAGAAACTCTAAAATCTTGTGGAAAGTCTTCCAAAAAGAGTGGAAGCTGTCATAGCTGCAAAGGGGACCAACTCCATATTAAATATTAAATCCCAATACTTTTGTCCATATAGTGTACATATAATGATGCAAGTAAACTAAATCAGTATGTCTGAAACTGAAGGGGTGGGAAGATGTTGTTTTTCACTAGCTGTAATATTATATTCAGTGGTTTTATACCATAGATCGATATTTTTACTATGTTGACTTCAATGTTTTCTGTCTATGTGCAAAACCAACGAAATCCAGTTTTCATTGGGTTCAGGAAGTTGGTCTGTTGATCTTCGTGTCTGGACAAAATATGAATCTTAGTTCCTTAAAATTAGTTCTAAATATGATAGAAGAATAGTAATACTGCACAAAATCAGACTTTGGGAAGCAAAAACCAGCTGAGAAATTCAATTTTGGAAGATACTTCTTCCAAAAATAAAATACTGTAAAACATTCAGCAACTATTCACTTGTTGAATACAAGTTGCAAATTATCAGTATAAATTACAGCAGTACGAATATAATGATAAATAAGCAACCGGTAAAGCTTATAAATACACAGTAAACATTTGGTAATTTAATAGTTTTAGTATGCCCTAACACACTCACAATGATGCACACTATAGCATGGCTGGCAAAACATCACAGGCAATTGTTTCTGTTGTTTCTGACTGTTTTCTGGCTCAATTGTTTCTGACTCTGGGCATGTCAAGGGCAACATCAGCTGTCACACAATAGAAGATAAGAGCGTGTGCGGTCTCTGAAAGATTTCTATGTGTCACATTACTTATTTATCCTCAGTCCTCTTCCAGACATTCTATCATCCTGAGTGACTACAAGGCCAATTCAATCACCCTTTACATCTTAGTATTTAATTGGATCAATTAGTGAGCTTAATTAGCCCAAAAGAGCAACTTGCACTGGAGGAGATGAGATGAATGATGGGATTTGTTGGCACATTTAGAGAAACCTTTTCCCACACGGACTCTATTGTGCGCACATACCTACACACAAACCCCTACTGAAAAGCTAATGAATATGATGTAATCTGCTGAGCACTATTTCATTTCCAGGTCCAGACAGACATTCGTGAACATCACAGCTGGCACTCACAGAAGCAGGGGTGTGTTTAAAGAGACAGTGAAAGGAGAAATGTCCTGCCCACTGTGGCTTCCGAATATTGTCACTGTGTTGAAAAAGCCTCCCTCTAAAGCAGCAAAATCATGTGAGAAGATGTCAAAGTTTGCAAACACCTGCTCATTCAATGTTTTTTTTTCTGAAATCAAGGGTCTCAGTGCAAAGTTTGTCCTCCCTTTTCTGCAGTAACATCCTGTACTCTTCAGAGAGGGCTTTATAAAAGATATCGTGTGGATTTTATTGCATTCAGCCACTCAAGCATTACCTGTGAGGACAGGTACTGATGTTGGATGATTAGTTTTGGATCACAAACACCACTCCACCTCATCCCAAAGGTACAAAATAGAGCTCCCTCACTCCAGAAAGCAGTTCCACTTTATACAGTTCTTACTGATGCTTGACATTGGGCTCCATTTTATTGGTGGTATTTTTATATGGAGAGTATATAAACCATGCGTGCGCCAATAAACAGCTGTATTAGCAAGGGTTGCACCTTAAAGTAGCCGATTTCACTCATTTAAAGAGCGTCTAGATACTTTCGGACAAATATATTAGTAATGGCTTTATATCACATGCACCAGAATGACACAGACATGCAGGCAGATTGAAGTCCAGCCGCTGTGGAGTTGCTAAGGGAACTCACACATCCCACATCTAATCACAGCACAATCACACACACACTCAAGAATCCCAGGACTGCTGTTTCATACTATTATGTCCCTTTGTCCAGCTCATCCACATACACACTGGCCACTTGGAAGACACTAGACTGAGCAATTTCGTCTCATTCCAGACTTAATTACCATTTTAATTAGCACGAATATGAGAATTAATAATCCTTCGACATATGGCTTAGGGCAGAAAGCGATAATCCCGTTAGCCAATTACATATTCTGCCACAGTCTGGGGCGCGATGTAGATCAGACTGAAAGAGCCATAATGACCCACCGTGGGATGTCACAGACGCTAACGTTCATTTAATGGGACTTCAGTTCACATCATCTTCACAGACATCTCATCGTTTAAGGTAGACGCCTCACATGCAGAAGGACAGAACAGGGTGTGTAGTATGACATTAAAGACTTCAGATTTTTTCAGATCAACCTATCCGTCAACAAAGTCGAAGTCTAGCAACACTGAGCAACTTTTATTAAAGTTCTCTGTAACATTAACAGTCAACATGACAAACAAAATAAAACAAAGGCTGATACTTTTAAATTTAAGTGTATTTAAAACAGAAACAGAAATTGGGAACAGTTTAAGCCGCAGCAGGTACTACATGAGATGTGTGTCCGTCTCCTACTGCCTCAGCTGGCATGTCTCTCGTCTTGTGTTTAGATTCATCTCCACACGCCAGTGTTACCTCCCTTTTTATGAAGGGACTATAATAATTGGTTATGTCAAGGAACGCGTGTCAGGGGAAGCCAATCAGAGGCATAGATTGCATTGTGTACACAAGCGCGCTCACAGAGAAAGGAAAAAAAACAACGACTTGTTGACTTCTTTCAGGGGGTCGTCTACTTGTATCTCTGATGTTGACGCATCGACTAATCAGCTTTTCTGTTAATGCCCTACTGTGTAGTGACCAGTGTTTTTGCTTCAGCATTTGCAACATACATGTTTTCCTGAGAAAATTTGGCATCTGTTGCCTGCAAGGCCCAAGCCATCTACTACTCAATCTCAGACAGAACAGAGCTGCCATTCATAAACATAAAGACGCACACACATGAACAAAATTTCTTAAATAATGTTACTTTTTTATTGCATGTGGCTATTCAGAATCATTACAGTTTCTAAAGCAATATTACACTACATTTAAATTATCTCTTAATAGCATCACAATGCGCAGTATATGAAATATGTACAATGGAAGACACAGCAAAAAAAGAAAGACAGAAATCAGGCCTCAAAATAGTTATCTTTTTTCCATACTGAGAAATAACACAGATCATCAGAATAAGAACACTGCTGAAAACCACTGCGAAGATCCAATAGTAAAAAACAGAAAACAGTTTTCAATTTTAAAGTTGGCAAGAAAAAAAATGTATACAGCAAAAAATCCTTTTTAAGGTTTTAACAAACATCATGAACAGTATTTATACATTTGGTTTCTTTCTGTAAACTAATTTCTTTTAAAAAATGTAAATATTGCATATGCCATTTGTGAATTGTACCTATGTAGCTAGATTTTATCTCTCATATCAAGTAGTATTCAATTAGATTTTCTCTGTCTTTTTTTTTTTAATTTTACAGCATTAGAAAATATTTCCTTAGTGGCTTCTTATCGTACAGTGTGCGTACTCTTAAAAACCTAGAGAAGAATTAGAAAAAAGAAAACCTCCAGGCCAAACCTCAGTGCTTGGCAAGTACCTTCATTAGTGCTTTAACTGGTTGGGGAAAATTCATTCAAATGTATACTGCTTATGTACAAAAAAAACATAAAATGGTTTTTTTTTTTAAATTAAAAAAACTTCCAAGATCACAACTCTACATATATTTATTAATGCATCTATATACATTATTTACAGGTTTTTAGGCATTTTCTGTATGCTTAAAAAGAATTGTGTTTCCGTTTGCTTGTTTTTACGTCTGTTTCGTTCCGTGTCCGTCTCATTTTCAGGTATTGTTTGTTTCGTTTCGCTTTGTCCGTGCCCCGCTCGTGGGGGGAGCGCCAGAATAGTCTACATTCAAACGTGTCTTGTGTTTACAATCTAAGGAGTTTGTAAGTGCAAGACAATGCATTAGTACTGACACTGTGTCCTCGTCTGACACTACGGAGCAGCAGTGGTGGTCTAAAGCCTCTGGATCCGTTCCCTGAAAAACACATCACTCCAATTCACCGCCTGCTCCACTTTAACTCCTTGGAGCAGCTCAGGTCCTGCTGAAGGCTCATCGGTGGAGCAGACGCTGAATCTAACATCCAGCCGGCTGTGTTGATCTAAGGCAAGAGGAAGGCTGCAGTTTTAGAGTGACGATATTAGTGGTGAACGAAGGGCGGGCGAAGTCAGTGGAGGCTTCCAGGTCATCAAGGGTGGTCTGGGTGCAGGTGTGCCTAGGCGTCTCACTGTTGAAGTGTGTTAAATAGGTGCACGCACATGGACACACACACACACACACACACACACACACACTTTGAGCGTGTCTCGAGTGCGCACAGTGTAGGTATCTGTTTCTGTCTGTCTGGCTGGCTTCTTTCCAAGCTAATAACTGTCCATGTTCTGGAAGCCTGCTTTGCATATGTGTAAGTGTGTGTGTAAGGCAGCATCGCGCTGCTCCTCCTGACATTTACCAGCACTGATAAATAGAATTATATTAAAATCCTTTCAATATCTGCATAATACTTAAAAGAATAATAATGATAATAGAAATAATATATGAAATCTTTGATTGCAGAGTAAGTCACTATCATCCGTGGTGGGCAAAAAGCCCACTCGTACTGGACTAACAGACATTCAGTTTTAGTTTCGATGGCAAGTGGCCTATCTTTGATACTCTGCGAGTGTGTGTGTAGGTCCATAAACAAATGTCCTCAAAGAAAACACTGTTTGACAGTACAGTCAGTAAGGCTTTGGATTGGCATTTTTTATGAAAACATTCAGTACTGAAAATAAATAGGTTTTTTTCAATATATATTTTCCGTATGCAAGTCAAAACCTGGTTTAATCTGAGGTAGGGTTTTTTTTTTTCAAGCAACTGGTTCTTTCAGTTGGTTGTTGAAGATATTAATGAAATGCCACCTTGGTGCAATGCTGCAAGCATCTATACTCGCTCACAAACACTTGCACACACGCAACACACATTATATAATGCACACATATAAATAAATAAATACGTACCATGTGCAACAGGTGTGTGTGTGTGTGTGGTTGTGTGAGTGTGCAAGCATACATGTGTGAGAATGTGTTTAGATGATAACCTCCAGGTTTGGTTCACAGGTTTTGAGGGCAAGGAGACACTGGCCTCTCTAAAAGTCCAGAGCACTTAACAAACCCAGTGAGAAATAAAACAAGAAAAGTAACTACAAAGTCTATAAAGGAAGAGCCTCTGGAGTGACACACAGACAGATGTGGACTCCTGCCTTTGTGTCTGTGGGAATTGTAGTTTTTCAGAGCAGCAGAGAGAAGGGTGCTGGTCAGCGGGGTGCAAAGCAAGTGGGAGGGGCGGAGGTCAAGAGTCCGTGTTGCTATGATGATGGCCATTCGAATGCGTCCAGGGACCAAAGGCCAGCCGAGACGAAGCAGCAGCAGGACCGTTGTCCATCTGTTTGCACCTCTCATCACTCGTTCACTGAGACGAATGGAAGGACCATCGCAAGAGTGTGGTCTGGCTCTGTTTAGTCTGAGAGAGAGAGAGAGAGAGAGAGAGAGAGAGAAGACAGAGAGGAAAGAGAAAACAAGACGAGAGAGGAGAGCAGATTAATACGATGACCATAAACACATCCAGACACAGACTGAGACATTCCCCTGCTACGGCAGGACAAAACAAGCAATAAAACAACATGTTTTTCCACTGAGCACAATAGTGATGCACATGCTGAACGCAAGAAAAGCCGTGCTTACAATACACGCTCGTCCAGTTTCTGCCTTTTATGGACAGTGTTTTTGTGCCTTTTTCAAATTAGTAGCATATTGTCCCCTCTTTTGTAAGTGTGCGAGTGAGTTTTCCACAAGAGTGCCTTATAAATCTATATAAGTGATTTATTAATCTATATAAGAGTATAAGAGATGGAAAAGACAGTGAGAGTAACCCTCTGTCTCTGTCTCACTCTCACTCTCCTCTCAATCGTCTCCCTCCGTCTCTCCTTTACCAAGTAAGGAATGTGTGCTCCTTTGCTAGGAGCAACTGAAGTGGCAGGTGCTGTGAGAGAACACAGACGCTGGCATTTAGCATTGCAGCTGACGGTGAGAGCTTTCCCATGTTTCACCAACACACACGAGAAAACACACATTCAGACACACCCACTTAAAGACAGTTTCTCTGATGCTGTCTCAGAGACACAGCAGAACATGAAACCACAGCTACATTTTGACCCAAGCTCATGAAAACTGACATGAGCTGGATCATCACCACCCAACATGGATTAAACACGGATTAAAGCCTGATTGGTTATCAATACTTACATTATCATGGCAATAATCTCCTTCATTAGATCAAGAATAGATAAAATAAAAATAATATGACCTCAAATTACCAGCTGTCCCAGATTCTGCTATCACAGTTGTATATATAAACGCCAATAGCCTTTATTTTTTGCTTTTGTTTGTGTTCTACTGAATCAGTTTACTGATTTATTTTCAGTGTGTGGGCCTCATGGGCTACAGTGTTAAAACTGAACATTGATTAAAAGTAATAATTGTAGCAAACATAATGAAAGAAAGCCTTAATCGGTGTGAACCCGAGCCCAATACATGTTCAATAAATGGCATCCAAACCCAATTGAACCTGACATGAGTAGTCGGCTACTGTCGGCAATAGACTAATATTTCACACGTATCTACTTTTTTGTCTTTTTTATGTCATTTGAGAGCGTCAGCTGCCCTCTCCACAGTGTGAAAAAAATAATGTGAATGTATCAGTATAAACGATCCAAAATTGCTTGGTTTAAATAATTTAAAAAGTTTAAATAATTCTGCCTCTTGTAAAGTTACCGTTTTTGCAGATGCACAACAGTGAGGATAAGCTCTTTCGCGAACAATGTGTCTGAGTCTCTGGCATGGGAAGGATTGCTGGCCTGACCCCTGACCCTGTGTACTTGTGTGTGAGGTTTCATTAGCATGAGGGCCTCGCGCAGAGCGGAAGTATCAGCTCACCCGGACCCTCAGCATTCTCCCCCACCCCCAACTGCGTTTTTTCCCAACTAGAACAAGAGCTGTTTTCACAGAGCAGGACTCGGTGTCTGACACACTACACAACCCCTCGATTCAGCGCCTCTGGCTATACGCCGGGCCACAATCTCAGCTATTATCTCGCCCGCCTGCACGCTGTCTACACACTTCTGCATGAAAGCCCAGAATCACAACATCCACATAGTGCAGGCCAGGCCACAGAGGAACTGCCTGTACCGCCTTAGTAATAACTACCATTAAGCCGGCCAGGACTACACATACACACACACACACACACACACACATACACACACAGTTGGGCAATCAGTCAGGACCTGGACAAAGTGTTCCGATAGAGGGTGGAGATGGAGGAGTTCAACAGGAAGAAATGGTCTCATTTGTCCCTCCTCATTCGATCATTTACTCCCCCCTCTCCCCCTTTTACTCACTAGGAACCCCCACTAACTGTCTCTGTGCTTCCAGTAAAGGGGATGACTGATGTGTTTGCTAATAGCACGCCCGGAAGAGGGTGTGAAAAACTAAGAGGAATTTCTCTCATCTTTTTTCTCTGTTTAGCGCTTCCGTCAAAAATAACAGTTGTGAGAATGTTTCCCTTTCTGAGCCTCATGTGCTTCACACAGTAGGGAATGGTCTGCTAAAACCTTTAATTCAGAGGAGAGGTCTCAGCACTGTACTCTTCAGTTGCTGTACTCTACACCCCAAAAGCAAAGTAAAGTATATTATTATGCATTTGTTTTCCTGTAAAAATCAGGGACTAAGCTCAAGGTTAACATTACTTTCTGGCTCATTTATGGCTGTTTGTTGTTATGGCTGTCTTGTATTGACACAGATTGGTCATTTTGTGAGTTTTCATTCTGATTAAGCTGTCAAGCAAGTTTTTATTGTCATTTTAACCATATACACAGTGAAATGAACCATTGGACCTCCAGGTCCACGGTGCAACACAAAGAACAAAAACAGAAACACCACAACAAAGTGCAGCCTACAGAAGCAGTAACCAGTAACTAATTTGAGAAAATACCATATTATACATACTGTATTCTAGCAGCAGAGTCATTTAGAAAGAAAATAACAAGCCCTTAGATCTGAGTGTACTCACTCGCTCAGAAACAACTGCATTATATCAAACAATGAAAAACCTCATGTTTCCAAATACCAGTAGAATGCACTAATGAGTTGTTTAGATAAGATAGGGTTAATCTGAACCACCTTGATGTGTGACTGCATAACAGCAAACAACAGAAGCAAAAACCAGGATATCTAAAGATGTTACAAACAGCAGTGAAATACGACTCGGCCTCAACCGACTCAAAGAGGATGACTCTCATTTTGGAATAGACTGATAAGCATCCGGACACTGACCACACCACGGCAGGTGGTCTTGTTTTAGTTTTCCTTATAAATAGCCATGAGCCCTCACACGCACTCTCGTATGCAGTCATACACACATGGACGCAGACACTACTGACATCACGGAACAAAAGTCATATGAGTGGCGTTGGCCTGCCTGTTTTTTTGTCATGTGTCTGTGTGTTTGGGGCGGTGGTGGTGGTGGAAGTTCAGGTCAAGGGGGCAGTTTGAATTTCACAGAGCTAATTAAGCAAAAGGAAGGCCAGTAATTGCACGGATTCCCCATTCCGCTCCACAGAGGCGGAAAAAGCAGCAAGGTGGAGGGGTGAGAGGAGGGTGGAGCGATGAGGTCATGGAACCATTTACAGAAAACAACTCTTTCTATCTTTCGTTCTTCCATTCTGTTTATTAATGTATGTATCTATGTATAATACATATCTATCGACCTATATATATATACAT
>JBBJLR010000002.1:9832153-9844871 GCA_037577145.1 Brachypetersius gabonensis | reverse complement strand
TGTGTGTGTGTGTGTGTGTGTGTGTGTGTGTGTGTGTGTGTGTGTGTGTGTGTGTGTGTGTGTGTATGTGTGTGTAATTCACTGTGATCTATTACAAGTAGGTATTACTTATGGAGGATTTGTTTGGTTGAATTTGGCCGATGTTTTTCTTTGGTGGGGCTTTCAGTCGTTCAAATGATGACTCACACACCGTCCTCTCATCACATACTACAATTTGTTTCATAATCTCTCACAAAGAAGATGAGGATATGCTGACAAGCGCAACGCAAATACGTGTGTGTGTGTGTGTGTGTGTGTGTGTGTGTGTGTGTGTGTGTGTGTGAATGTGGATGTGGGGGGCAAGAGGATGAGCTTTACCCTCTTATGCCACCATAGAGCCCTATTATAAATGAGCAATGACATGCGTCTGCGCCCCAGCCGCATCAGACTGAGCGCATCTGTGTATAAGTAGTGTTGACGGCAAATCTGTCGTATTGTTTTCTTGTACATGTTTGTTTTGCTGTGCTTTGCTGGTGGTGTTGTTTTGGACAGCTTATATCTTCTTGTTTTTCAGGAAGGTGTCATGAAGCCAGGGCTTACAACTATTTGAAATAAATGGGGTTTTATTGTTGATGCAGTTCTTTAAAAGGCATTTTAAATGGATCCAAAACCATTTTCATGATCAGCGTCAACAGATTAACTGCATTAACTGGGAAGACCCACCTTCACCAAGACTCTTGGTTCATGGTCTTAATATATTGTGAGCATTGCACAGCAGTGCTGACTGTTACCAATATAACCAATATTTAACAACATCTTTAGAGCTTGCCAGGGTGTCCTTCATCTGGCCTACTAAAGACGTGTGGTTTTTGGCTGATTGCTTCTGGACTGAGCCAGAGAAAGACCACTCAGTTCAATCAAGCCTGACATGATTTGACTTGTATGGGACATGACTGCACACCTCAGCCAATGCACTCATAATTACACTCTTGATTACTTCAATTAAGTTTCTCACCCTAGACTTAATCTATTTCAGGTCCATCTGTAAATGTCCACTATATTGAAGTCTTTCTCTGGCCATGTTTGTGTGCTTATGTGTTAAGATCTATTAGGGAATAGAGTGAGTAGCTTTGAAAGGGAATGAAAAGGGTTAATTCAAGGTTAATTCACCCTGGTTAGAATGTGGGATCTGACAGAGACTGTATCTTAATAGTTTGCACTTGATTGGAATCTCAAAACCTCCACTTGCTCTATAATAACAAAACACGGATGCTATATTTTACATTGCCTGAATAAAATGAAGTACAGGGAACAGCAGATTGGCATTTGAAGGTCAAGTATGTCAAATCGAATCACTTTTATTGTCACATCACTTTTATACAGGTGCGAGAATCATCCCTGTACAATCACGTCATACGCAAGCACTAATTATAACAGCAAAATACAAGAAATAAATTTGAATGAAACAAGAAGAATAAAATACTAATATAATCAGATATACTTTTAGCAACTGTTTAACCAAAAAATGCCTTACCTTTGCGGATCTCTGCATTGTCTGAGAAAATACATGCCTCAGAATAATGATCTTTAACCTTTTTTACTGATGCTTGCTTATGGAAAGCTGTATAAATTGAATACAGTATACACTATGCATACTACCAGTATAGAATATTCTCTTATTTAGACTGGAGTTTTAGATAAGAATAGTTTTATCTTATACTATTGTGGATTCAGTATTAAAACTGAACGACTACTGCATGATGTGTGAAAAAATCTGTTTTTTATGGAAAAAATTATTGAATTTGCTTTAAGAGAACTGAGATTTCTGCCTAAATGTAGCTGCGATTTCTTTTCAAACTACTTGAAGCATGTTTATATATTACCCCATTCTTGTCCAACAGGTGACCCTAGTATGATAAGAAATAATGTCATAGAACTCATGTGATGTAAGGTCATTTTGTGTAGTTTTACTCTGAAAAGTTAACAGTTCACATTTGGTTTTGTAATTAAATGATATAAAATTATGCTAAATTCTCTATTTAGTACTTTGTTAAAAAGCTGTAGTCTATAATGATCAAAATTGGCCACAATAGCACACCTCAGCCAGTGCACTCATGGTTGCACTCACCCTAGAATTAATCTATTTCAGGTTCATCTGTAAACATCCACTATACTGAAGTCTTTCTCTGATCGTGTGTGTGTGTGCTTTTGTAAAGAGATCTATTAGGGAAAAGTGTGAATAGCTTTGAAAAGGGTTAATTCAAGGTTTAAGGTTAATTAATTTACCTTAGAATGTGGGTTCTGCATTATGTGTCTGAGCAGGTTGCACTTGATTAAAAGCCTATAATTCTCAGTTTTTAGCCAAATAACTCGATCAGTTTGACAAATTTCTTCAGTTTTGTGTTCAAGCAAATACAGAAAACATGTTGTGATGGAAAATTCCAAATTGATTTAGCCATGTTTATTTATTTAATGTGGATTTTTATATAATTATTGTTTAGTGTGCAATGACCTTGTTGATCCATTCATTATGAAACTTTTAACACAATTGAAAGACCAGCTGGCATTTCTAAGTAACAAAAGAAAACATTAAAAAGGTGCAGAGTTTTGTCCCCATAGTGACAAAGCATTGTTGATATTTTAGATTCCCTTTCATAAATCAACTCTTTTGGAATTTGCTCCAGCTACCTCATTGATCTTGCACTGTTATATTGAACTGCTGTAAAAAATAATTCTCATGTGTTTCTATTAGCTTATACAGAATTTAATGGTCTAATGATTTTAACAATTAAATATTTCACCACGGTCCCCACTTTTCATCCAACTAATAAAAAAAAAAGCAGAAAAGAGAAATCTTTTACTTTGGGCTTGGAAAGAGCTCTCTATTGGCGCTGCTTTCATACTTTTTCATACTTTTCCTGTGCAATATCTCCATGTACAGTACACCTTGCCCACTGTGCACTTGTGGTCTTACGATATTCAAACAAACTACTGGAAGCCTGTTTTTGATCGTGCACATTCCTGCATCAAACCAACAAACCAAGATACCAAGTGTGTTGCAGATGCAAATTTTACTAACCTTTGCATCCTCTCTCTTTATTCTTTACAAACATTGATCCTACTCTATGGATCAGGACACACATTTGCTGTAAGCAAGCCTGGGGCTCAACTAAAATCAGCACAATTTCTTTACAGCTCGAACATTGTTACAAATTGTCCAATTTACATGAAAGTGTTCCATTAAGTCCAGAAAGGCGTTCTGTGGCTTAAGAAAATGCACAAACACCCTCAGGGAGCCATTTACATTGTTTTGTTTTTTCGCCTCATCAGGGCATTGCCTCCCATGGGTTATGGAGAGAACAACAATTCACGCCAATTCTCGATGGTGAAATATGAATTTCATTCAATTATATTGCTCCCAAAGTATTCAGCCCCCCTCCTTTCCTCATCAAATATTCGACCAGTGGCATCAATATTCATGCTCCATTGCAGGGGCACGTGGCTCCAAAGCAGTGCAGAATTTAATCAATGCTATCGCCATGATGAATTCTATTAGGGGTCATTTGCATTCTTGGAGAAAAATAGAGTAATGCTTTATGGGAAAAACAACACACCTTCTCTTGCTGAGAGACCTTATCCACTTACCTGCTGAAACAGCCGGTCCTTCAGGACCTGCCACTTCTCACGTTTCACAACAGGACAATAAAAAAAGAACATCCCTGCGCCCTTGAGGGCTTTTTACTTTTCACCCCTCTGGAGTTCTTAGCCCTTTAGCTTGATCTCGATTTAAAGTAATATCTCTGACTCTGGCAACTGTCTGGGCATTACTGATTATGGCCCAATACAAGGCTGCTAGAGGCTTATCCTTCTCTAGAACACTCGAACATTTGCACCCTGTCCACTTGAGGATGGTAATATATATTTTATGTGCTCAGGGTGAAATATGTGTAACACACACGCACACAATATAATCTAAAAAGGAGCTTTTGGTCCTTGTGGTGACACACACTTCCACTTTGCTTTTTACGATGTTTTTTTGTTTGGACGTCCTTGATTTATGGGCTTTGGCATATGGCTAGAGAGCACCGGGAAGCATCTCCATATACATCCGTCACAGGATCACTTACAGTCAGCAGGGGAGGGGTGGGGGGATAACACCTATGGCATAACACACACACACACACACACACACACACACACACACACAAAGCCTAAGCCTAAAGCCTTCCCCTAAAACAAAGCATTTGGCTTCTTTATTAGTTACCTAAGTGGTGAAAATGCCAGTTATATAAATATCCATCCCCTAGTCTTCATAAGCAATAAAACCTATATATAGAGTGATAAGGGATTAAAGTGAGACAAAAGTATTTTTTCTATAGCATCATTCAAAAACTCTTCATGGCATCTTCATTTTTAATGGACTCACAACTTGTAACGAACATGGTAGATCACTACATCAACTGAAAGGATACCAATATACACAGCAAGTCTCTGACAACGTCACTAAGCAGCAGATAGGAACACTGGCTTTGGCTTCTGGGGAAATAAAACTAAATTATCTGGAGAAACTCTCTGCAAAACAGCAGCTCTGTACAGTTAAACACAAAGACTCTAACAGGTTTATTGCCTGCTACTAATCATAAAGCAACACTGACTGCTAACTGCAGGTTACTGCAGTCATGGGCCAAGAATTAAGTGTGCAGCCAACCACAACAACTGCTGCTTTTTTCATACTACAGAATACTGATGCAGGCTGATGAGAAAGTGTCTGGTTTTTTTTTACCATTGCTTATTTAAAGGTGAATTTTATCAGATTTGTTTACAGTGGTGATGGTAGGAACCAGATGTCTGAAGAGCTGCATCACAAAATCATTTTGTATGAAATAGTTACAAACATTAATTTGACATGATTCTACAGAGGTTTTGAAATAAACTATATGAACAAAAGTACTGCAAAAGCTGAATGTTACACCAATAGGGTCTTTAATCACATTACATATAAATACATAGACTTTGATATGGAGTTGGTCCTTACTTTGCAGATATAACAACTTCCACTCTTCTTGGAAGACTTTTCACAAGATCTTAGTGTTTCTGTGGGAATTTGTTTCCATTCATTCTGTAGAGCATTTATAAGGTCAGGCACTGATGTTGGCTGAGAAGGCCTGACTCCCAATCTCCGTTCCAGTTCATCCCAAAGGTGTTGGATGGGGTTGAGGTCAGGGCTCTGTGTGGCCAGTCAAGTTCTTCCACACCAAATTCATCCAGCCATGTCTTTATGGAGCTCGCTTTGTGCTCTGAGACACAGTCATGCTGGAAAAGAAAAGTTGGAAGCATGGCATTGTCCAAAATGTTTTAGACAACACCATACTGAAGCACTAAAATTGCCCTTCACTGGAAGAAAGGGGCCTAGCCCAAACCCAGAAACAAACAGATCCCAATACTTTTGTCCATTTAGTGTATGTTTTTGATCTAAGATACAAGACTTTGCATGGCAAAAAGAGTCCTTAAAGAAAACATATTTCTTGCTGATTCACTGCTATTTTACTACATATTATAATACAGAAGCCATGTGTAGGTCCAAGGGTTTTTAAACAGTTAATAAAGAGTGCTTTGTAGCGATGACATGAAACAATGTCATGGTATTCTTTTAGATCTCTCTCTCAATATTGTAGCACAATTTCTCTCTGGTTAGTATCTGTAGAAGCCACTGTGTTTCAGAAGACAGACACAAGCAAGCCTCTGGAACAGACTCAACTTTTCTTACTCATCAGTGGGGGTGGTTCTCTACACTCTCCCACTCTCTTCCTCCTCTCTTCTCCTCTCCATCCCACGTAATCCCAGTCTGATCAATGTGGAAACGAAATATGACTCACTCAGTCAGGGGAAGCGGAAGAGGAAAAGAGAGAGAAAGAGCACGTTAGAAAAAGTAGCGTACTGATCACTGATTTGAACTTTTTTAATGTTCTCTAATCCAGACGTAAGTGGAACACGTCGGTGTGTGTACAGCGTTGGACTTCTGGGTTGAGTGGGATGCTGAGCGTGCGCATGTCAATGAGCTAAAGGATGCAGACAAGAATAAGCCTCTGGAAGGGAGGTCATGTAGATGTAGTCAGCTTGGTGAGTAATAAGGTAACAACCTACAGGATTATTAAAATGCTTCATTCCAGCAGTGTCATTTTCAGCTAAACATGGCAACAGCCTACAGATTTTTTTTATTCTAACCATTTTAAACAGAACTCTGGCAGACAAACAAGGTAACAACCTACAAAATAATTAAAACACTCCATTCTGACCATCCCATTTGCAGCCAAGCAAGGTAACTACCGACAATAATTAAAACGCTTCATTGCCACCACATCATTTGCAGTCCAACATTATTATTGAGCTTGTTTGTATTTCCCTTATTGGATTTCCCTCATCTGAGTGACAGAAAAGAGCACTGGTTAGCATCCACTTAGACCCAAGCCACTCTTAATAAGTGAGAGAGAAATTCGTACAAGGTTAGGCAAACACTGTTTGGTATTATTGCCTTTGTATTCTCCCTCTGCAATTATCCTCCTATTTCCCTCGAGGTTATCATGCCGATAAAAGCCATAAATCAACAGCATTTGCTCAGGGTCACATGACCAAAGACAATGCATAATTATGAAAGATGATGGATGGCAAGTTCATTGAGCCCAAGCTGGACCTGAAGCTCCGTCCCCTATAGCTCATGCTCACACAAACCATTCTGCACATGGGCCAGCCCATATCTGACACTTCAAATTGCATGTTTCTTCACTAGCTCTTTGCATCATAAGCTTAGCAAGAGACCAAAGATTTGAGATGCTGTGAGAGGGAAAGAAAGAGAATAAGAGAAGTGGATAAATAAGACTCATGAGGGAGGCCAACCCCATTTATACTATCTGTCCATGGCTCATCTACATTTCACGGTTGAGGGTCCCTCGTGAATAAAGCTCAGTTTGCATCAAACATACTGAAACGACATGACAATTAATAGCCAAAATGAATAAATCACATTCAGCCTGTGACATTTTCTTTGAGACAGGTCTAGTGGTTCACACCAAAGTGATCCTGATCTCTGCTTGACATTTCATCAGTGTCTCCATTAATACAACCCCCAGCAGGGCATGTGTTTGTGCATGTATGTATGCATTTGTGCATATGCAATGTGTATGGGTCCAAGCAGGCCAGTGGGAATGAGATGGAATGGAATTATAAGAGGCACATGGAGGGGGCATAAGGGGGATATGAGTGGAATAATCTGAGCTACATGTATGGCCGTATAGTTCAGGCATATGGGCTCGAATACATAGATTTTGCAGGGTTTTAAAGCTTCACACATACCATGTTTAGTAGTGGTTGCTAATGAGGATGGAGACTTCTCCCCAGCGGTGACCTTTATCAGCATCATATGTGCTAATTACACATGGTGGAAAATGGGCTTGTATGGGCACCAGGGCCAAATGGATTATGTGAATGTGGGACTCCTGTGATACAATGAGGTCACTGCAGTGTTTGGAGGGTGTATCAAGATAGCTGAGTAAGTAATATCAAGAGAGGTTGGATCTAATAGTTCACCTTTGGCTTGTATCCAGAAGAGCAGAGAAACTGACCTGCTTTGGTACACGTGTATCTTCCAGCAAGCTCTAGTGTTAGTTTTAAAGGAGGAGTAAAGATTTATCGAAATGTACTTTAAAGGTCACATGCATTGGACTGCAAGCAATCGTCTCTTACTGGCCAGAGCATTTTGTTTTCAGAGTACTTACTTAGTACTTACTTAGTTGACTTTATATTATAATTAAAAACTTTCTTGTCTTTGTTTCTCTGTGTATTTCTGCAGTCCTCTAGGATCATCAAAGATTTCTGATTCTAAGTAGTAGGAGAAATTAAATCTTTTGTGCAGTCCCTTGATCGAATCTAGGTCATGGAGGTTTTTTGTATCTGTTCACAGCATTTAGTGAAACTGAGGGTGGGCTATGGGTTCTATATCTTATGTTCTAGAAATGATCATGATAGTCATATTAGACTATTATTCTAGCCTATTATATATTTATTTATTCAGTTAACTGCACTCTTCCCTGTAGTGTTCCCTTACGTTGACTCCAGTTATGAGTCCTGCATTAGGTTAAATTGTGGAAACTTTCTTAGATATAGTGACTCATACATCGATCAAATAACTGTTTTGAGAAAAAGTGAGGGACGGCAAAAGTAAAATCTATAACTCCAACAACTCTGATGGTACTCATTGATGTTTGGTCCGCTTCTCTGGGATCGTAGTCATTAGTGTAAAAAGATAACATGGAACATGAGAAAACATTATATTTAAGAAAGTTTCCACAATTTAACCAAAGACAGGACTGGGGTCAACGTAATGGAACATTATAGGGACGAATGCAGTTAACCGAATAACTAAATGTATAATAGACTATAAGAATAATCTAATATGAGTACCCTGATCATTTCTAGGACCTATGACTGATGGCTGATGGTAGGTTTGCATATTGTATGAGTAAACTGAACATCTCACAGATTTCAGTTCAACCTGAAATGAGCTGTCACCAGTGCTAGGTCCCATGCTTGATTAGTTTATAGTGTGACATTAGTGCAGTGAGCTGTATCTACAATGAGATGGATTTCTGAATGTCTGGACCAGTCAAAACTGACTACATCTGCTGTGGAGATGCAGGAAAGCAAACTGTTCTGAGTAGAGGTGCAATAATGCTAAACACCTGCGATGGCAATGAGGTCATCACAGCTGGACTACACTTCTGCTCTTCGTGCTCAGACTGCCACTCACTGTTACATATGACTCCTTTGGGTTGGAAGCACTCTCAGGGAAATTAGCAAGAGCTGCAGATTTTTTCTACTCTCCACTCTCTCACTTCCTCCATTCCCTCCTTGACCTGGGTTCACCACAAGTCACAACCAGGTGTCCTCCATTCTCAACCAAATTCCTAACCCAACACATTCTCTCAATCTCTTTTTCTCCCCCTGTCTCTCTCCTTCTCTCTTTCTCTCTCTGAAACCCACTGAAGGCAATCTAGGGCAATCAGAAAGATCAACCGCTTAAAGGATGAATCCGATTAATGTAGGTCTTCTATGATACAATGAGGTCATCGCAGTGTTTGGGGGGTTGTACCAAGATAGCTAAGCAAGTATTATCAAGAAAGGTTAGATTCAGTGGCTCATCTTAAAGAAATGTTTTGGCAAAAAAATCTAATTTCTACAGTGTTCCACTTAATACATACTGTATGTAGTCAATCGTCCAAGCCATCAAAGCCAGTCATCTAAGGGGCAGTTGTTGGTCTATTGGTTAGGGTGTTGCCCCTCTGTTCAGAAGGTCAAATCCCTGGATTGCTAGTGGCACCACTGAGCCACTGAAGTACCCCTGAGCAAGGTACTGTACCCACACACTGAACCCCAGGTGCTGCATTACTGGCTGCACACCGCTTTTGGGGCAGTAGGTGGCCTAGTGGTTAAGGAGTTGCCCCTGCAATCAGAGGGTCATGATTTCAAAACCCAGGGCTGCTAGTGGCACCACCGAGGTACCCCGTGTTCCTGGCTGCCCGCTACTTTAGAGAATGGATTAAATGCAGAGAAAGAAAGTTGTGCTATTCACACTGTGTGCTGAAGAGTGTTCACGTATGACAAATAGACACTTTACACATACTTTACATGTTTTAAGTCCAAATTTTGCTTCTTTAGTTTAGCACTGGAGCTTTAAGTTTAATGTAACTGACAAACCCATGAAGTTTATAAACCCATTACCTCTTGGTAACCACCACCACCACCACCATTTAGATGACATCAGGGCTGGTTTTAACAAAGCAGTCATGAAGATTAATCAAATATTATATTTCTCTGTGTTGATAAATAGATTCTAGATGAAACTGAATACAGTTCAGGTGGTACATTAAGGTGGTACAGACTTGTGAATGTTGTTTAGGACACAGTATGACTTACTGTGAACTATAAAAATAGAAATTAAATAAACTACAAACAGTTATTTCTAACAACCTCAGGGCTAGAAAATGATCTTGGATCACATTTCTTTGTATTTATGACTGACACTGCCTCAGGCGATTTGTGATGACAGATTGACTACAAAGTGAGGTTTTGTTCATTTTCTGGATCTTTTAATGTCCTTAACCACATGAACAACATTTGATAGTAAGATTCACCCCAAAACTTAAGTGCTAAACTAAACAGGCAGTCCGGATTCCAAGTATGTCTTGGCTGATCGAGAGTAAGAATAAAACTGTGTATCTTTTGCAAGATTTTCTACCCAGAACAGTAGATGAACTGATCTGCCACTGCTTGGTACACAGGTATCTTCTAGCAGGCTTCAGTTTTAAGCCTAGTTTCAAAGGAAGATGATGAATGGAAAGACATTTGAGAAGATTTACCTCATTACATCATGTAGCCTAAAGAGCTACTGCATTTAGTTCCTAACAAAAAATTACAACGTGGCAGCCCAGCTTTATTTGTGTTTTGGATCAGATTATAAGTAAAAAAACATAAACAGAAGATATGCTTCTGAGCAAGTCATATCATGCTGAAGCACTGCTGTGGCTTAGCTTTATTACTGGGTTAGTGAGACAAACATTTCACAAGGTACAAGCAGTAAAGAAATAAGGAGAAAGAAAAACAAAGCAATGGATCTACGGCACTTTTAAAGCAAGAAGTAAGACAGACAAAGTCCAGACAGGCTCCCAGACAGTAGCCTGGAAATACATATTGGTCACATACACTCACACACACACACAGACACGTGTACACACAGTTCATATGGTTCATATGATACCAGAGTTTTGTTGCACAGCAAAGCTTCAGCAGTCAGCCTAAAATGAAAAGCAGATCCCATAAGGTGACACTAACAGTGCACTTAGGTTCAAACACGCATATGCACATCTAAAAAAGCAGCATGCAGGAAATATGATGGCAGAGCTTTCTGGTGGTTCATATTTGTGGGTAGTCTCTCAGACAGAGGCACTGATGAGTCGGCATAATTGCTCCCTTTAGTCTGGTGGATGACTACCATGCCTCTGCATCCAGTCCCAGTATGGATACCAGGCAGCCATGCATGGCACCAACAAACCTGTCTATTTACTCTGCCCACAGATAAAGAATAGATGCATGAAGAAAAGCGAGACAAAAACAGATATTTTTGTCTTTGTTATACTTTCTCTTCAGTAAGAGGGAGGTGTCACCATGTGTGTTTGTGAGCGGGAGCAAGAGAGAGAGAGAGAGAGAGAAGAGATGAGCTTTTAAAAACAAGAACAGGCAATGACACCCTGTCAGGCTACACTGAAGCAACACAGCCAAGATGGCTGTAATGTTAGAACTTAGAAGATGTAATTACATATTTCATAACACACACAACTCCTCTTTGTTTCAGCATTTTCTCTCATGTAGCTGCTTCTTGTTTCTTTTTCTCTGTTTTTTTTCTCTGGAGGTCACTTCAGGATAAATCCCTCTCTCTCTTTCTCCTTCTTTGCCCCCTCTACACCTCCCATAAAGCAGAGCTTTGTCCTCTGAATGAAATCTCGTTCACGTTCTGCTGGTCATCCATTGTAAGACTGGCATATCGAAGTCTCGGTGGGTGTACGTGAGAGAGAGAGAGGGAGGTGTGGAAGAAGATTGA
Source organism: Brachypetersius gabonensis (assembly GCA_037577145.1). Classification (NCBI taxonomy): domain Eukaryota; kingdom Metazoa; phylum Chordata; class Actinopteri; order Characiformes; family Alestidae; genus Brachypetersius; species Brachypetersius gabonensis. The sequence continues at coordinate 9,833,242 of JBBJLR010000002.1, read as the reverse complement.
GAAAAAGGCACAAAGGGCAGGCGACACGATAAGGGCAAGCTGGAAGTAAATTAATCAAAAACAATTATTACACAAAATGAACGTTTTTTAATTGGATGTTAATTAAAGCATGGGTGAATGAACTGAACGCAGAGGGATTTCTGTTACTCTATATTCTATAACCCAAATCAACATATAGCACACACATTAGTCTCTCTCTCTCTCTCTCCCTCTCTCATGTACTGTCTGCTCTTGTTACTTAATTATTTGGCTGCAGCTCATATTCAAATTGACTGAGTTTGTTTTGTCATCAGAATACAAATACAGAGGTAATAGTGATTCTCTGCTTTATCTCATGTATAGTAGAGAAATAGTGCACTTCATGCTTAAATGCTTTCGTTCTTTTCTGTGCCTTACCAGTCAAGCAACTCATTAAAATATTTGCTCTCATTTACTATAACTGTTATTACCATCATCCACAGAGCAACAGAGGCTTTGGACACAGCCAGCGGCAATTAAACTGCTGGCAGATATAGCTGCTCCCTGAATGCGGTTGCACGATATGAAGCTTTTGGCACGGTCATTAAAGTGGTCATTAATATGTAATGTCAACTCTGACCCAGAGAGATTGGAGGGAGGCTTGGGGGGCTGCTCTACTATCCAGCCCGCCAGGCCTCTCTGCTCAAATTGAAATGTCCTACATATGCTTACTGTTCCCATCCCCACTTTCATCAGCTTTGTTACTGTGGGAGCAGAGACAGAGCCAAAACACACTGCCCCCAGCCTGCTACCATAGTGGTGATTATAGATAAAGTTATCCATATCAATGTAATGCATCATTAATTATCCTTTCTAAAGCAACTCTATTAATGGCAAAAGATAATACAGATTAATACAGAAACATTCACGTTAGCCAACCTTTGGTTTTAAATGCTTTAAATGCTTTGTTTTTACAAATAAATGGTAGACAAGTCAGGTCAAGTAGGTGCAGACAAGACAGGACTACACAGAGTGCAAAAAAGTCTTTGGAACTTTACAGCTTTTATAGTAGATCAGTAACTACATACAGCATTCAGATGCTAATCAAGCTGAGTGTATATATATATATAT
>JBBJLR010000002.1:9804754-9832053 GCA_037577145.1 Brachypetersius gabonensis | reverse complement strand
GTATGAATACTTTTGGACATGCCACTTTTTGCATAATTGTACATAAAAGCTGAGAAATGTTTTTTTCCTCAATGATGATTCTTTGTTTTTGCATACACCCATGTCATTTCCCGTCTAAATTTTACTTGCTGGTTGAATAAAATCAACTTTAAGTGAAAATTTGCCAGGGGTATGAATAATTTCTATATTATTCTATATAATAATTTCTATAATAATTATATATATATACATACACACACATACAAATATCAACTCACATCTCCGTACTCCCACCCCCATAAGAAGCATATGGATGATATTCCCTGTACATTATGAATAATACAACACATTGTGTTTTCCAGGTTAAAATCAGGTCACTCTGTTGCTGTTTGTTTTCACTTTCCTGTCCTATTATTGCAGTACCTTACAACATGTCATCCTGCATGTCTGTTTCCTTAACCTTGACGACCTTCAGAAAAGTGAGCCACTGGGAGTACACATTAATTAATTCAGCAGACATGCAATTAAAACAACTGCATTATCATAACAGAATAAATGTCAGTGCAAGCCACTTCGTTTTGGTGCTGAATTCCCTCGACTCTGTTGGTAGCCTGAGGATTTTTGAAAGTCACTAGTAAACAGAAGCCAGTTGTGTGTAACATTGTTAGTCTAGGTTTGTTTTACCATTAATGCTGAAGTGTCAAGGATTTTATTAGGATTAGGGTTTTCTTGCTTCTTGAAGCAGGTTTATTGGTTAGTTATGGTCAGATTTGTGAGTACAGTGTATATATGGAGTGATAGACTTTGTGTATACGGTCATTTCTAAGGTTTTAAACTCATTTTTAAAATATTGTCTCAAAAACGCACATTTTATTTATTACAAGTATTTAACTTTTTATAGCATACATGTAATCATCATTCGGAAATTAAATATCGGTCAAAACTAACTGGTATTTTGTAAGTGACATAGTTTTTCACTGTATGTTCTTATAGGCAATACTACACCTAAGGTAAGAAAGGGAGGAAGTAGAACAGTGAGGCTAAGGTGAAGGCCACAAAATGTTTTGTGTGAAATACGGTCCTTTGAGTTACTGAGGTAGGTCAGGCATAGCTTTAGAGCAAGATACACAGCTTAAGCTTAAACAGTCTTTGTTCATAATGGGAATTTTCAGGAATGAATCAGCTGCTGCTTAATGTACAACACATCATATTGCACAATATTGTGCATTGCTTTTCTTTTATTTTTGAATGTCAGCGGAAAAAGTAAGCTATTGACCCTTCCTCAACCCCACAAAGGAATTCTTCTCAGCTGTAGGTGGAAGGTGTGTACAGCCTTGGTCTTTAACACCATGCAAATACAGGGGGTCACAGAGGTCATGAGCCCCCTACTGGCTACAAGAGGTTGGTTGAATAAATGTTTATTTGAATTGTTTTTGCTGAAGAGACACTATAACACCTATCTAATCAACACTCTTGAAAGCAACCCAAAAAGGTTGTTATGGCCAAAAAAATTGAAAGAGGTGTTGAAGTACTAATTTAAAATTAAGTTTACCACTTTTTTTATGAACAGGCACAGACTGACATGGAGGACATTTTCAGTGAGCCGCCTCAAATTTTCCATTTGAAGCAGCTCACTGACTGTAGCAAGTAGCACTACAAGGTAAATACTTTATTTTGCATTAAAATCAGTCCTTTAATTTGGGGCATCCAGGCATAATTTTGCTTGGAGTTCCAGAACACCAGATCTGAAAGTTGTGTTTGAAATTTTCAGACCCATTTGCAGATTTGTTTACTTGAGGGACACCATGGCTAAGTTTGGCAGAAGGTTTCCAAAATATAAGAAGGACTTGTTGGGGTGTTGTGTTGGGGTGTTGTTTTGTCATTTAGGAATACTGCAAAAACACTCTTTTTGTTTCTCAGCTGTCTAACACTACGGAGGCAGACAGTTTTGGCTAATGTTCTGAATGTTTTTTGCACAGGAAGTACAGTGTTGTGACGAATCCATTGCATGGAATTAGGTTATTGTGTCATTCATGGGCACCAGAACCATTATAGCAGGAGGGAAATTTACTGTTCAAAATAATAAACCTTCACATACACTTTTCTTCTCCCAGCAGCCCCCAGCCCCGCCCCCCTCAACGACAGCCGAGACGTAGAGTGCTGCACGCACATCCAGCCCCACCCCCCTGGATGACAGCCGAGATGTTGAGCGCTGCATGCAACCCCCCAGCCCCCTACCCCACCAACAACTGCCGAGATGTGGAGCCCTGCGTTTCCCCCACTTTAAAAAAGCTTCTGGCACCCATGGTTTCATTAAATGCATATGAGCAACTGAGAAACAAATGTACACTTAATGAAGAAAGTATTGTAGAAAAAGACTAAGCCCCAGGTAAATAATAAAATACATAACACCACTTTAGAATCCTTCACAGTGGAGCTTGCACAGCTGCTTCAGAGTTCCATGTCTCACAAAAGAAATGCAGTTTAGTTCCACAGGGACAGGGATACTTAAAGCTACAGCAGCAGACTGAATCTGGCGATAATCGTTGCGTTGAGGGCGTTTCCCCCCACAGATAGCCGGCTGCAGAATCATTGCTAATGGTTATCCGGCAACTGAGGTAATCCCTTTGCATGTCTGTAGCTGCTGCAGCCTTATTGGATTTGTCTCTCTGGCTCAATTTAACCTACAATTAGAAATAATGGCCCTTTAGCCTGCTAATAAATTGCATGCCTGTAACCCCGCTCATGTGTTGAGAAGGAAAAAGGATTTGAGAAGACCTGGTTCATGTTAGTTACACTTGGTCTCGCTCTCTTGCTTTCAGAGCAAATTTATCTTAGTGCAGTCTGCTGCTCTCAAATGCAGTCCAGCTCTCCATGTTGATGTTTTCCATTCTGCTGCCTTTTAGCCCAAGGTCAGAGGTCAGGTGAGGTCTTACACCAGGTGACAGAAATGGAGTGGTGAGTAGATAAAGGACAGTGGGGATTGAGGGACATGCAAGCTAAAGAAAACACTGGCTCATCATGAAACTAGATGCACTTGTAAATCCACCTACCATGTTGTTCTTGCTTTCTTTATTGAAAAAAATGCAAAAGTTTGACTCTTGTGTGTGGGAAAGGTTAGACTTGACCATTTCTGAAAATTACAGTCTCTGTAAAGTCTTGCTGGTGACCTAGTAGATGAAAGACGCTTTGGATAAAAGTGCCTGCTAAATGCTGAAAAAATGAGCTCTTACAACTAGAGTTCTGAAATAGTTCTTTGCTTTTATGTGTGGTTCTCATTGGTACTGGAGCTTTAAAATGATGAAATGGGTAATTTAGAGTTTAAACATTTTATTTAAAACACAATGAGATGGAGCCCAAAGTGGCAGTTCAATGGTATCACTCCAAAGGTACCAGTTTTAGTACATTTATTCCAAAGGAAGTGTCCCTATGTTCATATTCTATGTGACTATATAAAAATACAATGCCTAAATGTACTAAATACAACACCATAAAACATTTTTACACACTTTATTACTTTATCTTATATGACTATCAGTGTTACTCAGCATGCATTAGCCTAGCCAAGATGCTAAACAGGTGGTCTGGCAATGCACAGACCCTTCGAGACTCTAGTTAGTGTACCCCACTGCCTGCTTCAGACAGGGTTATCGCCGCTAATCTGCAGGCTGTGTGTTTCATTTGCTCTACGTAATGGGAGGAGCTTGAAGAGGACCGTGTTTCTGTAATGGAGCAGGAGTGATCCACAGAAGTTGAGCAATGGCAGGGCTGGCCTGGCCAGACACAGTGATTACTAAATGTGAGGTATTACCATATCACTCCTTATACACATGCACTGTGGATATTAGCCAGGTTAATTTAGCATGAAAACTAATGGAGGATACATGCAATATGGAGACAAAGAAAGAGAGATGAAATAGACTGACTAGGGTGTGAAATGAAAGGCTGGGATCTTGATTAAACTCTGCAGATTAAGGCAGTCAGTGAAACATGAGAGCACAGAGGTAATTTAGCATGCTACACACTCCCAAACTAGCAATAAAGACACAAACATGCGTGACCAATATTCATGTCCACTTGATATGCACTACTACAGCTACAGTTCTTCACCAGGCACCGACCACACAGCTCGCCAGGAGTGATTACTACTGCTCCATGAGTGTGTGTGTGTGTGTGTGTGTGTGTGTGAACACACCACAATGTGTATGTTCTCTGACACATTTCTATGCCATTACAGGCTCTCTCTTTATTGAGCATTTACATAGAGAAGACATCCTCAGCATTTCTGCTTAAGTGTTAAAATCACTGCGCTGTGGGGAGGAGAGGAAATGTGTCCAGGTAGATTAATTCTCCGGGGACTAAACATCCATAAAGGACGGCTCCTCCTGTGTAAATACTAATTAAGTCAACATGCTGTTTGAATTATTTATTTGCATTTCTGGACATGAGAAATGAAGCTCTGTGCTGACCCTCAATGAGTTCCTCTACTCAAATCTACCTCTGTAGCTGCAGTTCTATGAGATGACAGATCTAAAAACATATGAAGATTAAAAACATATGATACGCATAGTCTGAAGATTAAAAGTACTGTTTGAAACGTTGAGGAAGAACTAGGTGAAGCTCTTCGCTGTTTAAAAAGCTCGGCCTATCGAGTAAAACAAAAAGATGGGAAACAAATCTGTTTTTATTTTTTCATTATGTCCTTCAAGACTGTCTAAACAGCAAGAGTGTATTTTTTCCATGAGGACAGACCATGGAGGAAGAAAAGCACAGGCTAAACTTGGCATTACATTTCATTTCCTCTTCAATCCCTCTCTTTTTCATTCTTTCTCTGACCTCCTCTCTCCAGAGCCATACTTGTGTACATGCACTGGGTTGTCCCACTTGGCTGTTTACCCTTGTGTCTGGGCAAAGATCAGAGGTCATCGGCGCTCTCTCATGATACACTCATTGACCCCTCTCTCTGATCATTGTGTGGCAGGATAGTGAGCCTACACGGCTGCTACACCAGGCCTCATTACTCAAACCTCCAGCAGCCTCCAAAGGATCCTGACTGTCTGGCCCCAGGTGTGCACCTCAACCCACACACACACACACACACACACACACATACACACACAAGATAATACTGACTCTTCAGTGTCTCAGGCATGGGTATGTGTCTTTGTGGTGCTTGTTTACTTTCTCAGTTGAGATGTAGGACTGATTGTTCTTTGATCCCTGGCCTGTCCTGACTAAGAACCTGATAATGACATGGGATCATGGTGGAGGAAAACTACAACAGAAGTATTCTGAACAGACGGTAAACTTCAGAAGGAGCAGCTTTGGTTTGTTTCCACCAAGACATTTCAGTCTTTGTCAAGGCTGCTGAGAATAATTCAGTTTTGTTCATTTGCTGGACATATTCCAGGAATATTCTCAAATTCTCAAAAGCTTAAAAATAACAAATTTGTTGGTTTATGCCATGACAGTTATCAGATGTATCTAAAAATTGTCATCACATTAAAATGCTCTACTTTTTCAGTGTTGAGCCAGAGCCATGCAGATGAGCAGTAAACCTAAATTGCTCTTCACATAGAATAAGCAGTCCATTCTTTGCTATTCACCAATGATCAAATGAAGTGTGTGTAGATGTGTTTTTTGCCCTAGTTATTCAATGTATGTATGATTGAGAAAACTGAATTGCCAAGACTGGCTGAATTGCAAACATCTACACTTAAACATTGACTCAGCTTCCTTATGCATATGTTATAAATTCATCTCAAATGACATGTTGCTTTGATGGAAATGAATGTAAAACATCACTGATGATTGATCCTGTTAAATCAGTGTCTTCTAATGCTTACTTCGAGTCAAGTTAACAGTTTTGAAGTTCAGACTAAATGCATTAAGAATCCAGGATTATTGTTAAGCTACTTACCAATCAAATGACCAGCTTCTGCATGGAGTCACTCATGGTAGCCAATCAAAGTTCTGTGGATCTGTGGAGGCGGTGTCTTGCCAGCTACTCCCAGATGTGATACTGAGTAGTGCCCCTTATGAAGACTTTTTAGAATGCTAAACGTGAGTGAGTGAGTGAGTTAATTCGTTTTTTAGTTTGTAACAACTCAGGTTTGTGGTCTATGAACAGTAACTGTGTCTTTTGTAAACACAATAATGACAAAATAATTATACTGAATTCTAACTAAATAAGCATCAGCTTGAAAACAAACACCTACTTTATAGCTAGCACATCATGACCACTTCCCCACAGTGTGCTTTGTGCTTTCCACTTCATCTGTCTCATCACGCTGTTTGCAGGGTTTTGTGCCTGTATGAGTGTGCTTGTGTGTGTCTCTCCACAGCATTTGGTTTAGTGAGGGATCCTCAACCATCTGATGGTAGTGCCACAACAGGAGGTGCACGCAGGTCCTCATGCATTTCATATCAGATAGCATCCTTTTAGCTTACAAAGAGAGCAGCCATCAGCAATTCTGCCAGGGCTTACAGAGGACATGCATGTGAGTGCGATTGTGACACAGAAATTATTTTGAGCAGATAAAGGAACAAAAGAACAAGAGCAAATTTTGTGCATGAAAAAAAGGCAGAGAAAAGAAAGAAGACTGAGGGTGAGTAGCTGTGCAGAAGAAGGCCAGAGGGAGAGGAAGAGTGATGAGAGCAAAGAAGGAATACAAAGCCAGCAGCGATGGCACGCAGCCCACCCATCGCCCACTTTCCTCTTCCTCCTCTCTCCCACACACACGCTGTTCCTGTGACGTCCACTCAAATCCCGATGCTGGGGCCCGTGGGCGTCCGCTCCACCATTCATCCATACGCCTCCATCCTCCACACTGCTTCTTCCTCCTCTCCAGCGCCCACGCCCATTCACAAGCAGCTCTCTGGCTCAGAGGTGTGATCTGATTCGTGATTCGTGTGATGGAGAGAGGAAAGCAGAATGCTGCATTATGAAGTATCTCTGGCTCTTTCACCTGCCTGTGTTCCACAGAGCTGCCAGACTGACCTTCAAATAGAAAAATATTTCTGTAAAGTCAAAGTGTACTTTGTTTTCATGTCAACTATATACAAGATATATAAACTATATACAGATAGAGATACCACTTAAAGCAGTCCTTTTCCATTTACCCCAGATGTAGTCAATCAGCCAAGATAAGTGTTTGTATCCAGTCTTTGCTTCTTTAGGAGCTTCAAGGCTGACATTGCCAACCAACTCCAGAAGTCAACAGTAACCCAAATTGTTTCCATAAATACATCCTCTCATCTGTATAAACTACTTATAGCTCTTAACCAGGGTGGTAGGTGTCAAGGTGGCTCCATTAAGGTGGATGGAGTTTAGGGCACAGTATGACTTAAAATATTTCACCATTAAGCCATTTCAGACAGCACCAGTCCTGGAGAAGACCAGTCTCAGTATTTATGATCATTCCACAAACACTGAGTCTAGCACACACATACTCCTGAGGCAGATTGTGAAAACAACTACTGTTGTCTGTAATGGCTGCCTGCAGTGTTTGCCTATACTGTGAAGTTTTATTCATTTTTACAAGCTCACAATAAGTCATACTGTGTCCCAAACCACTTCCACAAGTCCGTTGACCTTAATGACAAGCTTGTTGCGGTTTGAGTGGGTTGCAGTGGCAGCTGGTCATCATATTGGTGGGAGGGCTACAGACAATACTTGTTCACATGCTGTAGCATCACATTTGAAGGCCTCTTCCCACCTACAAAAATGGAACAATGGAATGAGCTGTGCAACAACAGATCACACCTAAATATTTGAATGCTGACTGCTAGCTAACAGATCAAGGACATATTTCACAGCATAACTGCAATTTTAGCTACAGTAAGAACTGAACATGACAAGATTCAAGATCAAACTAAAGATACCGAAGGACTCTGTAAATAGTCATACAAAAATAACAGTAGTAGTAGTAGTAGTATAAAAAATAGTCATACAGATAGTCATATATCCGTTACAAGGATTTATGAGCTTTGAAATGTTGATGTTACAAGCTCTGAATGTTTGTATCCAAGTGCCATGTTACCACTGTTAGCTTGGGACTAACCGGTACAGCAGTAACATAAGGGTGCTTGGCATATATGCTGAGCACTGTACAAAGGTGGAAATGGGATGAAAACAGTATTCATAAGAAGCAAATTGAAATATTATGGCACGTAATGCTTATAATTTAGTCATATAAGACAAACAAATCAAGTATAAACAAATCAAAGACTTTCTAATCATATGTACAAACAGTATTTTACAGTGTCTTTGAGTATGTCTCAACCCATCAGATATCAGTAATAGATTTACTGACTGCAGATTGTAAAAAGTGAAACTTGGCATTATGGGCTTAATATGCATCTGAAGCAGACATATAGTACATAGGCTGTGTAAATCTAATCTACAGGTAGAGGTAACTCAGTCCCATTCTCATTTTTCTGTTTGAGCTTCCTCATACAGTTTGAGGCCAATGTGTTATGAAAACATATGGTTTCTAATCAGTGGCATGTGAACTTTTCTTTCTCATGAAGCTACATTAACCTTATAGCACCAGTAAAGCATCAAATGTGGCAACACACATGTCTTGGTTTAAAGTACCTGAAGCACTTAGAGACAGCAGCAGGTGATTCATGCTGTTGCATGCAGTGATCAGAGAGTTAGGTTGGATTAGGAATGGTTAGGTTTAGACGGCAGCGCAGGATACCGGGCCTGGCTCCAGCGTACATCTTCCCTCAGGTCCACTGTGTCCTAATGTTACCTCCAGTGAGGAATAGTCAGCTGATGTGCCAGGCTTATTTCTTCTGGCTAATATCCAGGGGTAACAGCATTTTCCGAAGCTTACTCCTAATCCTATCAAAACACACATCATACTTTCCATGGAGACTAACTTATTTTTCAAGGAAAATGCCTCCTATGGCATTACCATTACACAATGAGCCGGATTACTGCACCATCTTTCATTATTAGTTGGTATTAATGCTACCCTTCTTTTAACTGATTACCAAGCTCTGGGTTTGGGTTGGAGTTGGTTATTGTAGGTACTTTCCAGTACAATCCTTGGACTGCCCCAAACTGCTGCCCCATACTGCAGAATAGCTCTTACTGTAATTGTGTCCCTCTGCTAATGCCTTGACTGTTACCACATAATACACACCCTTTTTCAACAGAAAGATCAAGAAAAAATAAGAGAGCTCCAAGGTCTCTAATTACACAAACATCTATTGCTCTCTTATCTTTGAATAAATGTCCCTGTTTTGCTGTTTGGGGTTGAGACACTTGTTTTCTTATCCATCGTTCAGGGACTTTACAGAGCCGATCTAAAATACATGTCAAGATGACCAGCCAGAATTTGAAATATTCTTCAAATGTCTTTTTTTTATCTTTTTCCATCTTCAGAATACACACCCCACTCCTCCATCTACACACCCCATCCTTCATACCTTTCCTGTATATGTTAGTGTTTTCTAGGTAGATGTCCAACAAGACCCAACTATCAACACTGGTCCAGATCCAGACATTTATCAAACATGTTTTGGGGTCAGGTTTACATTTCCAGATGAATACAGCCACTTGGCCCATTTTTCACCTTTAACTTAGAACCTGCAGTCAATCCTGCTTTGTTTTGTCTTTCTTATTCATTCTATCTCTCTGCCTTTATTACTTTAAATCTTTTGTAACATGCTGGAGTAACTAATATTGCGTCTAATGAGGCCCAATAGGCCAACAAGTGAAAGTGAAAGCAGCACACTAGCCTTTATTAATTTGTTCCAGACTAAAAACCTGTCTGGAAAGCACTGATTGATAAATTAATTATAGTTCACTTCAACTGATAATTAGGTTCATTTTAATAATATCCTGAATATCTGATGACAGATGTGATTGTTGCTAGGCAACATAACATTGTTACCATAACAAGAGGCACAGCTGGAAAATAGGTCTGCTTGAGATCTTGAATTTATTTTAGTCTATCTTCAGGTTCAGACCAAAATTTGACAACTCTCTTTATTTTGTGCCGGGAGTCTTTAGTTTGTGCAACAAAGTCACAGCAGCAAAACAACAGCCAGAGTTATGGGTTAGCACATGCTGCAAGGAGGCTGACTCACCATTGCTGAAGCACGAGCAGTGCAGGTCATGACTTTTCCTTCTTTCACCTGCCCTTTCATCTGTATGGAGCTCACGTGCACCCCAGTCAAGGTGAAAATGCTGCAGAGGATCTGTTTTGTGAGCAGCATAGATGTCCTCATGTAACTTCTGGCTCAGATTGTTCAGATACTCTGTAGGATTATATCAGTAACTGTCACAGGAGATAACAGGCCATGAGTCAGTCACCTATGTACTAATGGGAAAAACAGAAAGAGGTAGGTGTTTGTGTGCATATGTATGTGCCTGTCTGACATACGTTTCTTATGAAGTGAGCTTTTGGCTGTCTTTGGTCTCTCTGGCGTAAACATGCTTTTGACTGTCAGCTCATAAGGAGCATACCTTTATCCCAGCTCACTTTGGTTGGGCTGCTGTTGGCCTCAATTAAGCATTCCCAATGGAGGAGAAATGAAAAACACAATACTTATACATGCTTTTCTTTTTCCCTGATGCAAAACAAGCTTATACACACAGTGGCAACATTTCATCAGATTCATATCATTACAAAATTAAAAAAAAAAGCCATAACATGGCTCTTCTGTTTACAAACACAAACATACATTGTACATATCATACATGCAAAACTGCATGTACCTACTTAGGCACCATTTGTCTACAATAAGAGGTGTTAATAGTTGCAGTAGCAGCTTCTACTCTTCAGGGAAGACTTTATGTTGGAACATTGCTGTGAGGATCTAAATGCATTCAGCTACATTCATGAGGGCAGGTACTGTTGTTGGATGATTAGTCTTGGATCATAAACACCACTCCAACTCATCCCAAATGTAACGAATGGAGCTTCATCACTCCAGAGAATACAGCTCAGTGCTGGGGTGCTTTGTAGCCATCTAGTTGCCCTTTGGCATTGAGCTACATGTGAAACGCAATGCCAAGCTACAACTTACTTTTGTTGATACCAGCAATAACAGTGACCTCTAAAGGTTAAAAGCTTCTTGTTGTGGAGAAAAAGCTTCTCAGGCAAATAGTGACAACAATCAACAATTCTGTGGTTCAGAACCTGTGCTTCCCTCTCCACTTCAGCTAAACCTTTAGTTACAGTTTAAAAGAACATGGTTACATAAAATCTCTCATTGGAGAATCGAGTGTCACGAAGTGCATGTGACACTTTACACTTGGTCCAGCTGACGCACCCTGTCCTAAACGCTGTTTACCTCTATGTGTGTGGGAGGGTGAAACTAAACCACACCTGCCCCATGGCTACACCCCACCATGCTCCATTTCTCTCCACAGAGCAAACAAACAGGAAGTTTGAGAAGCTTGTTTTTAACCCCACAGCTGTACAAAATACAACCTATTATATAACGGTAATATGTTTGTCATTGTTATAACAAAAACAAAAAAACTAGGAAAAGAAATGATTTAATTTTTTATTTTTGTGAGACCAGTAGATGACGTTGTTCACTTGCTCTTTAGCATTCTGTATTTTTCCACAGTACAGAGTCAATAGCAAACCTTAAACATGAATTATCTCTGAGAATTTCAAAGTGCGTCATCTGATACTGAACTGCATTTGAGGCTGAACAAGCTGCATATAAAGGCTTGATATGACCTTTTTAATATGTTTTGGCAGAGGTTTAGTGGTTTGGAAGCCCTGTGGTGCTGTGTACTGAACCTTAGAAATGGATTCCATTTAATTCAGTTTTATTTGTGTGTGTGTGTGTGTGTGTGTGTGTGTGTGTGTGTGTGTGTGTTTATTTATGTATGGGTCTTAAGGCCTGATATGGCACACTGTGACTGACACAAACACAAGCACACACACACCCACAAAACACAGTTTTTTCTATACAGTGTCAGAATCCTGTAAGTATATATGTTTGTTTACCCTGAGGGAAATTATTTTGTCATGAGAAGTGTTTTTTTGTTTCCTTTTTTGTTTGTTATAAATCTATGTGTTATGAGGTTTGTTATGATGTGTAACGACCAATAGTTAGCAATAAATGTGTGTATATATTTACTTCACTTCCTATACGTAATAATATATAAACCTACACCTAATTCTAACCTTAACACATACACACACATACACAAACCCACAGTACAGCAGAATGTCAGGTTGGTGCTGTGTGTGATATGCGTAAATAGACTGTGTGAGGAAAAATCAGACTCTAATGAACCACCACCTGCTTTAATGGGGTAGTGACCATGCCCAGGATGGATGACCATGATGCAGAATGTGGTGTGGTCACTTTGTTCACAAGTGTGGAGTTTGCCTCTGTGCTGTTTTTGTTTCCCGGTTCATGTGAAACAGAAAGAGACACACCTAGCTGGATTACAGCTCTAACTTACGGCAGGGTGTGGTGCATCTAGCAGTGGAATGCTTGTAATTCTACAGGGTGTTCTGTATTTGTGTGTTAGTTTTGTGCTTGGAATAGGACAGACCACATAGTTCCCAAAGATGAAATATTGTGCAAGCAAAGAATATACACAGATCTCCACACGTGGCCTCTTTGGAAATTGATAGACCATGTAGTGCCAATTACTAAGTGTGTGTGTGTGTGTGTGTGTGTGTGTGTGTGTGTGTGTGTGCGCGCGTGTGTCTGTGTTTGCGGGGGGAGGGTTAGCACCGTCAGGGGGTTATGACCTGTACGGATGATCTAGGCTTTTGAATAAGTCAGGGCTGCTGCCCCATCCAATCTATCATGCCTGTGGAGGTCAAAGTGGGATCACCAAGGTACAGGGTCATGTGGGGTCATGGGCGCACCCAAACCAAACAGACAAACAACGCATGCAGAGGAAAACAAAATACCAAAAATAGACGATGAAGAACTTATTTGTATAAAAGTCTAATATGCACATATGCACTAAAATCCAAAGCAAACATATACAGCATTCATGAATTTACTGCTTTCTCCTCAAAACTGTTATGTTTTTTGGTTGATAGAAGACAGCACTGTGTAGATGCGTACAATGTCCCAAGTCAGTAGTAACTAATCACACTTTCTCAGTTAGATACTAAAGTATCATTTTAATAGATCTCTAATTTGAGTATTTTCATTGTTTTTCGAATGTCAACATTTTATTTTAACAATTTTGTCACAATTTACCCCTGAACTACTGATTCTTATGTTACGGTGGGGACAGTACCCAGGTCTCTGACTTTCAAGCTGCAGTATTTATTACCTGCTCAGTACTTAAGTAGTTTATCTGAGCTGCTACTTTTGTATTTCTACTCGTTATTTTTGGAATTATACTTTTACTTGAGTCTTTCTTCAAATTAAGTAATACCACTCCTTGAGTAATCTTGTGACTTACTATTTAATAACCAATTTAAATTATCAAGCAGTTACTAGGAAAATAGTAGTAATGAGAGTAAGTAACTGAAGTATGGACCTACATTAGGGCCCTGAGGGTTTAAGGGGTTAATAAACATGGTAATTCACTATCAGGGTTCAACAAAACAGAAGTGGAGGTCAAACACACTGGCAAACACGTTACTACAGGGAGCACAACATCACAGTCAAGGAGAAGCTGAAGGGTCAAAATACAGGAAAGGCAAACAGGAACACAGATAACGGGGAGAAGGCTCAGTATAAACATAAGAGACTTCACAAATGACAGTAGTAAATATAGGGCTATAAATATCAGTTCTTAAACCAGCAGCAGGTCTGGATGATGAATAGGAGATGCAGATGAGGCGGAAGCAGGGAGGTCTGTGGTTAGTGCGCCAACAATGCCTGGCGCTGAAGGTCTGAGGAAAAACAAGGTTAAAAAACAGCTTTACATGGTTCAAATATATTCAAATATACATATTTTTACCCTTACACCAAATCAGACAATAATATATTTATTGATAATGGGATTCAGGTGAGATGAATAGTGTGATAGCTTATGTAAAACAGGTGTGATTTTGAATGCACAAATGCATATTCACTGCAAAAACAGTAGCTGAAACATGCATTACATTACAGAAAAAAATGTAGATCGTGTGCCACTTTGTTAAATTATAACTGTATGAATCAATAACACTAAAAATATATACCTTGCATTTGTATATTCTTTATTTCATACAAACTGTAAAATAGCTCACCATCACTGGCTGCACTATTCAAAGTCAGCACACAGTGGGCTCAACTTTCACTAAACTTTTGTCAGTGCTTACTGCAGTTTGCCCCCTTGCAGTTATTAAAGTGATCCTTTATCTTGGTACATGTAAATGATGTTCATGTTAGCAGAATGTTGGTGTTTTGTTAACAGTGTTGATGGCCGATGACAAAGAGTCGGAGTTAAAGCAAACAGGAGTTTATAATGGAGAAAAGAACTTACATTATGCATTTATGGCATTTAGCAGACGCTTTTATCCAAAGCAACTTTCATTCTCTAACTACAGGGGACAGTCTCCCTGGAGCAACTTAGAGTTAAGGGTCTTGCTCAGGGACCCAGTGGTGGTGCTGAAGGTAGGATTCGAACTCATGACCTCTTGGTCCGGAGGCAAGTATCCTACCATCTTTAGCTACCTCCACCTCCAGAACTAAGCTGAATAACGTACTGCTCCGTTCCATATGTGTAATATGTGCTATCGGAAACAGTGAAGGTTGACAGTAAAGTAATATATCATGTGCGTGAAAGTACAAAAGTGAATCTGTTTGAGATTTGCACTAATTTGCCTGATATACTTGTCAAAAAGCTGAGTTTGAAGGCTCTGCAGAGTAGGAACATTTCCCCATGTTTGGACCTGAAGTGGCTGCAGCCTTCTAACTTAACAATGGAATACTGTCTGTCTTCTGGCGGTGTAGACCACTTTTTCCAGGAGAAGTGCAAAGTGGTAGTAGTGGAACAGCAAGTGGGATCCATGTGGGTGTGTGTTTAAGTGCATGTGTGTATGGGTGTGTGTATGTGTTCAGGGCTTGGATCTGGATAGTGCCAGTAGCAGTGTTACTTGGCAGTAAAGCAGGGTTTTGGCACGGTCAGAGTGTTCCAATAGCCTTGGGAGCCATCTTCCAGGGCTGGAACAGCACACTTACGGCACACTATGCTCAAATGCCTCCACACAGCCTGGCACCACTTGCACTACATGCATAAAACGATATGCACCACTGACAAAGAAAACTTTGAGGTCCATTACTGCACGTACCGTACCATCATTAATCAGCTTCACATTCTAAACAAACAGCACTGAATTTGACTAAATGAAATGCTTGGTGCAATACCTTAAGAAAGGTCTCCTAGCAATTGTTCCTCTGACAGGAGATGCTTTAGGCAGTGCATGTGGGAGGTTTTGTGGCTAAGAGTACAATGGACAATGTACAAGTTGAGACAATACAGCCAACACTTCTGCCTTGCCTCACTAAGGAGTCAAACCGGTAATCCTTTAGTCCACACTGTGGAGCCCTTACAACTGAGCCGCTGCTGCGCCATAATTACAGGAACACTACCTCTTCTGTGTTGCGGAAGATTGTGCAACTTTTTCGGTTCTGAAACATAAGCTCCAGTCAAAAATCATATAAACATGGCAGGTCAGTGTTTTGCATCACCACATACAAATCTATCATTGAGTCTCTGCCTCTTTCAAAAAAAAGACCACCTTTTACATAGCTACAGAAAGTGATTGTGACTATAAATAATGAGAATAGGTTGATTCCTAGCACTGACTCCACAAAATAGCTGTATTCCAAAAACGAAGAAGTAGAGTCGGAAAAATAAAGGATTATTTGAAGAGCTAACTACATTAGCTTAGTTGACTGACAGCAGGTAGATGTTTTGGCAAGGCTGTGTGACTGTAACTAATTTTTGTAATGTTTTTACCTAGTCTAAAGTAAAACAGCTGGATTATCAATTTTGCATTGTGCAATGCTGTCTAGACACTGTGTGTGTGCAGGTGCAGGCGAATGTGAACTTCACCATGTGGAATCATTCACCAAGCTGCAGTAGAAGCCTATACCTTGTGTGCCCTTTTTCTAACAGATTACTAAACAAATCACTGAATTTGTGGCAAGAGTATGACTTGCAGGATGTTTTCACAGGACACTATAAGCTGTCATTCATTCTTAGCTACATTAGCCTCACAACTCCAGAGTAAACATAGAAAAATAAACACCAAGCATGTCTTCTCAAATCAGTTATATTTTGGGTAAGAGTAAAACTGTGAGTCAAATTTCCATTTGATTTTGGGGTTCACCACAGCAGGTGACAAAACATAGAGGAGCACGGCCGACTTAATTATAGTGGTCCATCACATGTGGGAGGCATACAGCGCTGCTGATGAATATTCCAACAAGAAAGTCATTTAGTTATTCCACACTTCACACATCGTCTGTACCAACACTAACATGTCACTCTGAGCAACGTTCATGTTGAAACGTCGCACTGAGTAATTTCACACAGTAGCTACAAGGCACCATGGCAATAAAGAAAGGAACAGAGAGTTAAGAGACAATAACCTTGACAGTTACATGTGCAAGGCAATGTCAGTGTCCCAGAGGACTTCTCCCTCTGAGATTAGAACACACACACACACACACACACACACACACACACACACACACACACACACTGTCTGGCACTAGTCACAAGTTCTGATCTGGCATGCAGTAATAGTAGCTGGCACATGCTGTTGTTCACATGGTCAGAGGGTCACACTGGGAGACATCAGTCAGTGAGGATGACCTGCATCCACTAAGCACAACTATGAGTGCTTAGCATTGAGTAGCCTCTCCCAGAGGGAAAGCAGAATCCTCATATCCTTTGAGTACTGAAATACTATACAAAGCTGGGATTATACCGCCATAGTACTCGGTGCTATTCTCAAATGATTTCACAGCAATTTAGGAACGGATACAAAATGCACACAAACACTGATATGTTCTATATTTACTATGTGGATGTGTGGGTGACTTTGCTGCATTTTACAACCAATGCCCTGTTTGCTGCATCTGTAGCATACAGTTGATTACCATAGAAAATTATTTCTACCTGGTTTCCTGTCCTCAGTAAAGGAACAGAAGCACCTGGCCATTGATCTTGTTATTGGTGAAATAGTGTAGTAGTATATAATTTCAAGTTGTATAATTATCTTATGAATAACTGGCGATTTTTCTTTTGTCCTTCTCCTGGACAGGCTCAGTGGTCCTTTTCTAAAGACTTGTGCGATGCATTGTAAAGTGGTAATCAGAATATGAATTACTTATAATCAATAGGGGTGTAACTGTGCAACTTGACATCACAATGCAAAAGAGTGACAGTATGCATTGTGGAAAACTGAGATTCATACATATGCCATCTAGCAATACTGGTAATCCTACTTAAGGTGATGGTTTTGGTCATAACATTTATACCAGTGTGCCACAAATAAGCTAAACAATGCAATATACAAAAAGGTAAGTCATGCTAGCATTTGCCTGTTTAGCTGCATGGGTGAGCCTAAATGAAACCACAGCAGTACTTCAACTCCCATTGTATAAAGTAAAATATGAATTTACTGAGGTCCAGTCCAGACAAGTGAGAGTGTAAGCAACAGCCAGTCTGTCTAGGAGAGTCCAACTTTAATGGCAAAGGGCCAGTGTGGCTGCAGGTTTCATTCATAACAAGCAGATGCACACCTGATATCTCGTTGTTCAACATGTTCAATAGGTTTCTCGTAGTCCTCACTGTTTATCAGGTACTTACATTTGTACTTACACTTATATTATATCTACTGCATTCATTTCTACTTTAGTGTGTTCCAGAGAATTCCAGATTTTTCATTTAGAGCTACTTATTGTTTACAACGTTTGCACTGTCAAATGGAGCGGTTCGGGATACATTTCACTAGGTGTTGTGCTTGTATGCATATGCATGTGACGAATAAAGAATCTTCAATTTTGAATCGCATACGGTCTTGCTTTGCTGAAAACCAACAGTCACACTGGCTCTTTGTTGAACACCACTGGGTTAGACACAGGCCCATTCGACAGGCTTCTGTTTCCACTTGCACTGCTTGCTATATTCATCATGGTCAGCACCACAATCAAAATCATATTTATGTTGATGTGGTTAGAAAGCATCTATGTACATTACGTTTACTCTGGTTGTTGAGCTTCGATTAAAAGAAAGTGACACCAAAGCATTAAAAACCATTAATTATAATAAAAAATAGGCTTACATGAGCTTCTCAGTGTGAAACTATTCTTACAAAGTATGCTTCTGAAAATTTGCTTTAGTGGTAAAACTTTTACAGAGAGATGACTTTGTGTAAAGTGGCTGGGTTGTTCTTGTATTAACAAGTAAAACTGAGTCCCAGGTGAGTTCAGGTAATGGGTGAAGGGGCAGCTGGCAGTGCCCTGGCATGTCTTGGCACAGAGCAAAGCGAGAGCCATCTCTCTGGCTGCACAGCATTCTGCCTGCCTGAGCACCGGGCACCAGAATCAGCCCTTTGTTCACCCACCGCCTGACACCGAGAGGAAACAAAGCCAGGAGAAACCGAGAGAAACAAAAGAAAGAGGTGAAGGGAAAAACAAGCTGTTGTGCTGGGACCTGTCCTCAGTGCACTTTTGGCAAATGATGAGTGGAGCTGAACGAACAAGGCATCCAGAGGGGAGAGTGAGGGAGGGCTGGCGAGGGTATTATTCTAATACTTTTAATCTCAGACGAGCAGTTGAAATGCTTTATAATGCTCTGAGCGGGACCCACCTGGGAGCAATTCGTCTGTAGCTAGTGCCAACACAAAAGGTGTGCTATAATCACAGCATCATACAACACCAAAGCCTGAAACACAGTATTCAGTGGATCTTAATGTTATCTTTGGGGATAGACAAAAACAGTCCACAATTTCAAGGACAGTTCCTAGTTAAGTATAGCCCAAGAAAGTCTCAAGCATGTCAAATGTTATTATAAAGCGTTGCCGTTATGGAACATTTAACTGAGACAAGACATGACTTACAATACAAAGTCAAGCTCACGCCAGTGCACTTTTGTAATGACCTCACCAGTAAGGCACATGGGGTCTAGCCAATTATAGCAGCAGATATCATGGAGGCGTTTCCCTAAGTGACCTTGAATCACAAATGTTTACCCATGTTACTATGCCTCGATCATGTGACCAAGCTCATTCAGCTGATTGGTTGACAATAAGGATGTTTGTTCAACTTTCATTGACACCCGTTTTACAGAAAAATGTTCAGCAGGTGTAGATCTCTTACTTGGTTCTGCATCTTTCTTCAGTACTTCATAACCGGTTTTGTGTTTTGCATTGCCCACATATAAAAGCCCCCTAATATTTATATGATTTACTGAACTATGTAAAAAGTCATGTGAGTAGTGCAAAGGTAAGTGAAACAATTTTCCACTCTTGACAGTAAACGTCCAGAGGTGACACTGTAAGGTGAAAGGAAACACACGCTTTGAAACTTGAATTTGATTTAGTTTTTTCTCCAGAAATGACAGAAGAGACCCCTCACCTACATCTCCAGCCACCAACCCTTCGGCCCCCTCCCATCAGTGCCTCCACTGATCACTGGAGTTTCACAACCTGCCTCAGCTGCTCCACTGACCCCATAAACACTCACCCTTAAAAGAACTAGGATTCCAATGCCAGATTTCAGCCCAGCAACACCACCAACTCAAAATGCAGATGAAGACATATATATTCACAAAGATCCATAAGCACAACCGCACAGGCAAGGTCTTCAGACTGAGGGTAACCTTCAGACTTCATGGCGTTTGTGAGCTCCATTATGCCACTAAAGCCTCCTTTAAAGCAGTTTTTTTTATGTATTTGCTGTTAATTATAGAATGCATCTTCTGCACACCCATAATGTATTTTTTCTTATGAATATAAAGATTTTGCAAATGAAATTACCTCTTTCTCTTCATTTTTTGTGTTTGTGTGCCAATTTGACAAATATGAGATATTTTTCTCAACATTTTGTCTTGCAGGAGGAGCTCAGCTTTTACTCAGAAAGTCTACAAAGAACTGAGTCAAAGTTCATTCATTCATGGATGCCATTTTTCTAGCAGCCCTTGCCTGAACAGGTGAAAGTTTATGTTTGCCCTTCTGGCAAACAAAGGGAACAAGGGACGAACTTCTAGTAAAGATGGAGAGATCAAAGACGTGGGGTATCTCTTCTTCAGCACAATCGATCTGTGTATGTGGCCAAGAGTCCATGGACACAAATACATGGACGCACATTCATTAATACTCACACAAATGCACTCTTAACTGCACTCCCAAAGACTCAAAAGACACATAGACACATACTCTAGACTCTTTAAAAAGGTGAAAAATGTTCTTCTTTATTCAGAGCAATGCCATTAAAGGACAACAGCTGGTTCAGAAATAGCCTTTCAACAAGTACATTTTTTAATGAGATGTTTGAGTGAAGAAGTTTTAGAGCATTGGCCCTCAGTGAGTGGTTCTCAGATCATCCAGATTTTTCCCCTTTCCCTCTTTATTGGGTTACAGCTGGAGGATCTGAGGTCCAGTTACAGGACCACTGCTTTAGAACTTTTTTTTGGAACCTTCACCTAATATAAATGCTATATACTAGTTAGCTTCTAGGAATCATTATTTTCCAAAAATGTACCACATATCTTTTAAAATATTACTTTCACAGGTTACAAGCAACCTCAGAAGGGCTGTGTCTGAAATTGTACAGAACCAATGAAGAACCAATTGTAAAAGTAATCTTCACACCTATTAAGTTCCTGTTGGAGACGCACTGTCTAATGCATTGTGTTCAAGCCCCCTTTTCACAACACCTGTACAAGTGACATATTGTTCCTTTTCTGAGAGAGGTTAGCCTTCACCACATTTAAGTGTCCGTCATTGTCAATCCGAGCTTCTTCAACCAAAGCAAGGTCACTTGATGGAAACCCAAGCCTCTTTTTCAGAAAACATGGCTTTGAGCAATAAGACTGATGTCTGTCACAAGCTTTCAAACAATGAGCCAAATTTTAGCAGAGTCAACTACACCTGCTTTCCCCTCAAGCTCTGGCACGAATGCACTTGTTTTGTGAGAGATGTGTAAGCAGAGCAGAAGTAGTGCAAGGTGATCCTACTCTGATTCAATCCAGCCATGAACCACCAGCAGCTCTTCCAGTGCCAGACCACAGAGCTGTAAAACACACATTATGGTCCTGGAAGAGGAAGGCTGTGAGAGCACTTATATTACTGCATGAAAACCCCAACAGCTTGCCTCTAAACAGCTGTTAATGTCAGTAGCTGACAAACACAAACATCCAGATCCTTATCGCTGCTCTTTGTAGCAAGCTCGGTGCTCAAAGTAATATGATATGTACCACTTCCTGTGCTAATGCCGGTGCAGTGCCTGTGTTTAGAGCAGGAGGAGAATCTGAAGATTGATGTACTTAGACTGCCCTCTTCAGGCTGACTTCTACAAATGCTAGAAAAAGAAGGGGACTACAACACCTTCTTAATGTGTGCATGTTTTTTTAAACAGTTAATTCATTACCCCAGCATTGTTCAGCAACAGCAGCAACAAAACAAATGTGTTAGTGGGTATATATATGCAGCTGGTGGCCTAGTGGTTAGGGAGTTGTGGGTTCAAATCCCAGGGCTGCTAGTGGCACCGCTGAGGCTCCCTCGAGCAGCACACACTGCTCCCCGGGCGCTGTTCCTGGCTGCACTCTGCTTCACTTGGTGAATGGATTAAATGCAGAGAACAATCTAGTGCTGTTCACACTGTGTGCTGTGGTGTGTTCACATACATGGGGTCCTCGAGTTACAACACTGATCCGTTCCAACGACAGTGATGTAACCCGAATTTTGGTGTCGAAACACACCCTGGCCTACGTCACTTTCTGATCCTTACACAGTTGTAAAATCATAATCTAGAACATAAAAACTGTAGTAACAGAAAGCAGTCCAAAATGTCGTATACTGGAGGACGCTCCCCACTCATGTGCAGCAGTACTGAGTATTCTACATTTTCTGTATATTCTTCTGCCGCTCGCAACCAAACTAGTTACAAGAGTGACCTGTATGACAAATGGACACATATGCATGGGCAAATGTATGTTGACACCTTTACATCCGTTTGTGTAGAATAGGGCTGCACGATATTAGGAAAACATGCGATATGCGATAATGTTATTGAGTGTTGCGATGCCGTTATCAGACGCGATAAGTAAGTAAAAACTTAGCCTTTATGGTGTTAATGTTTTTCTGCTTTGGATTTGCTGGTGATATAGACTCCAGACGCTGACTAGTTTATGCAGAAAGAAAATGAAATGCAATACTGCCCAGTGATTTTTTTTGCACTCTTCTCTGTGGCACTGGGTGAAGAGCTTTGGAAAAACATCATTTATTGCAGTTCAGTCAATAAATGTGATATGTATATGTTTTCGCGATATGTATATTGCGCATGTTGATATCGCGATGACGGTAAATTTGCGATATATTGTGCAGCCCTAGTGTAGAACATATCACCCAAAACCATGGACACAAATATGAACTTGTTTCCCCTTTGTTGCTATAACAATGTGAAGTATTCTGTAGAGGCTTTCCACTAAACTGTGGAACATTTTTTGGAACTTTGCATCCATTTAATCATATTAGAGAGATCAGTCTTTAATGTGACATTTGCATTTCAACTCAGACCTAATTTCTTTCACACCAAAACCACTTGAACACATATAATGTCATGCTTCAAACCTAGAGGTCTTGAGAGCTTGAAGCTAAGATAAGCCATATAAATGAGTTGTGTTTCATCCCAGAAGACATTTTGAAAGAGGCAGTACAGGGCAACCAAACAGAACAGAGATCATTCACGCATAGCAGACCTAAAGGCATAGTAATAAAACAGCATTTTTACTACTAATGGATATAGAGATGTTATTAAAAAGTGAAAAATAAAAATAATTGTCTGTTTTCAGTTCATAAACTCACACAACATCAAAAACAGACTTCCCAGGAAAAACATGTTTAAAAAATGAATGAAGGATATGGCATATTGGTGTTGTGGTGGGAGGAAAACAGTACAAACAAAAGCAATCATAAATAACATCGAGAAGAATATCCATAATGTACAACAAACTTATACAAACAGTTTTATTGTATGACTTCAGTACAGAGGGAGCGGAGGCACAAAGTGAACTAACTTGAAAAAAGGGTTTAAAGCTATGCTTGAAAATCCTATTTGATCTCTGTATTCTTCCATCCTTCTCAATGCTGAGCAAGTGCTTTTAAAACTGCATCTGAACATTCGCAGGCAAAAACATCAGCAATAATAAGCAACAGCGTCCATGTGAGGTCTGTGACATTACATGAAAGAGTACAATCAGCTGGCGTGGGATAAACCAGGATGAAGAAGCAAGTGGGCACTCTAGAAGAGATCCTCTAGAGGAATTTATTTAAGGCACTTTCAGAGTACATAAATATACTTAACTATCTGGCTTTGGCTGGAACGGTGATGTAGTTTTAGTTGAATGTGTTCCAGAGAATACTACTTGGACTTTATATACAAGAGGATTTTGAAGAGTTTAAAGCTAGTAAGATCAAGTATATTCAGTGTAAAAAAAAAAATAAAAGATAAGTGTACATGTGCATATTCTTTGGTCTGGCGATCAGTTACCAGGCACTTAAGACAGCAAAAACAAAAAAGACACATCACAGAGGCCGGAGAGACCAGCACTATAATGACACTGAAGGCAGCACAGCGTCCTGTTCAGGGTGAGCTGAGCAACATGTTTGGGAAAGATTACGCACGCTGGACGCTACCGTGGGAACATACAGAAGCCTTATTCATGTAACAGATCATGAAACAAACCTGGCAAATTCTTAGATATTTTATTCAGCTAATCAGTTAATAAACTTGGGTTCACTTACATTGTTCTTGTACCCCTTTGAGTAGTGGGCATAAAAATCTACATCACGCAAGAGTGTCCATTTTAATGAGGCTATGAACTTAGATCATTGCGAGATGTGTGTGGAGATGTGTTTGTATATTTGAGGGGTGCCTGTAAATGCATTTGACACTTAATGAGAGATGGCTGCAGCAGAGCGATGCTAAAAACGGCTTGTGGATGTAAACATGTTTTGCCCCACTGCTCTCTTCTTGGAACAATAGTAACAATCAAATGCGTCAAAGCTGCACGGGCCTACAAAAGCATATAGTGCTAAATAACATCATTCATCATTATGTGCCTTAACCAACCGATTATTTATAACTTGGTCAACAGAACAGTAAGAATGGCCATATGTGGAAAATGGTCTTGGTCTCTCTATAGTCTTATCTCATAGTTTCCATAAATAGCATGATATGACTAAATTAAATGCATTTACCTGAAGAGATTATGGTGTTGATGTGTAAAGTACTAAACAAAGCTCCATATTTACAACAGAAGCTGCTGGACCACATAAAGGGGATGCTGACAAACATAACTTACGGTGTAGTAGCAGATAGAAAATCCAAAAATGTCTGATGTTAGTATATGATAATTGAGAAACTGGGTGAAAATAGATAAACAGGATACTTACATTTGGTGCTGTTAAGTGGCATGGACAAAATATAACTAAAGAAAACTGAGCAAAACAACAAGAATCGTTGTATTCAATAGCACCTGATTCACAAAACTCTTTCAGAATGTCAGCCTGTTTACTAATAGATGTACTCAGTGCAATTGTAAACAGGTGTCATTTGTTAAAGAAACATAGTGAGGATGTTAGTGTAGTGTTCTATATGGAGCAAAGTCACCTGCAGGGGTCTCGTTAGCCCAGAGGCCTAAACCTGCTTGTGTGGTTTCATTAGCGCTGTTGAGTCTGAAAGAACACTTTTTAAGTCCATCTGCTCTCTCCTCGCTTGCTTTCTGAAATAGCACCATGCCATTTTTTGTCTTCTGTAAAACTGGAACATAAAAACCAGATGCTGAGGAAAGAGTGTGATTGGCCTAAGTCCTCTTCATACACACTTGACATCTGCTGATGTGGGTCCGCAGATTCCCTGCCTTTAGCGTTGTGGGGACAGGTTTCCTGGAATGAGACACAGAAAATACCATTTAGGAAGGAGCAAATCAGATTCAAATATGTTGCACTGAGGTTTGTTGGTATCGTGTGCCTTGGCACAGCTTAAATTAAAATGACCTCCTACATAGCTAAGCATAGGGTGGTCAACAGCTTGTGAAAAAGAACTGTGTAAGTTATAATGGAGGTGTGACGCTCAGAATTTTGAGACTTTTTGGTATCTTAAACAGCACCAATGGACCCAAACAGTCTTTAACGTGCAGTAGCAGAACTGATAATATGTGCCAAACATGGAACATTAGAATAGACGAGAAGTACTGCATAGTAATGCAGAAACCTTAACATTTACCACAGACCTGAATTACCACCTGTGTGAATAGGACTAAATGAAAACTGTTCATTGCGAGCTTCATAAAGCAGGAATTTAAAGCAAGGCTACCATTCAACAACCACTTGAATTCAAGGCCAGAGCACAAAGAAGCATGGCATGGTGATAAGACCATAAAACGTGGACCCCTGAGCAATAAAAAAAGTGATATAACTTGATCAATATTCAATATTTATCCCACAATATCTACAGCTATCAAGTTAGTTGACCCATACACTATAGGCAGCCATTCCCATGGGACTCATTAAGTCAGATGATTGTACTACATGGTTGTGTAATGGTTCAACACAGTACATGAGTTACAATACAGAAATAGCTGAAGTCGGCTTACAGATAACAGTAAGATAAAAATCATATTAAAGGCACCTTGCATCAGACCTTGCCCACCTTAAAGCTTTGGAACGCATGGATTGTACTGGAAGTTTTTTTTTTATAGTCCACTAGTTTTTATTGAATTAAACACGTTCTTTTCTCTAATTCTTATTTTTTATTTTTTATTTGTATTTTTATAATACTATTAATTTGATGCATAATTTTGCAAAAGTACACATTTTATGTAAACAAGTTAAATATTAATACTAAAAGAGGTTGTAAAAAGAACATCTAAGTACAAACCATTTTTAGTTTGTACAAAGAATTAAAGTATGAGTTTAGTTTTAGCATAGAGTGACTCAGATAGCAAAAATAAATATTTAATTAACATTAATATTTAATTTGGCATAATTTGACATGTTTAAATAACAATTATTTATAATTATTATAAATAATTGTTGCAAGTCTGAACTTAATTCTTACAAAGAACATTTTTAAATGAGCTAAAATAGTTATAGTTATCAAATGTTTTATGTCCTTGTGTTGTTTTACATATAAAATCTTCTATTTTTACATGCAACATGTTGAGTATGCTTCACAAGTTACCTTGGACTAGTCGGGACAGTTTTCTTACATAAATGAAAAAGCATTACACACTGCACAGTGTGCACATTGGCACAAAAGCATCATTATTCATCCATTTTTGAGAATGCACTGGTGGTTCTTATGGACAGATTTATAGCATGTTCTGTGCATTCTTTGGGAAACTGTAACCCTGGACCTAGTTTGACTATTTTTATATAGGTGTCATGTAGCCACATACAGTTTCCAGTGTTACCATGTGAACTGATAAATGTAAAATAGTCTACTTTACATAATCATTCTTGGAATGCGGGCAAGGACAAGTGTTTGCAACTTATGGTCTATCATTTACAAAAAAGAGAAATTATTAACCAGGTAAGTGTATTTAGTATCCCAGTCCTGCACTTTGAAAACTTACTAAATTGCTCAGTTGCATACATGGTTAACAGGGAGAGGGGTTACACAGCGGAGTGTGTAAAAATGTACCTAAACATTTCATCATCCTCGATGGTGGCCAGCCAGAAGCTATAGGAGTTGGCGTAGTAGTTGCAGGTGCCGCGTCCGTGACACTCGATGAAGGGGGCAGAGCGGAACTCCTCCAGACAGGAGCCAGGCGAGGCCAGAGCCTGACCGGAGCCCTCAGCACCTGCACTGGTATGCTGAGAGGCAGACAGGGAGACAGAGAATCATTAAACATCTCTGAATCGGAGACTGATATGTTTTCATAATGGCCTGTATATTTTCAGTGTAGATTCTACACTGCACCTCTTGATTTCTCTCACCATTACAAAAGAATATCCAATCCAGAGAGAGATCCAACCATGAGGGCAGGGTGGGATTGCAACAGTCTGACTGTGGACAGCTATTACCATTGCAGGAGCCTCACACACTGCACATCTATGGAAAGACAAACATACACACACACACACACACACACACACACACACACACACACACACACACACACACACACACACACACAC
>JBBJLR010000002.1:9778651-9795572 GCA_037577145.1 Brachypetersius gabonensis | reverse complement strand
TGTGTGTGTGTGTGTGTGTGTGTGTGTGTGTGTGTGTGTGTGTGTGTGTGTGTGTGTGTGTGTGTGTGTGTTTCTCTGTGTCATGGACCTGTCCAGGGTGTTTCTCCATCTTTTGCCCTAGGAGTGCTGGGTTAGGCTCCAGCACCCCCATGAATCTGGTTAGGATGAGCAACTCGGTTAGATGGTTAGATGTTTTTCTCTCGATCATGAAATGCTACAGTAGCATTCTCAAGCCATCTGGGTGACTCTGCTCGAAATAAATGTTTGGATGAGTGCTCTTCTGACACGTGACTGCTGCTCACGCTTAGCTCGGGAGATCAGAGAGGAGTGTAGCCTGGCTGCGTTCTGCATATGCACATGTTCCCCTGCTTTGTTTACATCCTGTGCAGTTTGTTCTAAAGCTTAACAAAAGTACAACAAAAGTCTGCGGCTAAGACCGGTCAGTCGCCCTAGTCATAACATGCTCTCATTACTGCCTTCAGCCTTTACATGTCTGATTCTGCTTCTGTCTCTCTCTTTTTGACTCCATTCTTAGAGTCAGGTTACTCAGTGCACAATCATGGGGGTCATTTAGACATTCTTCTCTCCCAACAAGGACAGCCTTGAGCCCTCAGCTTCCTCCCTTTGTACCTCTGAGTCTCAGATGCTGGTGCTGTCTTGCAGACGAACATCTCTGAGCTACTGATAAGGCAGGATTGGAAGGTGTACACTTCACACTGTATGTCCATTTCCTGAGGTGTAGGCTATCCATTGCCATTCACATTTAGGTTTGCAAGGGTCTGGATCCTGGAGGACCTCAATCCAGGTTTTGTCATTTTCGTGACCAAACACACCTAGTATACCTTGTAATCAAGGTTTACTAGTGCTGGATAACTCTAAACCTAGCAGTGACACTGAAGTGTAAAAAACCTAAAAAGAACTAAACATAAACTGGGCCTCTTAATGTGGCCAGTGAATGTAAATTCAATGTAGGTTTGAAATATAGTAGCTGGTGAGTTTCCCTTTTATTTCAAGGTTATGTCTATCTCTATGTAGAAAACAAGAACTTGTTTATATGTATACTGGAACTATGACTCATTTATTTCGCCTTTGGGATTGTCTCATCTCTTTCTGTGAGCCCTTGGTACCATTCTTTTCGCCTTTACATGAGCTTCCTCCTTTTTCCGTGTTATGTGAATAGGATTTACAAGCTGGCACCAAGTCTAGAACAGCCCAGGTTCACAGTATGTGATGCAGTTCAATATTTCAACATGACATATTAATAGTTTGCAAATGATTTATTACAGATTAAGGAGTGAAAACTAGTTTTGTACCACAACTACAGCAGCACAGTAACATTTCTGTGATGCCTTTTACACCAGTCATAAATGACAAACGCCACAGTTGTACAGTATTTTGACTATGCATATAGTTCACATTGTTCATGGTAGGTGGAAAAAGAGAGACTGGAAGCTCTAAATGCAGAGACTGTGATTACCACAAGATGTATGGTTATGGTTTTGCCCTACCCACATCATGGTCTGCCCACTATCATTGTGGTGTTGTGGTGACCATTGCAGTCTTACACACAGCCTTATGGGCTTAGTGTGAATGTCTCTTTAATATCCTAATTATCATCTTCACACACAGAAACATAAACACACACACACACATTCATAGTTTTATAGGCTTTCAAATAAGCCCTATTGTTATCTAGGAAATAAAACCATACATTTCTGTTCTTTTTAGTTCACTTTTAATCAAATTGGAATTATTATTATTTAAAACTTTCCAAACATTGTGGTAATGCTCGTGTTTTGTTGTTGTTGAGATATATTTGGAAACAAGGGGATGAAATATAAAACAACCAATGAATATGGCAATGTTGTTGGAATCTAGGTAGCATGCACGCACGCACACCCACACCCACCCACCCACACACACCCACCCACACACACACACACACACAGATCACATTCCTCCCTCATACCATTTCATTAAGAGTTCGTTTGAAAGGCAGGTGGTTTGCCTCCCTCCTCCTGTCCAGTCAGGTTGGGTCCCTGTGCGCCTCCTCTTATCTGGGGTTTGGTTTCCCCCTCAGTGACCTGTCCAGCTCCACCACTGAGTAACTAAACAGAGAGACAGGGTGAGAGTGAAGGAACGGGGTGAAAAAGGTAAATCACAAATCAAGGGAGCGGGGAGAAAAACAGGACACATATGAAGGGAAACTGCCAGCTGGGGTGGAAAACAAAACTTTACAGGGTTTCATACAGTTTTAGTACTGGTTATATAGTTTTGCCTTGTTCAGTCCAGTAGGACATGTTCTGTTGTGCTTGGTACAGTGGATTCAGCATCACTCACTCATTATTATCAGTGTTTGATTTAATAAAAGCAAGATTGCTGATCTGTGCTGAGATTTAGCACCACATAACAACCAAATACTTTTTCTGACAAATATTTTTCATGGCTCAAAAAAATAGCAGAGGAGATTGCAGGTAATATTTGTGTTTTTATTGAAAAGAGATATTTGATCATGTTTAGAAACTGAAAAGTTGTTGCTGTGGGGTTTTTTTTTTGGGGGGGGGGGATTGTGCTTGATTTGCATTACATCGAATCAGGAAAAGTGTAGACTAAAACCTGCTGGAGCAAATTAAGTGTAAATGTAATAGATACGTACAGATTTACATGCAGATAGTAAAAACAGTAGTCAATTACTACTAACTCCAGACAAGTACCAGTATCCCAGGGTTAGTGTGACTAGAATGTACAGTAGTTTTGTCCAGTTGATGTAACCGGCGTTCTCACCAAACTAAAAGGACAAGATGAGCTTTCTTCTGTGAGCCTTTTTGAACTCCTGCGTTTGGTGCGATTTCTGTTTCAGGGAGTCTCGTACATGACAAGGGTCTTTGTCCATCAGCTTTTCTATCAGTGTTAGCCTTTGACACTAGGCAGGGATCATCCCCTGACCCAGATAGGATCACAGTCGAGGTCAAAAGTCAACAGGCAAAGGGCAGAAAGTCAGGATTCTGAAAGCTTTAAGTTATCCAAGTCATGAGACCCCAGAGTGAATGCAACCATATCATAATCCGAATGACTCTTTCAATAATAGAACCTATATTCAATTACACATGGCCCAGCAATTTAGTCAGCCAGCAAGAAAGATCTTTAGCTTAAACAAGAAGTGATTCAATAATGATCAGAATATTAAAAAAGAACACATTTTTCATATCCTCAACAACTTCACTCATATATTGATAGTGAATATTAAAATGAGAAAAGCTAGTTTTAAGTATGTAAACTGAGACTGTGTTTTTACTCTTTGCATGATTTGAACATGAGGCCTTTGATGAGAAACCAGAAAGCTGCATTATTTTCTTTCCTTTTGAAATGTTCAGACTTGTCTGATCTAGCTTAAATCTATATTTCAGCACATGTGTCACGTATAAAGAGATCTCACCCCAAAACATGTTTATCACATCCAGACTTCATTTGAATCATATAACTTTATCAGATTGGTTTGTATGGTCTCTCTAGTTAAGAAGCACATTCACGTTTGTGTCTTCCTGTCTTTTTACATTTCTAAATGCTTTCCTTTTATTTTTAGCAAACATAGACAGCGTGAAAGCAGGGAGAGACTGAGTATGTCTGAGTACGAGGTGAAAATGTTTGGAATCCGTGTTAAATTAGAAGAAAGCAATTGTCCATGTTTGGTAATGCTCAGCGCTGGTCTGAATTCCTCAGGATGTCCCTTTTCTAATGACGAGAGCACAAGCATCACATTCTCACTGTGCTCTAAATGGAGGGTCTCTTGTATATTTTGGCATTTTTTAGATCATCCCCTACTGTTTCAAACTTTTAAACACCTCAAGTTTGGTCACGTTGGTTAGGTTTATTGTCCGCCTCACTAGTTCGCTTTGTGGTCATTTCCTTGATATCAGACTTGGCATGGACTACATCTACTGTAATCCCTCCATTTTCTGTGGTTTTATATCCCACAATCAAGGCTCAGTCAAAGCCCCAGTGTGCAGAGGCAGACTGTTTTCTGACCAGCTCACACGCTTTCTAGACTCCAGTGGAGAGAGCCTTGGCGTCTGGAACTCACTCCACGTCAAACACCTGTCATCTGGCTTGGCTAAAGCCATATTCTCAGAGTCGGGATAATACAGTGGAAGAGGCTGGAGCAGTTGTGTCTCTGTGGACTTAGCCTCCCATAGTTATGACTGAATGGTACACTGAGAACAGAGTGACTCAAACTATGTTTGACCCCAGGGAACAACCGTGACAGCCACACTTGGGCGTTGTTTCTTCTGTATCTGAAACACTGGGTTTTGATGAAACAAAGAAGATAAGCTTCTCACGGTGTGCCTGGTGAGCTATGTCAACATGTAGTCTTTGAAATCACTTCATTTAATTACAGTGTTGTCAGATTTGGTCATGTAAACAAGCTGAGCCCATTTACAAACAAAATCCCATACACTGAATTTGACCAAGGAGAATGTGCTGTAAGCGTCCAGTGAGTGAGATTGCACATGGGATATATAGGAGTGATGTCACACATTCTTTAGAACTATACATGTGTAATAGTCTTGACAGTTCAATGTATTAATATCATGTTCAGTTAAGGAGCTTCTGCTAAGTTATTAAGTTAGACCCATTATTGTCTGAGCTTTGCTGTCAATCTATTCACTTACTCAGGCCACAAAAGTTATAGTGTAATAATAACCCTCTGAAAGTATCTGCACTCAAAAATGAAATTTAGCCTACAGCTTAAAATATGTGCTGACCAAATGTTTTGATTACTAACTCATTCATCGTTCTCTTTAGACTGGGAAAATGCAGTTTACATGAGTTTCTTAGTTTTAAAACAAAATTCTCATAACTTCAAGACTTCAGCTTGGTTGTGAAATTTAGAGGTCAGACAGCTGTGCAAGAAGATTCTGTCGTGTTCTAACATCCAGCCTGCTAAGGACCATAGAGAACATCAGTAAATCAGTTCCATAAACAGCTGTGTTCTCCAGTATTGTCCCAGACTCCCCCCGTAACTTTAATGGGGGAGAGGATTAACCGAGAGCTAATAATACTATCAGGGTACAAGGATGTGTTCTGTCTGAGTGAGATTCATTTTTGAGGAGCAGGATTGGTGTGGTGGGGATGTAAGGCAGTGTGTCTTTATTTTAGAAAAGGGAGGTGAGTCTCTGTCTGCTGACTCACTTTTCTTTATTAAAAATGGCATAAATCTTTCTGCCACTTTCCACTCCCAAGTAACCTGCTTGGTATTCTTAGTATCCTGTAACAACACTTGTGGACTCCTCCAGCTGTGGGACTGAAGCTGAATTACCTATTAAACCTAATGCTTTGTTCATATATCATAATTGAAAAGAACATTGTTCCATGCCTCATAGTAGCAGTACACCTACGAAGCCAATGTTTATCCATAGAGACATTGCCATGGTCACCAAAAATGGTTCAAAAAGATGGCTTTTGCAGTGTCTATTTTATTTAA
This sequence comes from Brachypetersius gabonensis, assembly GCA_037577145.1. NCBI lineage: Eukaryota > Metazoa > Chordata > Actinopteri > Characiformes > Alestidae > Brachypetersius > Brachypetersius gabonensis. The sequence goes on along the minus strand of JBBJLR010000002.1, from coordinate 9,790,090 downwards.
AGCAGAAAACATGGCTGGAGGATGCACAGTAGCCAGTTGTGAGGTATTTAGTTTTTTGTACCCTCTCCAAATAATCTGATTTATTTCTCCATTATTGGTGGCATATTTGGGCAAAATTGACTCTTGATGGAATCACTGGTTCTGTTCACGGCTGCACCATTGAAATCAATTAATACCATTGTAATATTAACACAGAAATAGAGTCACAGATATTAGAGATAAAAAATGTGTATTATTGCACACATTGTTACTCATTGAATTGTTACTTATATGTATGTTTCATTTTACAGTAAAAGTTGAACATTAATATGTTAAGGGTTATTTTTAGGTCAATGGCACCCTAAAGTCTAGTAAAAATTGTTGTAAACATAAATGAGCACAGCTGCTTATTGATGATTTTTAGAGTGTTCTGGACCTAATCAATAACCCTTATTTAACCTATTAAAAGAGCAGTCTCATTGTAAACTGGTACTCAAATGTAAATATAATTCACCATAACTTTGCAATTAAATATGTAATTACGTAGTTAAATGGTATAGCTAAATGATGCCTAGCTGTAGATCTCCAAGGGTTAACCTAATACTGTCAATAGATTTCATGCTCAGTATGTTTGTTACCATTATATAGACAGATTTGGAAGCTTCAGGCTATTCATATGTCAGAGATTTGGAATGAAACAGGGAGTTCTCTTTTTCCTTTGACTGGTTCTGAGGGTCTGAAAAATGTTCCAGAGTGAATAAGGCTATTGAATAGTCCATTTCCTGTGCGTGACACGAGATCCCAAATTTGTCTGTTTAATTATTTGCTTCATTTTTGTCAGTTGTTTCTCTAAACCATTATTTTTTTCAAACACACAGAATAGATCTTTTCTAGAAATCATATATTTTTAAGTTCATCAATGGTCAGGACTCCCACAGGACCACCAGTGAGCAGACATTATTACTGTGGTGGATCAGCAACACAGACATGTGTGTGTGTGTGTGTGTGTGTGTGTGTGTGTGTGTGTGTGTGTGTGTGTGTGTGTGTGTGTGTGTGTTGCACACTGTGGATCACACAGCAGTGCCACTTGAGAAGTTAAACACTTTGTCCACTTTCTGTCCACACATGTAACCTCTTGGTCCACCTTGCGGATGTAAATTTATTGATAATAGATCATCTGATGCTGCACAGTTTGCATTCGACAACCTCTAGACCTTCATCAATGGTCAGTTCTGACCACAGCACACTGTGGACTGGATGTCTTTGCAGGACACACACACAGACACACACAAACTAACATGACCGTTATCCTGCCCATGTCACCAAAATAACAGATGCTTATTGCTTTGTAATTTGAAGCTATAGAAGTTAGTATGACCTAATTAGGAGGGCCATTAGTATGCACAAGGCTCACCCAGAAGGAAATGCGGACCATATGCTCAGTGGGTATTGTTTTCACTACAGAGCTGAAATCACTGGGATGGGAACCAATATCTCTAAGCTTTGTATTGTTTTATTTTTGTTTGTAGCCAGCCACTTGCTAGTATGAAGTTTGTTAAATGCTAAACAGAATGTCTGTAGCTGCTATCACGAAACATCAGAGGCATTCCATGTTACTGTTTCTTGTATTTTTGTTTGTCTGGTAGTGTCTTCTGACTGTCAGGCTTAGGCACTGCATCTTTTGACCTTCTGGCTGAACTGAGAGCTTTCTCAGCCTGCCACATATTTAAGGAACAAACTCCAAACTTTTGTTCAGGCTTTGGTGTTTCATCCAGTACACTCAAGCTTTTCACACCTCAACAGTGAACAGATGTGAACATCTGAGATCGCTCTAAAGTGGCTCTCCACTTGCCATCTAGAACTATGGACAGTGCAGATTGTTTGGATGAGAATGTTCTGGAATCCCTTTGCTGAAACACCTCTGTGAAGTCTGTCAGTGCATCCTTTGGAAATAATCCTTTAAGAAAGACACAGCTTTTTGACATGAGGATGTATACTCAGGACTCCAGGACTGCCTTTAAGCTCTCTAAAACTAAAAATGCCAAGAAGGCAGCAAGGGGTAATGTCTCTGAACCCATTTTCTGTGTTGTTAATTGAATAGTAATTCTTTACTCTTAACCTATGAACCGATATATGCACACTTGCATGCTCTTACATTCTTACTCATATATACTCTTCGTCTCTGTTGTGGTGAGAAAGAGCATTAACATAATTCAGATGGTTATTGCTTCCGGTGTGGAAAATGTTATTGTAGAAGTGGTGGAAAAGGTGATTTTGTGGGAGGATGTAAGAGGGTTGGAACAGGATAGAGCACAATGCGTGTCTCATCATCTGCACTAATCATCAACTATTGAGCAGTAAACTAAAACTGGCCGCTATTTTCTTCATTGTTTGGGTTTACACATTGTGTGGCTTTCGTGCTGTTGGTAAGCCTTTATCTCTCCCCTACTAAACAGAACAATGCCTTATGTCCTCCTGGAGTTCCTACACACATATTTGCCAAATTACTAGTGCATAAATGAGGCTTTGCAGATTAGACGCCATTGTCATGAATGCTGATGGTCTTCCACCCATAGAACAGGCCTGATGTGTTCTACGAAGTGGTAACTAGCAAGATGAACATATTTTGTTGAATCTGTTATTATGTTGCATGACTTTAACATTTCAGGAGTTAGATCCAGAAGCAGACATTCCTTGGTTGCTTAAATATCAGTCTTGTGTTCAAGAAAAGAAGAATCATCAAAGGTTTCTAAATGGAACTCTTTGTAGCATAAGCCAGACTGATCAATGTGGCCTTTGTAAGTTTTACATCTGAAATCTTGTCTACGTAACAAGGCAGAATTCTTTCTATTCACATGTCTGTATTTCATTGCACTGCAAGGATAAAGCCACCAGTTTTCTTCTTACTCTTTATGGAAGAGCAAGAGGCGCATGCTGACACATGTATTCCATGTACACAGACAGAGTTCGTGCCATGTCAAAGACTGGAACTCCCAAGAAAGTGAACGACATTTAGAATTATTTGACAATACTGTTACAAATCAATCATTTGGTGCTTATGAACCCCTGAAACACACAGGGTTGTTACATTCTTAAGAAAACAATGTTTATTTATGTTTAGACTAAAGAAAGCTAATTTACATTTAGGTTAGAATAGTCAGTATAGTTATAGACACTATGAGGGTTAATAATTAAGGACTTAGTATTCATTGGCAAACTTTGTCATCACAGAATAGCTGTGAACAGCTGCCGGGTAACTTTGTGTCTGGTTTAACTTTAACCTTTATGTCTGCATGGTTTATTGAACACAGTTTGAAATCAGTGCTCTGTACAGTGTGTTTAGTGAGTTAAGTGAGGCATATAGAGAGGGAAAAAGGTTATAGAAGGGCATAGTTAACCCTTTAATCTTTGTCAAAAAAGTGGCATTTTAATCAGCATTTCTTTAATGATTTCTCAATGCTGCATACGGCAAAATAATTTAACATTTTATTATTATCTGGATGCAGCAAATAAATAATGTACACGTGTGCACATTCATTCAGAAACCTATTCTGGTGTATCTAACAGCATGGTGCTCCCTAAATATGGTGATAGACAACACAGTAGAATGCAAAGCGCCAATTGTAGATGATCCAGATGATGATACTTTATTGCATTGCATCTGTGGTCTATTTCAATTTAAAGGGAAATAATGAACGTCTCTGAATATATTGCTGCATTCTAATGTTTGGTATGAAGCTCTGAGGTTGCTACATCCTACATGTTGTATTTTGAACATTAACTAGCACTGACCAATAATGAACTAATTATTTATTTTTTTTGTCTTTTCTCAGGGTGGCAAGAAGTACAGCGGGCCATGTGGGGGCAGAGACTGCAGTGGTGGCCGGTGTCAATGTTATCCTGAGAAGGGTGCCAGGGTAAGTGCCGCTCCTACACAATCGTCCATCCGCCGTTAATTACTGACTCAAAACAACACTCGGAAATGATGTGAGAATATGTTGACATTTAAATTCAAATTTCATCACTGCAAAAATGCAAATGCAAAAAGAAGTGTTGCCCAAATGTGTTTGAAACAGTAACTGGGAATGCATGCTAGGGGGATCATTATGATGCAGTTGTAACCTGAGAACCTTTAGAATTTATTGTTAGAGCGTTTTAGAGCTGTTTAAAGATCTCTTTCTGATCTCTTGCTTGTAGGTTTTGACCTCATGGGTCAGAGATCAGTTACATGTAGTTTGTCTAGTTCAGTCTCTCGCACCTGTCTTTACATGTTTCCATGGATGTTTCCAACTGTTTCTGGTGTGTCCAGAGTTCATTAGCTCAACTGCAAAGGGGAGAGAGAGACGTTTCAAAAGTGCTTTCCATATGTTGTGAGAACAAGCGTATAGGAGTAGACTAAACATCATCCCTTAATGAGATAATGGCAGAGGAGTGGTCTAAAGAGGCCCTGCTAATATCTGCTAAGCATGTGGGGTCTTTCAGCAGAATGCGTTCTTCCATGAAGAACTCAGTTCTGACAGAAAGCAGCTGGGCAGCCTCTTAATGTGAACAGCTAACTTCACACCAAGAACTTTTCTCCAGGAAAAGTACCCCTGCATATTTCAACCCCATCCCTATCCGCTGAATCTTTAACGCATGGTCACTTACAATTAATGGTTATTAAACAGTCTAATACATAAAAAACATTAAAAAACTTTTCCATTAACCCTTGCTTATGAGCTACACTGTCAGAATACAAGTTATATATGTCTATGGCAGGCAGTGTAGCATATAAACGCTTTGTTTGCACAACATATCTATGACCTTTTGCTTAATGTGGTGAAAGGAAATCTCCTGAGGAGGAGTAAGAGAGAGGAAATACATTCCTCAGCAAACACCAGGATGCAAAGGGCTTCGTGACCATAGGTCAAGACATCAGGGTCGTTTTTTTGTTTTTGCACCGCACTGCAAAGGGAAGGAAGGTTTGATTGTTCTTCAGAGTGCTGCAAGTGCCAAGGCTGCTAGTTCTTTGTTAAAGCATGGATGTTTGCCGTTTCCCAAATGTAAAATTAACTCGTTAAAATATCTTACTTTTTTGGTCAATTATGAACAAGTAGTGTAAAAAGAAGAGGAGGCCAAATTGATCCTATTAACACATCCTCAAGAAGAAACAAATCATGTGTTCAAGCAAAGACGAAGTAGAATTGGCCTACATTTACTCTGAAGATATTTTTTATATTCAGTAAATCAAAACACCTGCTTCAAAAAATCATATAATACACCAATGTGGCACACTATGACTAATGTTCAGGGGGTTAAAAGAAGGAAAATGAGATTTTCCATCACAAGGAAGACCATTTCCTTCACGCACAAGCAGGTCATATGTTTTGGTTTGTTTATTTCCCTCTTGTCCTCATTGTTTGTGTGTAGCGTTCCCTGTCTATCCTCCAGGCTCACACAGTGTCCGTCTTCCTCCAGCCAAATCCACATCCACCCTGCTCAGTTTTATGTTTCTATCCATAAATAATGTCTTCAGGGGAAACAGAGGCTCACAGATGTCTGGACAAACTTCATATGCCCCTTGTGGTCCTCTATGATCTCTGTGCAGCTAGAGAACAAGACAAAGAGTAACATACAAACACTGCAGCGTACAGTGCTGGACGGTGGGACCTGTCTGATGCCAAAATGATTTTATGTATAGTGAGATGAAAAGCAGATTGGGACAACCATAATGATAGATGATGCTACATTTCCTGTAATGGATGACTATTAAATATAATTACCATAATAAAGCAGGTAATCAACATAGCCAGCTATTGCCCAGATAATCTCCATCAGATTTGAAGTAGCACTCATGAGCCGCGTGGAGTCTGATGGTTTCAGAGCAGAAAACATGTGTCCTTTGGTGTATACAGCTATTTGACATGGCTGAGTTAATATGGCCATTTTTCCACTGGGACTAGTCACGTATTCAGCTTGACACCTGTATTAAAAGTTCTCTCAGCTTCATGAGCTGCTTATAAAACTTAAAAAGACTCTGGAAAGGCAAATGATTTCAACTTGTTAAAAAAAACAGGGAGTAGTTTACTCCAAACAAAATAGAGGCAAAACAGAGGCATTGCAGTGGAATTTGGAGCGAGACCACCCAACTGTTTACAAGAATGGTTCATTTCATTTTTGAGTTTGTTCCAGTGGACTGCCAGTGCTCACCCACAGCCTCCCTCAGTTCCAAATAGTGTTGCAAGACTGGATGGCATCACGGGCTTTGAAACGTGAGGATGTTTGGAGAGCTTGTATATTGCTTGTATATCACTTACCAGCCTCTGAACCAGACACCCTTTTTAAACTAAACATGCTGACATTTTGTAAGGTGTTTTGTTCCATCATGCACTGCCTCTCCAGTAAGCATGGTGTTATGTGCGGCTGAGGTAACCAAACAACACATTTGTTTACCAGAAACAGAAGATTACTGGCCAAAGCGACTGCTTCTTTGTTCATTGAAAAGATTGTGAACTTGTGGTGCCAAGGAGTTAAAGCACTGGAAAAACTGTAATGGAATAGACTTGCATATCCTTTCGGTTGAAAACATCTAAATCAGGATCAATGGCGGTCTTTGTATTCTCCAAGACCCTTCCTGCTGCTTCTGAGAACATGAGAGAGGTTCTCAGAACAACACTAAGAATAGGAGATCTTTACCGAGTGATTCCACCACCAGCAGATTAAACATTTAAAGACAAAATATTGTAAATAATTGTAAAATAGGAGTAATGGTGACACAGTGAATGAGTATATCCATGTTTGGAAAAGGAGGAATCTATACTGACTGGTTATCCACTGTGGGAAAACGTACAGTACCCAGTCCAGTTGGAAAAGGAAATGACATGCGGATGTTCAGCACAATGAGCACTATCAAATCTCTTTCTGTACTCAGAACATAAGTCTCTTTTTGCTGGGAAAGACGCATTAAACCTCTTCTATTCTTGACCACAGACATGGCAAGCGTCAACTTCAATTGGACCTATTTCCATGTCAGTATATGTTGTGTATTCATTCTGACGTTGAGTCTACTGACCATCAAAAACTTCAGTAGCTTTCTGATGGTATAATATGTCTGGAATGTAACTAAGTCTGAAAGGAATGATCAGACGAACTTGGAGCCCTTTTTCTGTCTCCTTTTGATCATGTATACGCCCGTCCCTGGTTCCTCTGTTTGAAATCTGCCTTGCACTTTAACCTCTTACTTGAGTGGAATATCCTCCAATTGTATCTGGCATATTTTAGACTGCTAAACACATTACAAATGTCTAAAATATGTGGTTGATATATGGTGGAGTTTTACATTCACTGTGCCCTCAGATGTTAAATCTCATCTCTGAGATTCATGAAAAGAACCCTCTTCACAGTCACACTGTCAGGCAATCAGTAGGCCTGCAACTAGACACCAACGTCATCTCCCTGCCAAGAGGAAAAGCTGCAATTTTGTGTATCAGTTTCTCATAACAGCTTCTAGGAACAGTGAAGTCCAAACCTGTTTCAGTCAGTTAAATTGTTGGAGTTTTTGAATTTGAGTACATTTACGAGAAATGCAGTGGTGGACTTTTTTCATGGACAATTCTGTCAATTAACTGTCGAGTTCTGATTCAAACATTTAACATGTTTGGACGTCTGCACAGCTTTCATTCAGGCAGAAATGATCCATGAAGTGTAAATCATTTTAGAAGTCACAGGACCAGGCAGGTCAAGTTTACCTAAACGTTAGCATAAATGTTCATTTTGTGAAATGATTTATCTGATAAGTAAATACATGTATGTAATAATAAGTGGTAGAAGGATGTTATGGAAATCATTTTTTTGTATTAAAGTATTGAAATGTTAGAAGACATAGCAAATGACTACTCTAACAACATTGTAAATATCACCATATCCCAAAAACATTAAGAGTTACAGTCCATAGCACCCCTTGATACATTGTCAAATATCAATTTGTCTGTCGGTTCTCTGACTATTCTTGACTGGCCTTGACCGGTCTAGTAACAAGCTCATTAAAGCTTTCCAGAGGACAAGAAATTCCTCATGTTGCGTGGCCAAAAAGCTCATCAGAGAACGTACGACATTCCTCATGTCTGTCTTGACCTCTCCAGTTTAGAAGTGGCAAACCTTTTATTATCCATTCATTTGGGGTTTTTTAAACTTTAAACATATGTACCTACAAGTCATTTATTTAAGAGAAGGAACATTTTATATCATTGATCCGTCTACATCAGATAGATATAAATTGGAACATCGTTTCTAGTGGTCTTTCTGTTGGCTCCTTCTTCTTCCAACTTAGGAGCTCCAATGTAGGCATCACAAGACAGCATTTTCTAAATTAAATCTTCATATTTATATTAATTATTTGGAAGAAAGAAGCTCCTTTTTTCCTGTTCTGCAGCTTATCTCTTAGCATATGCAGCCACAGCTTCTTTTGAGTCCCTATGGCATTGGGTTTTAGGACTGAGTGTTTGGGACAAGAGGGGCATTGTATGTGGGAGATAAGCACAAGACGCAGGCTGTGACTGGGCGTAAATATGATTGAGGAATTTCTTTCGCCCTTGGAGATGCATGTTTGGAAAGTTCTAAACAGCTGTAATTTCTCTCTTGGACAGATGACAGTTAACCTCAGATATAAGAGGCTTTTATCTTTTGCCTGAACTGACCAGCTCAACATGTAAACAGACGAATTAAGTGTCAAAGACCAGGGTTACTTTAATAGCCCTGTTCTGCAGTACATAGCAATCCTGTCTCTTTTTTAATCAAAGCAGCCTCATAAAATTATATTGAATAGAGGTGAATTGTATGGCTATGACTGTCAAAATGTGATACATGTCAACCAAAGTTGAAATCTGGGTTAGCAATTTCATTATGATTGGCTAATTATTCATCTCAGTAGCTTTTGTTATATGAAGAACAAGTCAATGCCTTACAGTAAGAGTTAAAGTCAAGGCTATAATAACAGAGCCCTATAGCTCTCTCTTCAAGAAAAAAAACACATCAAATTAAAGTTTAATCAGATCAATATTATGAACCGCTTTCTCTGAACTACAGCGTTAATAAGATACGTTAATAACACTCTTAAAAGTTCCTAAATTGTCAGTAGCTTTGCCATACACTTCTAGGGAAAGAACGTAAGCTGGTATAGTATCTTTAAATCAAACTTTAAAAAGGTTTGACCTTTGCACTTCACACAAACATTTCTTTTCCTTTAAAAAATGACCTGAAGGGTTATTGTTTCGCTCTGTTTTTAGAACCCTTCCGTCTATACGCACATTTACACTGCACTCATACGTTCATCTTGTGTCAGCACTGCTATCTTATCAGTTAGAGATGGATGTGTTATTGAAAAAACTGTATCAAGACATTCTTGAAACCCTTGAATATACATATTCTTTCCAAAATGCTGTGTAGCTTTTGCGAAAAGCCTGTAGTTAACTCCCTAAAGATATACTCAGTGTCTCAATCTCTTTATTTACATTATTAATAGCATAGAAATTGATTACTTGTTGCATTGTGCTACTCTCTTTCTTACTGTAGTATGTGTGGCCTTGACATGGGTATCACTGTATAAACTATTGCTGTAAGATAGCTTTTAGTTGGAATGAATCAGAATAAAACTTAAATAAATCAGAAGGCAAATGCAGATAAAGAGATTTACCTTTTCTATGACTAAGGCAGTTCAAAAGTATCCATTGCCACCATGCGAGAGCCATATCACTTTTGTAGAAACACATTTTACAGTTCCTTTACTGTAAATGACTTATTCTTTAATATGACAGTATCATTCAATTGTTAATATGTACACAGAGTCATTTAGAGAGGACTTATGAAAGGTACTTTATTCTTTTGAAAGCTGTCACAGAGAACTTTTAGATGAAATGTCAATGAATGCATGTTCATTCTCATAAAACTGTTTTATAGTCATTTTGGTCTAAAAAGTACATTGTAATGCAAAAAAACACTTGTATAATGTATATAATTCAGGTCATTTGGTAGATTAAATTGTTATATTTGCTATGGATAAATATAATGGAATTCCCTTTCGTGTTTTTTTTACCAAATAAAAAGGCAATTAGCTGTAATCTGTCTACATGTATCTATGAATTTCCTCATCTATCTACTTATCTCTATTTCATGCTAGTCTTATTAGTCCATGTCTGCACAGGAAGAGACAACCACCTGCTCAGTCTCTCTCATTACATCACTATTATAATGTTTGCTGTCCTTCCCCTTTTGCAGAGACCCTGCAGCCCTTCTGAGAGTTTCACACACCCAGGCCTCCCACACATGCTCCCACTCATCTAGTATAAATCTCACATATCCTCTAATGTCAGTGACAGTCTCATACAATGATCTACAATTCCACCGAGGGTTCAGACAGAGATATGCATGCTGCTTATATTTCCAGGAATTATTCTACCAATCCAAGAATATAGGAAGGGTGTTAATAGAGAGGCTTCATATTGTGTTTAAAGCCACTTAGTCACACTAACATTCCTTTTTACAGTATTCATACACTTTCACATCACATACACAATGTATTGAAACCTAAACAATTCTCAAGGACACACCTATACACTCTACTCTGAACAAGTTAAGACAACACAACCTTTCTCATATTAACACCCCGCTTTGGGGGATTCTTTAGTTGACAATTTCATTAAGTTACTCTTCACAAATCCACATGAATATAGTTTTTTTGCATCCCCAGTTGGCAAGCATTTAATACAAAAGTACAAAATCTGTGTCTCCAGCCAGCTTCCCAGAAGGGCCTAACCCCATCTCATTTTGATTGATTTGAGGGGTAGGACCACCTAAAAAATTGTATGCATGAAAATATCGAGTGCTTCTCCTTTGACGTTCTTCGGAAGCGTACCAAATTCAAATAGTCCTCTTTCAACTCTTACAATGGTCAAAATATCCAACCTGTATTTGGGCAGGGGCAAACGGTAACCTAGTTGGGGCATTCGCCCTGTGATCAGGAAGTTGTGGGTTCAGTTTCCAAGTGTGCTAAGCACCTCTAAGGTATGCTGAGCAAGGTACTGTCCCCACACACTGCTCCCTGGGCGCTGTGTTCCTGGCTGCCCGCTGCTTCTCTTGGTGAATGGGTTAAATGCAGAAGAAGAATTTCATGCTGTTCATACTGTGTGCTGTTGTGTGTTCACATCACTTTCACTTTGCGCGTTCTGATTGGACTCCTCTGATCGCTGATTATTTTCCGTAGTGGTCATATTATACACTGCAATGCGATGTGTCTGGTGTTTTGACTGATTTGAAATTACTACAGTCGTGGCCAAAAGTTTTGAGAATTACATAAATATGGAAAATAGGAAAAGTTGCTGCTGAAGTTTTTATAATATCAATTTGCATTAACTTTCCACTGCATTTCATTGCTGTCATTAAAGGACCTGCTGAGATCATTTCAGTAATCGTCTTGTTAACTCAGGT
>JBBJLR010000002.1:9768528-9778551 GCA_037577145.1 Brachypetersius gabonensis | reverse complement strand
TCTCTCCCCTCATCTGTTGATACTCCCCTACCCCCCCCCTTCCTTCCTTTTCCGTTTGCCCTGTCCGGCCTTGTCAGTCAGTTGACTTAATAATAATAATAATAATTAAATGAATTAAAATAAATAAATTTAAAAAAAGACTGTGAATGATGATAGCACAGCTATACACACACATCTCTGTTCTGTGTTACTGACAGGCCGGTGGAAAAAAAAAAAAAAGAGAGATGAACATGCTGGATGTGGAGGTCCTGGATTGGTGTGGTTACAAGTGGTCTGCGGCTGTGAGGCCGGTTGGATGTATTGCTAAATTCTCTGAAACGCCTTTGGTGACAGCTTATGGTAGAGGAATGAACATTCATTTCATGGGCAACAGCTCTGATAGACATTTCTGCAGTCAGCATCCCAATTGCACACTCCCTCAAAGGTTGCTACATCTGTGACGTGCTGCGTGATCAAACTGCGCATTTCAGAGTGGCCTTTTATTGTGGGCACTCTAAGGCACACCTGTGCAATACTCATGCCGTCTAATCAGCACCTTGATATGCGACACCTGTGAGGTGGAATGGATTATCTCGGCAAAGGAGAAGTGCTCGCTAACACAGATTTAGACAGATCTGTGAACAATATTTGAGAGTAATGGGTCTTTTGTGTATGTAGAAAGTGTTTCATATCATATGAAAAATGGGAGCAAAAATAAAAGTATTGCATTTATATTTTTGTTCAGTGTACGACATGCCTGATGTTCCCGCCATCCAAATAACAAAATAGACTTGATCACTCCCACAATTATTTTATTGATTTATTTACTTTTACACCTATGTTATCTATGTAAAGCATATCACCATATGTGTGTGTGTGTGTGTGTGTGTGTGTATGTCAATGTGCTATACAAATAAACTTGCATTGCCTACACAGAAGTGGGTTGTAAATAGTTACATTTACATTTTACTCATTTTCAACTCCATCAGAAGTGTCATGTGTTTGTATCTTCAAATGATTGGCTGGATTCCTGCACAGTTAGATGATTTTCCCTTATGAAATTGCATACATTTTAATTAGATTTATAAGTATGTTAGAGCAAATAAAACAGCAAACCATGTTGTTCCAGGGTTTTCCATCCACAATGATGTGTATTATGAATTACTTTAATGCAATGAAAAAATGAAAAATAGTTTTTTTGCATATATTCTTCTTTTTTTTTAGGTTTTCCTGGGCTTAAAGGGATTTTTGGGTTGGACGGTCTTAAAGGTCAAAAAGGTCTTGAAGGCTTTCCAGGTACTCTTCCATCTTTGGAAAAATGAACTGAATAGTAATATTTATTATAATTTATTTTTTAAATATATATTACATTTTCTAATTATCTAGCTTAAGTTTACCAACAATATGACTGGACTACCAGTCTACCATAAGCAGTCTATTCAGTATTACTTCACGTAAACATGTTAAGAATTTGTAAAACATATGATTAATACTTATTCTTACTGCCCTTCTAAGGTACTGACACCTGGGGGACACCAGGTGAACCTGGAGCAAAAGGAACAAAAGGAGAGACTGGTATTTTAAGCACAGAGGTTGGTTTGCCAGGACACCACGGATCCAAAGGTTCAACGGGAGATCTTGGTTAGTATCTTTGAAGGTGAAGCTTTGTTGCAGAAGGAAATAACATTCATACTTGAATCACTACTATTGATCATTAAGAAATCTTCAGAAAACGTAAAGGGCAACTAGCATTTTAAAATGGTTTAAATAAATAAATATCTGTTGTAACATGGGTTTCAATGGTTTAAACTGTTACAATTGGTGTGATTCAGCTTAATGAGTATTGCCCCAAAGAAGTAAAGCGAGGTCTTATATTGATGTTTTGAATGAACCCATGAATATTTTGCATTCCCTATTTTCTTTAGGCAATCAGGGCCAACAAGGTCCACCAGGTGCTGAAGGACCTCAAGGATCACCTGGAATACCTGGTAGACAGGGTGGGCAAGGGGACCCAGGATCTTATGGTCTGAAGGGTCTTCCAGGTAAAGCAATACGTGCACTTTGCCACATTTTACAGGAACAAAAAATTAGCAGTTCAGCAGTACTGTAAAAGCAATACCACAAAAAATACTAGTGTAGCACAGTTTAGTGGGATGTTATCACCAGTTTTTCTGACTTTGTGCTTCTTCAGGTTTTCCTGGAGCTCCTGGTCTACCAGGTTTTCCATCTCCATTTGGACCAAAAGGAGATCGGGGTACTCAGGGGGATGTTGGGTTCACAGGACCTAAAGGGCTACTGGGTGAGAGTGGAGGTATAGGAGCTCCTGGACAATCTGGAGTTTCTGGAAGAAAAGGTAAAAACATCAATACCAAATAACCAAATATGAATACATTGAGAGAATTAAAAGTTCAAAACAGATAAGAATAGGGCAGTGCACTAACAACAAAATTCCATTTGCTTGTGTGCTTCCAACTTGTTTTGGTTTTTTTTTGCCCCTGCGAGTCAGATCTGAGTAGAATTAATCTCCAAAATAACCTGTTCATTCTGTACCAGCTGGACCAAGATTCTCAAATTCTGTAACCTGCAAAACATACTCATTACATTGATTTAGAAAAAAGTGTAGCCTTTCATGCATTCACCTCTTGTTTAGCCGAAGTTAACTGACAGTGTCTAAGTTGCTGGCTGAAGGATCTTCTCGGCTGGGCAGCTGATGGCCTGTAGTTACGGGGCTGTCCCTGTGATCAGAGGGTCGTGAGTTTGATTCCCAGGACTGCTAGTAGTATTGCTGAGGTACCCTTGAGCAAGCTACCATCCCCAATTGGTGTGATTCAGCCTTATGTGTACTGCCCCAGATACTTTAAGTAAAGCGAGGTCTTTTTATCTCTGTGAAAGAATGAACACACTGCTGCCTGAGTGCCCCCCCACCCCCACTCGGGTGAATGGGTTAAAGACAGAAAACAATGCATGATGCTCATGTATAAAAATGGACACTTTACACTTACATATTTGAGATAGTTAGCTTAGCTAGCTAATTAGCTATTTTGGGATCCCAGGACTGTTAGTGAGGTACCCGTGAGCAAGGTACTGTACCCACATACTGTTCCCCAGACGCTGTCTCGCTGGCTGCTCATGACTTTATCGGTGAATGGGATAAAAATAGTTGTACTGTGCTGGGGTGTAAATGCATGACCAGGGCACTTCACAAAAGACTTTGTTCAAAGATTTGTTGACTATAATACAATTTCATTCCAGTTAAAGCACTGCATTGAAACAATGAATTAAATAATACAATATTTAATTGTTTTAAACAGGGTAAAGTAATCAATTAAAAGTTTTATTCATCTAACCAGGTCCACTTTTGGGTCATAGGCTTCAGTACAATTCAAGTAAAATGCTATTTAGTCTTTATGCTAATTTGCTCATTGCCTTTGAGAAAGTAAAACCTTTTTACAATAAACCTGGTTTGCAGGTGTAAAAGGAACTCAAGGAATGATGGGATTTCCAGGAAGGGCTGGATTCCAAGGTGACAGAGGCCCTTTTGGTCCAAAAGGAGACACTGGGCTTCCAGGTAAATAATTGTACTGTTTGTAAATCCCCCTGCTCTGTATTTGTGGATCATTCTGTTCGTCACCCTCTTCATACAATCCCCTTTTCCTTTGTTACTTCTGCCTGCATCTGACATCCCAAAGGTTTTCTTGTGTAGTCTAATCAGTTTAATCCCTGTCTAATCTCAACATCTCATCTCTTTCAGGCTTTCCTGGTGCCCCTGGTGCAATGGGTCAGCCACCAGTTCCTGTGAAAATGCCAGGAGAGAGAGGGCTACCTGGTCCATATGGTATCCGTGGACCAAATGGTCTGAAAGGGGAGTCAGGACCCTCTGGACTCCCTGGAAATCAAGGTTAAAAAAAAAAGGACTGAAGAGGGCACCAGATTCAACACTTCTGTTTTTGGGCTCTATCAGAGCATAAGTTAACAGTGAAACTTCCTGTTTTAGGGTTAACCGGACCAAAGGGACTGAAGGGGATGCCAGGCCTCCCTGGAATTCCAGGAAACCCAGGTCTACGTGGAGATGGTGGACCAATAGGCCACCAAGGCCTCCAGGGCCTCGAAGGCAAGTGTATAAGGATAAGGCATGTTTTGGAGAATGTGGGAGGATTACAAGACTTTGGACTGTGTTAATAAATTAAGGATTCGAGGTGATAGGTCACCAAGATATTCTGGGGAATTTTAGATAGGCAAAGCTGAATGAAAAAAATACTTCATTGCTTTGATGGGTTAGGGTTAGGGTTAGGGTTAGATGAATGTTTGGACAATGTTCTCACTGCTATACTAGCTCATTACAGGTAGCCCTGAATTTACTGGCCTAAAATCTATAAATACATTTATACATAAATATTTTGATGTCATTGCCAGTTATATTTATTTTCTAATGAAGAATTTGTGTCTGCTTTTCCAGGAACCCGTGGGCATCCTGGTATTCCAGGTCATACTGGTATGCCCGGGCGAAGTGTCAGCGTTGGTTACCTGCTGGTGAAACACAGTCAGTCTGATCAGACCCCCATGTGCCCAGTGGGAATGTCAAAGCTGTGGGACGGCTACAGTCTGCTCTACTTTGAAGGCCAAGAGAAGGCTCATAATCAAGACCTTGGTGAGTAAAGTAGGCTTTAGCAGAATGGCAAAGGATCCGCAGGAAAATCCACTAAATCCACTTTCTCCTGGGCAGCACTCTTGGCCTCATGTTTGCCCATTCATAAACAAATTGTCTAACGTCTGCTATTATCTTATCCAGGTTTAGCAGGCTCCTGTTTGCGTCGTTTCAACACCATGCCGTTCCTGTACTGCAATCCTGGTGACTTATGCTACTATGCTAGCCGCAATGATAAATCGTATTGGCTCGCCACAACTGCCCCCATTCCCATGATGCCTGTGGAGGAGGCAGAAATCAAACCATACATAAGCCGCTGCTCGGTGTGCGAAGCTCCATCTGTGGCCATAGCTGTGCACAGTCAAGACGTAACTATCCCACAGTGCCCTCTAGGCTGGAGAAGCCTCTGGATTGGCTACTCTTTTCTCATGGTGAGCCTCCAGTCATTTCTCTTCACCACTAATATATTAACAGTCGTAACTACTAAACTGGTTGGAGATGAGACATGAATGTAGCTAACAAAATAAGTGGATGCCAAGGCAAGTTGTGCAGCATTTTGTGTTATTTAAGATGGATGATATCATGCTAATGAATTAATTTTTTACCTTTCAAGTAATTGAGCCCAAACTGTCTTTCATGTGCAGCACACGGCGGCTGGAGACGAGGGAGGCGGTCAGTCTCTGGTGTCTCCAGGATCATGTCTTGAGGACTTCCGCACAACTCCCTTCATCGAGTGTAATGGGGCCAAGGGCACCTGTCACTACTTTGCTAACAAGCACAGTTTCTGGCTCACATCCATCGACCAGTCTTTCCAGACTTCCCCCGAGTCCGAGACTCTAAAAGCCGGGCAGCACCTTTCACGCGTCAGTCGTTGCCAGGTCTGCATGAAGAATCTGTGACTTGATTCCTATGAACACTGAAATGGAGCTCTATGATTCACACACAGATAAAACCATGGTAACTAGGAGGTTGACAAGACAATCAGGGTTGTTCCATAAACTTGAAATATCATGAATCTTTTTGGTAACTACACCACATCCCATAAAACCTACATTTACATTGCCATGAACAGCTCTCAGTGTCTTATGTCACCCTCTTCACTATGTGTCTAAGGACTGAAGACATGTAAATGTGTTGAGCATAAAAAGTCACAAGACGCATCAAAAGCATAGATATCATTGGTGTTTGTGACTATTGACTTTTGTTACATTTGAAATGGTGCCTTCCTTCTTAACTTATTACCTCACTTATCATCTTGATGTGTAATTGACATTACCAAGAACATACAGCAGAACCAAAGACGCCCATGTTAATGCACTGTTTCCCATATATGCATTTGTGTGTCACTTCAAGTATTAGGACGCCTCAGTATGCTTAACTACTGCATTTACAAGGACCGTCATCCTTTTGTTAAATGAATTAAGCTACAGCTTTTTGTAACGCTCGCTCACTAGCAATGTAACATTTTAAATCTGCTTTCGCATCAGGAAAAACTAACTCTCCCAATTCACTAACACTGTTTTTCAGCTGTACATTTTGTTTGTTTTACATTATTGCATAGAAATTGTATTTAATTTTCTGCACTTAAAATACATTATGTTGGTCCACAATTTACACTACACTTCGTCGGCAGTTGATGAGCATTATGCATTTACGCATCTTGGTTGCACAGCTCATTTGTTGACCATTATTCCAATTAATTAAGAAAGGGCAGTTCAGAACATTAAGTGTTGTCTTAAACGACAAGCAATGGCTTATTTGTTTTTATTGTGTTATCGAAATTACACAGATTGCACTGATTTCAGAAATTACACTTTCAGACAGAAGATCCGACTATATTCTTACAATTGTACAGAGATCTCAGTGTTTCCTTATGTAGCCAAAATCATACACATTTGAGGTGCTTTTGAATGATTTACAGACCAAATCAAACAGTGTTCTTCACCGCACTGTACTTTGCTCGGCCATACCTACCACATGCCTTACCTGATATTAATGTGTTCTCACACCCATGAACAGGTACAATAAAATCAAAAACCAAAATGAAATTACCAGAAAATTCAGTGTATACTAGTAACTTTTCCATTATCCACGTTTTTTTTTTATACTGTCATTTTGTGGAAATTACTTTTTCGTGTTCTGAATGATTGTGAATGTCAGCATAATTGAGTAAAAGCCAAATAAATACTTCTGTTTGTTATTTTTCATGGTGTGGGTCATTTGTTTGCATGTCATATTCAGGATTTGCCCTTTTTACAGGATTTAGTCTTTGTTATTGCTTTTTTGTTTTCTGCAGGCTGCGGTAGGCAAAAGATACACAAGTCTTTAAATCTCTTTATGTCTTAAAAAATATAATTATAAATGCATTAGTTCATAACATGTAGCACAGAATGAGGCATTTCAAGTATAAATGTAAGTCAAAGTGATTAACATTATGATTATCTGCAGGATAATAGAGCTATAACTTGTACAATTCGTTTTCCCCTTCAGGAAACGTACATTCTGAAAACATTCCTTGTCAAAGAATAGTTAAAAAAAAAATTAACCCCCTTAATGAAGAATTATATGGTGTATTTGTCACATAAAATAACAGAAGTAACACAGGTGAGATCAATCAAAATATTGCTGAATGGCCCATTAAGTGCTGTTTCTTTTAGTTTACTGTCCAAACTACTATTTAACACCCAAAATGTGAACCAAACTTATTTTCACAGTGAACAACTGTGCACAACAGTATCTTTAAAAAATGAATGTACTGTAATGGTTCACTTGCTCTAAATCATTCTTCTTACCGCAGCAAGCCAAAGCAACTTTCTGTTGCCTTCTTTTATTTGGCAGTAAAATTAATTCACATTTCTTGGTCGATAAGTGTCACTCTTAGCTACAGCAGCCAGCTTTACTCTTCTTATCTGTCCTGGTTGCTGCCAGGTCCACGGTGGAGCTTTCCACATCATTTCTCTTCTTCAGAATGGCCGGCAGCACCATGTCAAACACGGTCTCAAACAACACATCTACACCGTACCCTGTTTTTGCACTAGTCTCGAAGCACGTTCTCTCAGCAGGCAGACAGGCCTTCTCTTCCAGGCCTTTGTAACGTAGAACACGTCCATACAGAGCCATGGCATCCTCTCTATTCACCTGTTTGCCCTGCAGGGAAAAAGTGGGAGGTGGGGATTCAGGTGGAACTTCAGCTTCAGGCTGAACCTCCTGTCCGGCATCTGTGGCAGGAGCGCGCATGTCAGTCAGGTCAACTTTGTTGCCCACTATGGCAAAGATGCAATCAGTGTTGGCAGTGTCAGTTAAGGAAAGGAAGCGGTTCTCCAGCTCCTCATAGCTTTGCCAGTTTGTGACGTCATAGATCAGGATGACTGCGGCTGCTCCGCGACAGTACATGGAGCCAAGGCCATGGAACTGCTCTCGACCTATAAAAGATATGGACACATAAGAATCACTGTCTATAAATGTGAATAGAATACTGTTTAGAGCAAGGTTTCCCTCCTCCAGACCTGTAGTCCAGTGGCTCACCACTTGCATGTTTTAGTGTTTAGCTAAACTTAGGACATTGAACACATGGGGAGGGGGTAGAGTATCATTGCTCAGGAAGCACAAACAAGTTAGCTTTTTTAATGCAAACTTAAAAAACTATTGATATAGTGATTCATTTGGAAAATACTAGGGTGTAAATATAGGAGCACCCTGCCACCTTATTCATCAACTCCACTTAAAAGGACCGCCTCTGACTAAAGCATTTTTGTTGAGTGTTTGAAATATGGGTGGGCATAGATTAATCTCACTGTAATCTTGAAATTAATCTAGATTACCGGTAATCTAAATAAAAATGGCTCATCTGAAGCCCCACCAAAATGTCTCAATATGCTTAAACAAGAATACACGATCTTAGTGTTGAACAGACATATCCAGAAACATCTACACAGATTAATGACATGCTAACATTCAGCATGGAAAGCAAATTATGAGGTAGGGGCTTGTATGTTTTTTTATCAACACAGACTGGTGTATGAACGCTGCACTGGTCTCTAGTTGCTCCTCACCACTCTAGGAGTTTGTGGCGGTTAGATGTAGACCATTTTATTTACTGTGGGCATTCACAGTGCACATACCACCCAGTAGTAACACTAACAATGCACTGGCTGAAACTTTATAGAGCCATCAGCGAGTCAAACCTTTCCTTCCACCAATGCCTGGACTTTAAAATGAGGTGTGCAAACATGCTCAACTGTGTTTACACGAATATTGCTGGGGTGTCCGTGATGAGCCCCGCACCCGCCTCAGCTACTTACACCCCTCTTTCAGCTACTTACACCCCTCTTTCAGCTACTTACACCCCTCTTTCAGCTACTTACACCCCTTGCTCATCCTACATACCAAGCCATTTGAATGCAGATAAAAATCTGGCTGCCAGGAGCCATCGCTGCGCTTAAAGCACACTGTCACTGACATTTTTATTGAGGCTACTACCTATGGCAGTTCCCTTTAAGATGCACTTAATTTCTTCTCCACACAGTTTGAAGCACAAAATGGCAAGGCAGCAAGGAAGACCACCTCACCCCACAATGGCCATATGCTCTGTCTGACCATGGCTGATGAGAGAAAAACTCTCGAGTCAACCCTCGGAAGGCTACTGGAACAGACATGTTTTGTTAGAAACAGCATTTGCATAGTATTTGGTTATAGGTTTTTTGGCAGCACTGGTTTATTAGTAGTCAGAAGTTATAAGTGGTCAGAAAAATATGGTATTGTATATTATGAAAAGTATTGTGATATTTTTGGCCATACTGCCCTCCAAAAACTATTTCTGAACACTTGCTTCTCATCACTGTGTTGGGACATCATTTTTCACAATAACAATAAATATCTCCATGTTGCCCATTCCTAGCTATTTAGCATCTGATTCTGAGAAAAAGGCCAATAATTCTTTATCAACCTCTGTAATCATTTTAACCTCTTCTACTGAGTTTCATGAATACCATCCAGCACAAGTGTAGCCGAATGCATAACTGTGCAGTTTATGCGGACTACGGGATTGGTTTAGGGAAACAGAACATACAGTTGTGGAACATACATAAAGTTTACATAAAGAACATATCATGGCTCTCGAGTTTCCCGTTATTTCTACAACTCTGATTTTTCTCTGATAGAATGATTGCAACAGATACTTCTTTGTCACAAAAAACATTCATGAAGTTTGATTCTTTTATGACTTTATTATGGGTTAACAGAAAAAAAGTGATCACATCTGCTGGGTCAAAAATATACACTGCTCACAAAAATTAAAGGAACACTTTTTTTATTGGGCCTGGTATGAAATCAATTAAACCTGTCTGATAATGTTCTGGTTGGTTAAGCAGCTGAGGGCATTGTTAATCACTTTCAGCTGT
>JBBJLR010000002.1:9730538-9745081 GCA_037577145.1 Brachypetersius gabonensis | reverse complement strand
GGCGTTCGTGACGCCAGGTGAGCGCCTATTGAACGCCGCCCGTTTTTCTGCTCATTGAAGCAAATCCAAGCGTCCACTCGAGCGTTCAGCACCAGCGTTCGGCCGCTGCGTGTTCGGATGGCGGCAAATAAACGCTGCATGCAACGTTTTCTTGGCGTCAAAATAACGAAACTACAGATTGGGCGTCAGGCTGGCGTTAAACGGCGTCAGACGCCAGTCGAACGGCTTGCTGACGTGGATCAAGCGTCGCTACCAAAAGCCACAAAAACGCCAATGGCGTTCAGAGCACATTCATTTCGAACGTCCGTGTGGATGAGGCCTAGAGTCGCCATTTGTAAACGTTACCCCTCAAAGACTTGAGACTTGACTTGGACTCGAGCACAAAGACTTGAGACTTGACTTGGACTTGATAAAAATGACTTGTGAACATCTCTGCTTAGATGACAAACAGTAAGATAAAAGGTTCATCCATCTTTGAATCTGTCTGTTTGGGATAAAAAGGACCACTGATGGAATCCAATAAGATTCAGTTTTTCTATATATCTGACAATTTCTTCTGTCAGACGGGACTGAAATAGGCTAATGTTAACATTTTATGTCAAAGCTCATTCAAGACGCATATCGAATTCACTCCTATTAAACATAATGGAATGTTTTCTTAAAAGGCAGGACGTGTCTATATCTCTCTCTCTGTATATATATATATACTAAACTCATCTATTTAATAAAGGCTTGTAAAATTAGTTTTTTGTAATACTGCCCTCTTGGCAATAATGTAAATGTGCTTTTATGAAACTGAACATATTGGTTTAAAGCTGAAAAGCAGTGCACACACACACTGAGTCACATGAGACAGTGTGACTAATGGCAGATCATTTGAAGACAAGTCATTCCACTTAACAGTGACTTTATGTGTATCTGTTTATTTATAGGGGAATTGCATGGATTGTATAAGAAACGGTCAGAATGATCATTTTCTCTTTATTAGATTTAAATGAGCTGCACAGTGGAGCCCTAAACACATTAGCATACAGTGATCTTAAAGCTAGCCACTTAACAGTGGCTTTTTATGTGGTTATCCGTTTATTAAAAGGAGGTCAAGTAATTGCTCTGAATTATTGCATCAAAATGAGACAGAAATGAGTCAGGGTTGCGTCTATAGACCATAAACCGTTGGAGTCCAGAAGACAAAAGAGTTTCACGGGTTAGATTTACACCAAACTTCGCATCCTGCGTGTAAACAGGCCGGACTGTGGAGGCGTTTCCTACAGACAGCTGGAGTAGCTCGTCGTGCGGAGGACCGGGGGCTCGCCGTGAGCTGAGGGGTAGAACATTAACGAGGGAGGGAGAAGCTGCTATAAGAGGAGAGCCTGTCTGGAGTTCGTGAAGAGCAGAAGAAAGCGAGAAGACGGAGGAGAGGGACGGACTTGGACGCTTGTCAAGAAACCCAGCTCGTCGAAAGACTCCAGGGAGAAGCCATGGGCAAAGCCAAGGGTAACGTTACTTTTTTTTTTCCCACAGCCATGCATGCTGCTGCACATTCTCTTCACACACCCTTCACTCGTGTAGCCTCCACGATCGAACAAACAGTACACTACTGCCTACATGTCTGCCAAATTTCCATCATGCTGAAGCTGTAAACAGGCTTTTAGAAGAGCATGGATATGGGATTCGTTGGGGAAAACAACTTTTAAAAGGGAAAAAAAAAATCAAGTGAAATTCATTCTGCAAATGTCCAAACAAACGAACTAGTTACAGAAATCTTTAACTAGTGTGACACTCACATGCGGACACACAATCACACCTGCACACACACACACACACACACACACACACACACACACACACACACACAGTGTGAATTACAACCTCCATTATTGGGGGGTACTGCCTTCATAATACTGTTAAGAAACCCCCTCAAACTGCTATTTTTGTCGGGGGGGGTGGGGGGGCATGGGTCACACACATACTCATTCTCTAGCTCTCTGTCTCTCTTTCTCTCTCTCTCACTCACACACACACACACACACACACAAAGGACTGTCCTGTAGAATAGCACCACATATGGGTCACATCTTCCATGGCTGTGAACCCTTTGGGAAGCCCTTTTGGAATGTGGTGGCCTGTGCAATGACAATCTGCAAAAAGCCCATCTGAAAAGGGTATTCTGGCTTGATGCTGATATCTGATGTATTTTATCTACTGATGCCAGTACCTAAACATTTATACAATTGTGAAATTGTGACTGTGTCCACTTGGAAAGATAAATGAACATTTATTATTATAGGTTTACAAATGCAGCAAAATGACTGACAGACATTTCATCATAGTAGGCCAGTGCCACCTAAATGCTTTGATCGTCCATAGAACAATAAACACATCCAATATCGGTTCAAAATTCCAGCCAAATCTAAAAAATTTTTGGGTGTGTCTGTGTGAATGTTATTTTGTGCAACCAAACATTTTGATGCAGGAGTTTTTCTGGTGACAGCACTTTACAGTCGGTCTCTACTTTAGAATTTTAGTATGATTTTAGACCAAAGGGAAGACAAAGTGAAAAAGAGCTCTTCAGGGGCTTCAGTTCTATACTGGTAGCTGCTGGATGGACTAAGACATTCTACTGGAGTTCTATAAGTTACTCCGTGCTGAAGTCATTTTAAGAGCTGCTGTCTTTGTACTTCAACTCAAACTGTTTTTGGTTCTTTTTGCATTTATTTTAATAAAAAAAGTAACAGTACATCAGTAAGCTGTTTGTTTACGCCACCCAGCTCTGTATGTAACCACTGGTTTGCTCATTTCTGTGAGGATCATGGTTCAATGAATGTTATAAAATGACATGTTTTTATTATCCTTTAGATGATAGTATGGAGATGGACGTACCTGACAAAAAACCGCGCTCACCGGTAAGATGTTACATTGATCTCACTGTGGAAAATGGAATTGGACTTGAACAGATTTACAGTGGAGTCTCAGCAGCTTTACCTATAAACTTCAGACCTGACAGCATGAAGCAGCCTTATTTAGCCGCGACTAAATGAGTAAATTGAACACATGACAGTGGAATTAAATCATGGGACTAGACTCCTTGTGTACAAGCATGATATTTGGCTTATTATCAAGCTGTTTTATTAATCATTCATCTGACAGACAGTAAACTTCTGTTAGATGAAGGGTGGAGGTGGCTCAGTGGGTAGGTTACTTGCCCCAGGCCAAGAGGTCATGGGTTCGAATCCTACCTTCAGCACCACCACTGGGTTCCTGAGCAAGACCCTTAACCCCGACCTGCTTCAGGGAGAGACTGTCCCCTGTAGGTAGGAAATGGAAGTCGCTTTGGATAAAAGCGTCTGATAAATGCTGTAAATGTTAACTTTCTTTGGATGTTCACTTTGACTGATGCAAGAATCTGTGTTTAAGGAATTGTGTCTAAAAACAACCATGTGTGCTTCCAGAAAATATGCGGGACCAACTACCCAGTTAGCATCGCCTTCATTGTAGTCAATGAGTTCTGCGAGAGATTCTCCTACTATGGCATGAAAGGTAATGAAGCATCACATATCCACTGAATGTCCAAATGTCCACTGAATTTCAGTAATGCTAACCATTACTGTAACTCTGACCAGTGGTCATTAAAACAGAGAGCATTCAGGCTCCACTTACACAATCTGAAAGACTGATGTGATATATTGTCTTATTCTGTATCACTACAAATTTGATAACTATGTGTTTTAAATTAAACATCCATCTACACTCTTTAATGGACCAATACAGTATTGCAGTCCTTTCTTGCGATGCGTATGTGATATGTAGAATGCAATGAAAATTGTTTAAGGAAAAAATCACAGTCATATCATTACATTTTGCCGATACAAAATAAAAAATAAACCAATGTTTGTACATGCAAAAGTAATGTTTTTTTTTTTCTTCTTATAGCGGTGCTCACACTTTACTTCATCCACTACCTCCACTGGACCAAAAACTTCTCCACTGCCATATACCATGCTTTCTCTGGCCTGTGCTACTTTACTCCCATAATAGGGGCCATCATAGCAGACTCTTGGCTGGGAAAGTTCAAGTAAGTTATGATGGTGTAGGAGTCCTCAGTCCTACACTACGTTAGGACCCACTTAATAGATTGTGCATTGTACGCAACATATTTTGATCTTAAGGCCTGAATGCACAATGTTTGAAAATCTTACATTTAAATTCAAAACATGTCCCCAGAAAGTGGTTTTCAGTAACAGTGGGATCTGAGTATAAACTCCACGGACAAAAGTATTGGGACATCTTACCATTACACCAACAGGGACTTTGCATATCAGGGACATTTAACATTTAACAGGGACATTTACTCATATCCATGTATTTCAGTGACTTCATTCACTTAAATACATAGACTTTCATATAGAGTTGGTCCCCAGTTTGCAGCTATAACAGCAAACTCATCCAGCCGTGTCTTTATGGAGCTTGCTTTCTGTACTGAGGAACAGTCCTGCTGGAATAGAAAAGGTTCTTCCCAAAACTGTGTCCACAAAGTTGGAAGCATGGTGTTGTTTAAAATGTCTTGGTATGCTGAAGAAATAAGATTGTAAGGGGAAGTAAGGGGCCTAGCCCAAACCCTGAAAACCAGGTGTGTCCCAATACGTTTATACATATAGTTTATATCTTCCTCAGTCAGCAGGTGGCTCCCCATGAAGCTACATGGTCACTATCAGAATAAAACCTTGCATCCCCGTTTTTTGTTCTTTTTACTTTTTTACATAATTCGAAAAGACTGCCTGTCCTTTGTGAAATTGGCATGAAGAAACTACTTGGGAAACTTCCTTTTAGATTACCTTCCATTACTAAGAATGGTTTTACTTTATTAAAATTACATTTTTCAAGATGAGTTTTTATTTAGATAGCGTCAATATTTTTGAAAAAAAAGTTGTTGTTTTTTTTAAGTAGAACATAGTAAGAAAAAAGTCATGCAACCCTTATAAAAGAAAGTGTTGGGTAAAATTGATCACTGAGTTTATCTTTGTGTTCTATTCACAGAACCATTATCTATCTGTCCATCATATATGTCATTGGTCATGTGGTAAAGTCTGTTGGGGCCATTCCAGATGTAGGAGACAGCTCTGTGCACATGTGAGCCAAGTGTATTAATTATATTCATTATGATTTGTATCATATGAGTGTTGTGGTGATAACATATCTTGTTTTGTTTCAGCGGTCTGTCCATGTTTGGCCTGATCCTGATTGCGTTTGGGACAGGAGGAATCAAGCCTTGTGTCGCTGCCTTTGGTGGAGATCAGTTTGAGGAAGAACATGTGAGAAAATCATGTTGTGTTAATACTGCGGTCATGATGACTGTAAAAGTCATGTGTATTCATACTTAACTAGAAACATCATAGGTTTACTGCATTGCTTCTAAAAAGGTAAATTATATATAGAAAGTGAGTCAGTTCCTCTGTTCAAGTCTTCTTAATGCCATAAATGTAACTGCAAAAAATAGGCTTTCCTACTTTGTCCATAATCAGTACCTTTTTTTTTTTTCCAGACTGAAGAAAGAAGAAAGTTCTTCTCTATCTTCTACATGTCAATCAATGCTGGGAGTGTGCTGTCCACCATCATCACACCCATTCTCAGAGGTTAATAGCATTATCATACACATATACTGTGGAAAAGCTTTAATTACACTTTAAAGCTGTGATAAAGGTTTGTCTTTCTAATGTATAGCTTAACATACTTGCAGTTAGCATATACCCTGGGCTGAATGCACGCTTTCTGCACAGGTGATGTTCAGTGTTTTGGGGGTGACTGCTATGCTCTGGCGTTTGGGGTCCCTGCAGCTTTAATGGTCCTCGCTCTGGGTAAGTGCCTGGTCCATATCGAAGTCATACAGTTTCTGAGAGCAGCACCACTGATGGAAAACAGTTTAACACAAGTGTCACATTGTGCTCGGCCGCCTCCATAGCCAGCCCATGGCCTCTGACTTCGAAAAGTAAATATGTTTGGACAGTCTGTGAACCGTAAAACCCAAACAGATCAGGGGGAGTGAGATTTTGTCTCACTCAGCACTATGGATGGATTATAAGGACAGTGTCTTCATTTCTCAGGTAAACTACTTTAAAACAGCTATCTCATAAAGCCTAGGCAGCCTGGGTATGAAATATAAAGAGCAATTCAGGAGGTTCAGAGCAAGGTTTTTTGCATTTGTCTATATTATGAGTTGCCTTTGGAAACTAAAGCCTTTGAGCCAAATCTTTTTCAATGAAGTTAAAGAACCGTGCTGTGGTTTTCTCACTGAAATCAGGTTATATACACTGTGCAGATCCTTATTAGGTACACAGGCTGTTACTAGTCCAGTCAGTATTAAGTTGCAGCTAACACAATTTGATCACCACTTTTAAATTTAGAAGCCATACAACGTATTGAGTAATATATATATATTTCGAAAAAGGTAAAAGAGATAAACCTTAACATAATGCAGTGGTTGTATTTAAGGGTTAAGATCTCTTTCTATTACATTCACACAAAAATGATAAATGATCAAAGTTTCTTTTGGAAATCAAACCTGGTTCTTCTATGGTATTCTAAAGGAAACCTATGTGGTGCCTCTTGTAATTAGTGTAGCGGAACTATGTGCCATGAAATAGCATCTGATTTTACTGACCTTTCACGTAAATTACCTCAGTTTGACCAAAAGGGCAATTGTAAGCCGTATTTAACCTTTCAGTATAGCAATGTTGTGAAGGTGTGAATTGTCAAAGCGATGTCTTTCAGGTAAATCTTTAGAGTAGGTGTAAATAAGTGCCCATTTTTTTGAATTAAAGGGGCATTCCAGCCTATAATGTTATTTATCATGTTCTGCTGTATTCTGTAGTGCAGCACAGTGTTCATAATTTTGTATCGTTTAAAACATTTTGTCAATCAACGTTCTATCACTGCAATAGACAAGGATTGCACAACCACTGGGTATACTCTTGGTGTCAACTCATCCTGAGTAATAGTCTAGATGTGTAGCTATAGTAATGATTTTTTGGCCAAATAAACATTTTAAGGGTCACTGGCTAACACTGGGATTCAGTTAGTTGAGCTAGTAACTTTTAATTTTTTTGTCTAGTGGTTTTCATTGCTGGCAGTGGACTTTATAGAAAGACTCCACCTCAGGGAAACGTCCTCTTGAATGTCTGCAACTGCATTGGGGTAAGAAACCTTTAACTGTTTTATTCCATTTTAAGGCTTGGTGCATGAAACAATGTATTTCAAAACAATAAAAAGCGCTTGCAAGATCAGTTGATCACTGTCCTTTGAATTGATCAGTTTGCTATAGGCAATCGGTGGAGGAGTCCCAAGAAGAGTTCAAAGCGGGAGCACTGGCTAGACTGGGCGGAGGAGAAGTATTCGGTATAAATAAAGCAACTTCTGAATCATGACTGTATGAACTTCACTTAGATAACGTGTTATAAATGCAGTGAATTTTAATGTTACAGTGCATTCTTTTCTCCAGAAACGCCTCATTCAGGAGATCAAAATGGTGTTGAGGGTGCTTGTTCTCTACATTCCATTACCTATGTTTTGGGCTCTCTTTGATCAACAGGTAATAGTTTCTTTCCTGAATTACATTCTACTATTGTACACATTTCATTTATTTTTATTTTGGTGTGCACACTTTTTTGAAAAACGTTCAAAGGGCCAGCTTTCACAGTAGACAGATATCAGCAGTACAACACATTCTAAAGAAATAAGTGTAATTGGCTGTTAATGGCACATCATTATGCATTTCCTAATAATGAAAGTGCATGCCCTGAGAAGCAAAAATGTCTAAGCCCTGTCAATGGGAGATCACCTTAGGATCCAAAAGAGCAAGAGAACTGGCTTCGCTCTCTCTGGGGGGCAGGATGGCCCTCCCTGTCCCCCAAGTCTTAGAATGTGGGTTGAATAGGACATGACTAAATTATAGAGGAAATTCAGAAAACAAAAATAACCGGTTCTCAATTCTGTTTTGTGACAGGGCTCTCGCTGGACTCTCCAGGCCACCAGGATGAACATGGATTTTGTAAGTCAGTCATACTTCCCCTTAGACAAGTTTAGAATACTGTGGTAATCTGAAATTCTTTGCCTGGAAGCAGGACATTCATTCAGTCGTGACATAAGCATTTACGTAGTCCTAAGAAAACTGTCATGCCATTATGTCCTGTTGTGGTTTTTTGTGCAACAACATGACGTTATTAAATGACTCTAAATAATGATGTCATACTCCACTATTGAAGCTATTTTTGTTCAGACCAAATCCAGGAACGAATGAATGATTGCTTTTACTGTAGAGGCTCAGTCTTTTTGTCTGTATGAAAACCATAAAATGCATTCATCTCGACCACCACAAAAGTGTGACACCATCTGAATGATGGAATGACAAGCGATGCAGAGTCATGCTCCAGGTTAGTCAGTAGCAATAGTGCGAACAAGGGACTGTCATGTACCCACGACTGGTGGGAAGAAATAAGAGATTTTGGTGGGGGCATACTTTTTTTAAGAAGTAAAGACAAACTTACCATTAAACACTGAATTTGCGAATTATCAAGACTATTCAACAGACAAAAGTATGTTCAGACTTTTTGGTTAATGGTCCCCTTCGTGCCACAGCACTCCCTGCCACGGACACAGCAGAACCTTGTACGTTTTGCTAGCTTTTCCCATAACTATCGCTCCCCATGCGTAGTGGGTACTGGATGCCTGTAAATTGTGAATAGTTTGACGTGCATAATAAGTGTTTACGTTATATTTATCATTTTGGAACTAGTACAACTTAGATATGGCCAAAAGCAGATTTAACAAACTAACAAACTTTGGGAATTTTTCTAAGGACCTGCAGTCTCCCTTTTGAGAACCAATGAATTACAAAAAATGGTTTCAAGCATATTCAAAACATCGATTTCTACTTGCTGAACTAGTTTTTCACCTAAATGAATTTTTACCACTCTGGACAATAATTGAAATAATTGAAACTTTTGTGTTTTACAGGGTGGAGGGTTTGTGGTAAAGCCTGATCAAATGCAGGTATGATCTACACTTGCTCACATATGCAGAAATCTTCCCTTGTATTGTTGCACAATTATAGCTTAGTGATATCTCACTTTTTATGGTAGATGTTACTAAGAAATTATCAGAAACTTGAGCAACAAACTTTACTGTCATCTATTTCATAAGCAATATATTTTTATGATTTTCAGATCATGGTGTTTATTGAGCCCAGTGTATATGTGTGTGTGTGTTCTCGTTTTCCGTTCACGTTGTTAAGATGCTGAACGCTTTGCTGATTCTGGTGTTCATCCCTATCTTCGACATGGGTGTGTACCCACTCGTTGGCCTCTGTCGGATCAAGCTCACGTAAGTGCAGCCAGGAGTTACATGTCCTTGTGGAATGTGAAACACAATAAAGTTTTAACAGCTTTCGAAGTGCAGAAAACTTGTCTAGCAGTGTGACTTCTTCAGTGTCACTGGTTATACAACGTGTTCTGTAAAGTATGAGGTACTTACAGAGCCAATCAGCACACTCCATAACGTCCTTCACCCTCAACATGTATGAGCATGCATATAATCTAGAGGTTTTAAGTGCTGTTCTAAATTAGTTATTCATTATCACGTTTGGGCTAAAAACATTGTTAGCGTTTCTGGAAGCGCACGTGCGCGCACACACACACACACACACACACACACACACACACACACACACACACACATTTTAAATTCCAATTCTGTTTGGATTAACCAGTTTTTTGTAACAGTTTTCCATTTTGTTAAATATTTTTTATTCATTTTATCTGTACTTTGAACATGCCTACACTAAATACCAAAACTGGTGCACTGCTGGGCATGCTTTAGATTGTATTCTAATAATGCAATTTTACAGACATTATGGATATTTGTAGAGTTTATGGAATTGCAGTCTTTCCGTTTGTTCAGCAATTCTTCAGGAAATACACAGTTAGATGGAGCTCAGGAACATTTTGAGGAGCTTAAATGTTGGAGAATATGCTCTATGGGCACATCATGGTCCTGGATAAATGAAGCCTTTCGGGCTGCATTTGAATGAAAAATTACATTATTCAAATTGCATCAATTTTTGGTGTTTTATTAAAATCCATTCTGTGACCACTTAATCATTAATTGGGCTGCAAGTACCCGGAGCCTATCCCGGGGCCAATGGGCACGAGGCAGGGCTCACCCTGGCATGTTTTAAAAATGAAATGTTTTAGTCAAACGTACAAATCTGTGAAATGCTAGAATATTAGAATGACCTCATCATCAGTAGTAGTGCCTATGATTTGTTTGTGCTATCCTGAAGGCCACTAACACCATCTTACCAATGTTTAGATGAGTCTTGATTGACACAAATGAGTGTTAGATGTGTTGTTTAATCTAGATTGCAGTTATGAATGTGTTTTCTATATAAGTTTATTCCTACAATGAGGTGAAATGTCATCTCCCTTTTGCATTTTCAGACCTCTGAGAAAGATGGCAACAGGAATGATACTTGCTGCGCTTGCTTTCTGTGCTGCAACCTTAGTGGAAATCAATGTCATTGTACGTATACCTGCCAAATTCTTCAATTACACCACACATATTGTAACATCAAAATAAATGTCTGCTTTTGAAAATGACAGGACTAAAAGTGCATTCTGTTTTCTGCCACAGAAAACTGTTGTGGAAGTTCCACCAGCCAAAGAAAGCATTTTACAAGTTCTCAACCTTGCCGATGGAGACATATCTGTGCGAATTCCAGGATACACTGTCTTCCCTGATCCAATAAAATCATATGAAGTGAGTCTAAGTCAGTTTTTTTTTTCTCTTATTGTGTACATTTACTATAAATTGGTTTTATCTGAAAATGTAAGGGCCTGTATGTGAACTTCTATTTTAGCAGTAATTTTAGGCTGTTTAATGTCAGATTTTTCTGACATGAATGTTTCTTTAGATTTCATTGTGAAATTGTTCCTTATAGAAAAACTATAACCAGGGATCATGATATCTTCAACTCAAATGAGGCTATTTTATTCATAAACTAAATAATTGTTGTCTATAATTGCATGTACCTCTCCACCCTGAATGGATAAAAAGATACATTTATCTCGGACCTAAGTCAGCTCTTTCATACTCATTTCATAAAGGAGCTTTCTGTGAACTAACTGTTAAAGACCTTGGCTGTCTGGCACCACTGTGAAGAGTTGTTTAAGGTTCTGTGGCTCAGCTGCTGTGTATACCTGTTTTTACATCTTAACCACTGAACAATGTAGCGACTTTGAAAAGAGAAAATCGGCTTTAAAAGTGGGTTATTTCACTTCAAGCATTCTTTGTGTCATCAGGATCCTTCAGGATACACACGTCTTCCACTTGAAGAGACCAACTACATCACCACAATCGATGTCACACACAATGGAGGGATTCACAAATGTCAGCTTAACCTCACTGAGCACAAAGCTTACAGTCTCATTATATATGGTGGGATCACATGCCAGCAGGTGAGTTGTCATGCCAACAGTATGTCCTCAGAGATCTGGGAATGACACCAAAAAACACAACTTTCATTTCTTATTTCAATGAATCTCTCATATTTTATCTTGCATTGTCATTACTGTGTCCTGTTTTACATACAGGTGGAAGACAACATCACAAAATCTGACACCGGAAAGGCATTTGTGAGGTGAGGTCCTCCCAAATGCGTTTTTTCTGTAGTAAAATTAAGACGTAGTGCAGTTATCACTCAGCCTTGAATGGCATGACTTGAATCGTTATTCCTTTCACTACACTGCAGAAATGTTTAACTTATTTTTCCTCCTTTTTTCAGATTTATTAATACCCGCACAGACACTATGAACATAAGCCTAGGCGAAGGCGTCCAAGTAGCAGGCTCATATGGACTTTATTCTGGCTTAGAAATTGAAAGAGGACAGTAAGTACTTTTTCACACTCATATTCGCACCTAATTACCAATGACCTAATAACCTTGCTCAGCTAGCATTCACTAAATCAGGATACATCCTGTCTTTGTGCACAAGGGGGTGCAACTGGGCTACAAGTTATGAGTTTGTTCATACTTTCTTGAAAGCTGGATCAAGGCTCTGGGGGCTGCTTCATTAACCAATATCACTTCTTGCTGACTTAACTCACACTGTTCTTTTTCTTTGCAGATACATGCTCGTTGAGTGCATATCTGGCACGTCAAAAAATTATCACATTGATCTGGGACTGCTTGACTTTGGTGCTTACTACACATTCATCCTCGGAGGGGTAAATAATATCACTCAGTGCTCCCAGTGTGTGGTTAATGTTCCACTGCAAAACCAAAGGGTACAATAAGGGCATTAGGTTTAGACTTTCAAGTAAAAGTTTTCTGTTAATGTTTTCAAAGAAAGTTTTATACTAAAGACCTGTCTTAACCACAAGCTTTGGCAGAAGTGTTTAGAAAAGGACTCATCGATTCCAGTCCTGAAAGGCCAGAGTCCAGCACAGCTTAGTGATTTCACTGCTCAAACACAAATGGTCAGTTAATTAGTAGGTTTTAGTGATTGTGTTTGAACAGAGAATTAACGTAACTGCTGGACTCTGGCCCTCCATGAGCCCTGGTTTAGAAGTTAAAGGATAGAAATGGCTGTCATCTCACAAAGTTGCATGTTACTAGAAACTGCATTCAGCACTGCATTGGTTTTAGTGTCACTATCCACAAAGGGGCCTTGGACTACAATAAATTGAGACTGCAGCTTGGTAGTCTTAAGAAGTACTTCTTTAAATTGTCATTTTAAGTTAGTTAGAAACACTGCAAAAATTGATTAAGTTGGCTTTTCCTTAATCCATTAACAAGGAGCAAAGATGATCCAGACTAAACAGAGCAGATGCACAACGTAATGCGAGGGCTTTACCACCTGCCTGCTTTTTTATACAGAACGCAGATAACCTAACATCTCACAAGATGGTGGATGTGGAACCCAATCATTTTCACATTGCCTGGCAGATCCCTCAGTATGTCCTTCTTACAGCAGGAGAGGTCATGTTCTCCATCACTGGTCTGGAGTTCTCATACTCACAGGTAGGTCTGCCAAGCAGGCTTCAGTTGTTAAGTACCATTATCTTCAGTTGCTAATGCCAGTGCTCCTGCTCTCAGGCCCCAGCCAGTATGAAGTCTGTGCTGCAGGCAGGATGGCTGCTGACTGTAGCTTTTGGAAATGTCATTGTGCTGATTGTAGCAGAAGGAGCTGGGCTAGAACAGGTAAGTGATGCAACAGGTGTTTTTTTTTATATGTATTTGAATAATTTTGTGCACTTTTACCTTTAGTTATTAGTCCTCTCTATAGTGTAGCTCATGATATTTCTCATGATCTGGTGTCAACCAGAGGAGGATGGGTTCGCCTTTTGAGTCTTGGTTTCTCCCAAGGTTTCTTTCAGTTTTTCCTCGCCTCTGTTGCCTTTGGCTTACTCTCTGTGAGCTCAGATCCAAATTCCATGAAGCTGCTTAGCGACAATATCAGTTGTACAAAGTGTTATATGAAAATTGAATGAAATTAAACTTGACACCTAGTTTGAGATGAATAATAGCAAAGTTAAAAATCTGCTGTGCGCATCTGAAAAGACGGTTGAGGAAACAGCTTTGTGGTAAAGGACAAATCAGTTGCCTGGATGTAAATAGACTTCTAACTCTGAATGTTTTGTTCTCTACAGTGGACAGAGTTTGTGCTCTTTGCTGGTTTGCTGGTTGCTGTCAGCATTATTTTCTCCATCATGGCTCATTTCTACACCTACGTGAACCCTGACCAGCTCGACAAACTCTTTAAAGACGAAACAAATGAATGCAACATGGATGACTTAAAGAATGACAAGGAAAAAGAGAGCATGAACATGAATGATGTCCCAAATGGCACAAAGATGTAGCAAAACCACTCACGGCTCCATTCAAAATATCTGGATGCACTAAATCAAAGCAAAGCTAATCAAAGCAGACAGGGAAACAATGTTTACTGGACTTTTCTTGATAAATGCATTCTGCCATTCAAGGGCTGTGAAATAATCCTGAGTTGATCTCTGTTACTCAAGAGTCACACTCCAGCTTAAGCAACAGAACAAAAAATAATGTTTTGAAGAAACATTTTCTAGACTTGCATAATTTTTATGGATGCATTTATATACATATCAGCATACGACCTCTGTCATTTCAGATTGCTGTTTGTACATTTTTGAGATCATTTTTACAATGTAAGTTGTAATAAGATATGTACAAAGTTGAGTATTTTTGTGACCATTGACAATGTAAATAGAGAAATATAAAGAGACTGACCAGTTTAATGTGCCTGACACAAATCAGCTTCTGATGCTTATTTTCAACTTATGTAAACTCATGTGGATCAGTTAATGCAATATAAATAAATGTATAAATAAAATGTAGCAATTTCCTCAGATTTTTGTGCTTTATTTTTTTTTCAGTCAATTTATTTACAGTGGTGTGAAAAAGTATTTGCCCCCTTCCTGATTTCTTATTCTTTTGCATGTGTGTCACACAAAATGTTTCT
>JBBJLR010000002.1:9698731-9716803 GCA_037577145.1 Brachypetersius gabonensis | reverse complement strand
GAGAGAGAGAGAGAGAGAGAGAGAGAGAGAGAGAGAGAGAGAGAGAGAGAGAGAGAGAGAGAGAGAGAGACATTGTTATGAAAATGGCCATCAATCTGGCGTTATAGTCCATTTCAAGACAACAACTGCTCATTCTAAATGCAATTCTTATTGATTCAATACATTTTCTGAATGAAATGCCCAATCTCCACCTGGACTTCAAAAGCATATTATAATGACATATGGTTCTATTTATCCACTATCTTATGCCTTTTGTAAGTGTGTGTTTCAATTAAATCAAGAAAATGGTTTGATTTTCTCTTCCATTTGCTTGAACAATGTTTCAGTTCCTATGTGTGAACAGTAATGATTATCAACTGTGCCAATTTACTTCTTCTAACAAAGTGGGTGTCTCTTGTCACAAATCATCGTTGTAAAAATTGATCCAGCAGTCAAATTGACCAACATAGTATTGAAAGAAATGTCTACCTTTGAAATGCTAACAGAATAAAAATTATCTGCAACTGCCACCAAAGCACAGAGAGCTTTTCCCAACAGTGGACGATGTCTAGAACATTGATACCCAGCCTAAAGCTTACTTTTTTTTTTCTTAAAATAGCTATTTAAAGTTTTGCTCTACTGAGACACATTAATTGTCATAATGTAACACTTTTGTCTATAATCTCTCTGTTTCACAATTTCAGTTACATAAAAACATGCACATACTAAACTTTTGCACTGAAAAATCTAAATGTATGAGCAATTTTTAATTAGTATGTTGCTGCTACAACAGCCTCCACTTGTTTAGGTAAGCTTTCCACTATGTTTCGGAACATGGTTGTAGGAATCTGCTTCCATTTAGACACAAGAGGAGTAGTTATGTTGCTGTGTGCAATAAGGCCTGGCTCGCAGTCAGCATTTCAATTTATGTAAGGGGTGTTGAATGAGGTAGGGCTTGGAGCTCTATGAAAGCCAATCAAGTTCTTACTCACCAAACGCTGCGTATCACCTTTGTATAGGTCTTGCCTTTACATTTCATAGTAAAAACACTTTTACTTGACTGGGACAGCTCTAGCAGGGCAGCAATTGAAGTGACTTGTTGGACATTCAGTGACTTGTTAGTGAGGAAAAACTTGAGTGTCATATTAAAAATCACTTAGATCTTAAAGAACCGGTTCCAGCTCGAAAAAAGGTAAATATGCCAAAGTAAATGGGATGATGCCAACTAACTCCACATAAGAGAATAACTTTCCCATTAAACATGAAATCCCCCACTCTATAACAGGAATGTTTTGGCTAAAATAGAGTTTTGGATGTCTCACTACCAGTGTTTCTCAGCCTCACTCATACAAGCGCAGCTCATTCATGCATAGAGGGTTTCTATCAGAAATTATTCATGCTTGTAAATAAAAAATGCTTGAGTCCCTCTCACAAAAGATGCATTACTTGAAAAACATAGAAGAAAAAAAGAGCATGCGGCATTTGTTAACGTCTTCTTCCTGAGCAATCGTTTCAAGCCTGTAGATCTACACGAATATGTTAACTACTATTTCATGATCATGAATTCATCTTTTCATGCTCTCTGTCAATTCTCTGGTCGCAGCTCTGCTTAAGGGGTGCCAAGCTGCTTGTAAATGCAGAAATACATTTACAATTTGCAGTAATAAATTAATTTAATTTATAGTAATAAAAATACTGGGCTTTAAGAAGAACAAAACGAAAAACACAAGAACACTTGAGACGCTCAAAGGGGGAAATTATGGGTGGAGGTAGCTCAGTGGGTAGGATACTTGCCTCCGGATCAAGAGGTCATGGGTTCGAATCCTACCTTCAGCAAAACCTGGGTCCCTGAGCAAGAGCCTTAAGCCAGGGAGACTGCCCCCTGTAGTTAGGGAATTAATGTGTCTGCTAAATGTCAAAGAGCAGCAGCCAATCAGCAGCAAGGAGAAATAACTAGTGTTCTCGGATTGGCTACTATCAAACCTCCCGTCTCTGAGTACAGTGGTATTTCACGATCTCAAGATACGCTTTCTTTGTGTTCTCTGGACAGTACCAAAAAATGTGGAAATGTAGCTGAATTTACATTAATATTTATTTTACAAAAATAGTCAATTATATTTTTCTTAATATATATATACCAATGCTGGGCAACAATTAATAGCAAAATGTTTTATCTAGTTTCTTATAGAAAAGTTCCACTCAGAACATGGGCGGCAGAAACATTATAGCAGTTTCAAAGGGGGTTTGTCAATGTATCATGGTGTACAGACAGACAGACAGACAGACAGACAGACTTTCTTAGATTTTTTCTTAGAACTGAACTAATACTTGTTCACGGAAACTCCCGAAAGGCAATCAGACTCCTGAAAGGAATGAGCCTCTGTTGCTCAGTGCTGCGCCCAAACATAAACAAGCAGCACAAGGATGAGGGGGTGTGCTTGACAAGACCCGGACATCACAGTCACCCGCACGCACAAACGGGATGTTTAAAAGTTTTTATATTTTTCATTCTTCTAAAGCCCTGTATTATTATTACTGCAAATTAAATTTATTCATTACTGTATTTACTTGCTTATACCAAAGAGAACGACAAAGCATCCCAAAGAAAACGGACGTGTATGAATTACAGTACAGTCTTTAAAGGGTAACATCAGTATTTACATTCAAGCATTGCAGGGGTTCAGTGTACACTGTACAGTATGGATATGAGTTTATCATTACATTTTCTTTAAGCAAAATGTATTAAGCAGAGTTGAAACTGAAACGAAAGTGCATACATGGGAGCATATTTGGGTTTACACTAAAAATAGGCATTACATATATATATCTAAAATTTATATTTCCTACATGTGGGACTAACAAAGGTTTATCTTATTTTACTTTGTCACCAATCCCTTCCTCACCCCTATTTGAGTAAGCTCATGTATTTCTTGGATACATCTGTATCCAAAACACAAGATACAGGAGCTTTAGACATAATCTGCAGTTAATAATTTCAGTTGGCAAGCAATCAACAATTTATAAGGATGTCTGATAGAGCCCCTATTTGCTAGTTTAAACAAGCTGTAATCTGTAGTCCTTACCATTCTCTTTGCTCCGCTTCCCAATACGAAAACATACAGACTTCTTCCCTAGACAAAGAGCCAAATGCTCCAGTGTCCAGTCCCGTCCTGGCCAGTTGTCAGTCATGTTGAGGAATGTGGCTGGTTTATCCAGAAACTGGATGATCCTTCGCGCCTCATCTGGACTGAAGGGTTTAGTTGCCATAACTGCAGAGATCACTGATGAGAGGAAACATGGTTTGGAGCAGTGTTACAGAAATGTGCAAAAGTTTTAGGCAGTTGCAAAAAAAACGTTAAGATGAACAGTAAACGTTTTCTTTTTTCACAATATTACTAAATATACTAAATAAAACAAAAAAAGAATACAAATCGATTATATAATTTAGATTTTATGTACAGTATGTCAGTGTGTTTCTTGTTGAAACCCAGCATTACTTGCAGTTTCCATCCAAAACCGGGTTTGCCTCAATCAGTCCTTCGTTAAAAGGAGGTGCTGATGGAATTTCACTAATCAAAGTAATCGTTGGAGGCATCAAGAAGAAATCTGGAACCAAACCTGTGTTCTCACTAGCTCATAAAATATCAGCTTCATTCTTACAAACAAATCTATAAATAAATCTGTAAACAAATATATTTTTATGTTAACTTTGCCAGCAGAATGACACACGACCACACACAGAAAAATGGCTTTAAGCAGTTTGCATAGGTGCCGAAAACTCTTGCACAAAACTGCATACTCAACACAAATCCTATCATATTAATATAATGACTGAGTTCAGATGCACATCTTTAGTTCATTAATAAACCAAAAGCACTTTTTAAACCACATCATGCACGATGCCATGTGAAATATGTCTGTTGCCTTCAGAGAGGAGTTTCAGGATCATTAAAGCTACAACTAAAAAACAGCTTTTATCCCCAGACCTGTCACTGCACTGAAGTCTGGACTATAACATATACTGACTAAATACTGGTGCAATTTTCCTGCCGGGCATTACCACTATTAACCTATCAGAGCACTAAATGTAGAATTTTATTGATGTACTTCTTTACTCTACTTTTTAACTGTTATTTCAACTTTTTAAAGAGTACTGAAGGAGAGCTCAGTTTTACTGGCCTTGCACAACAACAAAGATATTCTGTTCCAATCCTCTGATCAAGTGCATCAGGATTACTCAACAATATAGAAGGAAAAATTGAAAAACATTTCAGAAACAAAATGTTCTCACTATTTTAGAGTCCGTTTAGACTTAAATCAGTTGTACTATTCAAATGAACACTATATGGACAATAGTATTGGGTCACATCTGTTTTTCAGGGTTTGAGCTAGGCCCCTTACTTCCAGTGAAGTGCAATCTCAAAGCTTCAGCTTACGAAGACGGTTTGGACAACTTTGTGGGCATAGTTTGGGGAAGAACCTTTTCTATTCCAGCATGACTATGCCCCAGAGCACAAAGCAAGACATGGTTGGATAACTATCGGTGTGGAAGAACTTGACTGGCCATCACAAAACTCTGATCTCAACCCCATCCAACACCTTTTGGATGAACTGGAACGGAGATTGCGAGACAGCTTTTCATATCCAACATTAGTGCCTGACCCATTAGCGTCTCTACAGAATGAATGGCCACCAAATTTCCAAAATCTAATGGGAATCCTTCCAAGAAGAGGGCAAGCTTTTATAGCTGCAAAGGGGAGGGGGGGGGGGGGACCAATTCCATATTAAAGTCTATGTATTTGAATGCAATATCATTAAAGCCTCTGTAGGTGGAAGGGCCAGGCGTCCCAATACTTCTGTTCATGTAGTATAGATCTAATATACTTTTCCACCTTTTACTCAAGTACAATTTTACGTTTACAATAAACACCACAATAAATAATAATTACAAACGCAAAAAAACTGATAGGTTTGCAGCTACACCTGTGGGCTCGGTTAAATTCCCAGAATAAATAGAAGTTCATGTTCCTCGGTTGTAAACAAACTCACGTGAGCGGCAGCGCTGTGTTTTTTTATGTGAAAGAGAAGGAAGTGAAACTGCAACCATTTTGGCTCTGCATGTGTCTGAGAGTCTCCTTCGTTATAAAAGGAAGAATGATCCGAAATGGCGCCAGAAGCTTCCCAGTTTTCAGGTCGGCGGGGCGCATGCGTTCTGAAGTTTGAACCGTGTTCGTGTTGACAGCGGATGGTAGTGTTTCCTCTTTATATCCTGCTGCATTGTTCTTTCTGGGTCGTGTAGGAGAATTAAAAGAATCACAGAAGAAAGAAGAAAAAACGTCGTGTCTATGGGGGCCGTGGAGAGCTCGGAGGGGGAGAGGGACCCCCTTCTTTCCCCGCCTCA
The DNA here is from genome assembly GCA_037577145.1 of Brachypetersius gabonensis. NCBI lineage: Eukaryota > Metazoa > Chordata > Actinopteri > Characiformes > Alestidae > Brachypetersius > Brachypetersius gabonensis. The sequence goes on along the minus strand of JBBJLR010000002.1, from coordinate 9,711,423 downwards.
GCCGGAGGAGACTCTCAGCCCTCGGCCCCTGAACGGCAGGGTCTACGGCAGAAGATGGGTGGTTCTCACCCTCTTTTCTGTGCTGAGTTTCTTGCAAGGGATGGTTTGGAACACTTGGGGTCCGATACAGAACTCTGCCAAGCATGCCTTCGACTTCTCATCGACTGACATTGCCGTCCTGGTCATCTGGGGGCCGGTGGGCTACTTCCCATGGCTGCTGTTTGTGTGGCTGATGGATAAGAAAGGTGAAGTGTTTCTGTGTCTTTACAAATCAGGATCATACTTTGTAGTAGTAACACCAGGATAATGGTGGTTAGAGAGTTGCCTCTCTGATCAGAAGGTCGGGGGTTCGAATATCAGGACTACTAGTGGCACCAATGAGGTACCCTTGAGCAAGAGACTGTCTCCACACCCTGCTCCCTGTGTGGCCCCTATTGGTGGCTGCTGTTTGTGTGGCTGATTCTTTACAAACTGATTCCATTTAAGCTGGTGGTCTGATGGTTAGGGAGTTGCCCTGCGATCAGAAGGTTGCCGGTTCAAATCCCAGAACTGCTAGTGTCACCAATGAGGTACCTGTGAGCAAGGTACCGTCCCCAAACACTGTTCCCTGGGTTCCCCCATTGGTGGCTACTGTTTGTGTGGCTGATGGATAATAAAGGTGAAGTGTCTCAGTTTCCTTACAAAATGGGACCCTCTCTTTGGTAGTTTTCTCTGTAGTTGCCCCTGCGATCAGAATGTCGAGAGAATTCTAGGTCTGCTGTGCTGTGATGTGTTCACATAAGACAAGTAGACACTTTATGTTACTTTACTGAATTGGCATCGTTTGAGAGAGCTAGAGGAGAGGCGGGTCTGTAAGTCAATTTAAAAACTTTACATTTCTCTGCTGTAAGTATGAACCAAACCACACTAGAGACTCTTCACTGTCTTAGCCTGCTTGAGTTCACAAGAGTACTCCATAATCTCTTCATTTCCTTTCCTTCTTTTACCCAGCCAAAAAAGAATTCTCTTAGTGAGAGCAGTGTAATAAGCTCAATACTGTTTAGTCACAAACATTTTGTTATGATGTACTTTGCTTGTGAAATCCTCAGGAACAATCAATTTAGGCCATACAGCAACACTTCAGTGGACTTATCAGTGCTCTGACTGTGTCAAATTCCATGAGCACGTCTGAGAAGTGTTGGGTCTTTTTATTTCGAACAGGTATTTAGTGTGATATACAGCCATGGAGAAGAAAAATAATTGTTTTTCTGGTTATTGATTTTGCAAAATATATTGGATTGTGTCTGTGTAAAATGTGCATGCCACTAGGACCACGCAAACCAAAAAAATAATACATACAAAAAATGTATTATACCTTGGAAATGTTAACCTACACAGTACTCTTACATTATTTTACAATTACAACAATGAAACTAGTAATGGTAAGAGCATAGTGTTTGTGTGACTCTGTTTCATCCCATCAGAAACTGAATCAGGAGTGAAGTTGCTGCAATATAGCACATAGAAAAGCTGGCATACAAACACTTCTGCACTCACAACACATATGGAGGCATTTCTTATTTTTTACACAGCTCACAGTGTAAGAGTTCATAGAAACCTGTGCATTTTACACACCCGCACTGCAAAAAAAGGGACAAGTGGTTGCGTTACTTGCACACATAAACATACATGTTTTGTTGCAGTAACATGGCAGCTATAAAATGATCTGACAGCTGCCGTGTCACAAAACCAGTTTAATGTCATCACATGATGGGGAACGTTAGTGAGTCAGGTGGTGCTTTTCAAAGAGCATAAACAGCTCTTCTTACTCAGCATAAAAATGCAAAGAACATTTGGTATGCGGAAAATAAAGAATGTACAGGCTCATTTTTTACAAGACACACCTGGAAAGTATGTTGCTAAAAAAGAAAAAATCAAGTACCGCCGTCCCCACAAAAAATTTAAATGTTCTCAGGACCACCATCCCAACATTGTTTCTTAGATCTTTTAATATACTGAAAATTTATGTTTCACCTCGTCAGCTCAAATGAAAGAAGTAAAGGGTTTCCCCCTCTTATTTAATTCATTGATTATGTTGATTTATCCTAAAAATGTATTGGAATATCTTCTTTGTGGATTTGAACCCTGACTCCCTTCACTCCCATGACCGACTGAAGACATCATCGCTCACCCCTGCTCTAAATGTTGTAAAATCTTTCTGTAAAATGATTCCCTATTGCATCTAAAAAAGAGAAGACTTTCATTGTGAAAGTTTCTGTTTGATTTCCTCTTTTTGAAAGGAGTTTTTAGAACTACATTAGTAAAATGGTTGGTTCTCAGTACATTTTCAGTAGCACTTTCTTCTTTATTGTAACTGCACATTGTGGAGGAAACGTTACCACAGGATGTTGGTTATGTTCTCTAGACCATGCGGATGAACTCACAGTATTGATGTGCTTTGGTGTAACATATAGATCTGCAAAATCCATCATTGTAATTATTAAAAAAAGCTGCAGAAATCATCATTGTAATTTTTAAGTTGTAGTTGTAGTTATTATAGTCATTGTAGTTGTTGTGTAATCAGGTGTTGAGTTGTGTAAGTTGTGTTTGGGTGCTGTTTAGAGCCAGTGCTTGTGAATATAATGCACAAATATGTTGCCGGTGTACGTGAAGTGCATGCATTGAAAATTGCTGAAATTCTTGAGAATCCTCTTTTAGTGTGTAGTGCTATTTAACTACACACAGTGCTGTCTTTACCCCAAAGTTATGCTTCTTCTCTTTAAAATTCCACAAAACGTGTTGGTAGTATGAGGTATCAAGCTGCTAATTGTTTTTTATTATCTTAATACTCAATACAGTAAACCCCGGTTATCACAGGGGTTACATTCCAGTGATGTGATAAAAATGCCTAAAAATGCCCATTTCTGTAGTAAAGATGCCCCCAGTTATGCTCCTAAAACACTTTAATTTCATTTTAAACTAATCTGCTTAATATTATTACCCTTAAAATGTAAAGGTAAACCCACATTTGTACTGTACAGTTTACACTAAACTTCCGCAGTGCAAGAATGTAAATACCAATATCACCCCTATATAGACTGTACTATAATTCATGCACGCGTTTTCTTTGGTATACGCTGTCGTTTTCTTTGGTATAAGCAGAAACTGTTTCTTTTCTTGGCAGTGAAGGATTTTTGTGAATGAACCTTTTGCCAGATGGAAGAAGGGAGAAAGAGTGTGTCAGGGGTGTGTGGGGTCTTCCGCAGTGCTGGTAGCTTTGCAGATGCAATGTGCGGTGTAGATGTCTGTGACAGGAGACCCCAGATTATCTTTTTGGCTGTCATCATCTGCCACACGTGCTTGCAGAGCAATTCCCAAATCAGGCTGTGATGCAGCTGCACAAGATGCACCCTAAAGTCCCTCTGTAGAGCGTAGTGAGGATTACTCTCTTCAGGAAACAGAGATGCTGTGATTGAGCTGGTGCTGTAGGTCCACGTGAGATTCTCCACAATGTGAACGCCAAGGAACGTGAGCACTGCACGATCTCCACTGTGGAGCCATTGAGATTCAGTGGAGACTGATCATTCTCCTGAAACAACCAACTCTTTTGTCTGGTTCACATTCCAGAGGCAGGTTGTTGGTTTTGCACTGTTAGCCGTTGCATTATCTCTTTGTACACAGTCTCACAGTTCCCACTGATCAGGCCCACCACAGGCATGGTCATCAGCATGAACAGCAGAGGCCTGCGCACACAGGCCTGAGAGGTGGTGCTGGAGATGTTGCTCCTAGGGATGTCACGATTATAGATTTTCATGGCATGATTATCGGCTGGGAAATAATGTGATTTTTTTTTTCTCAGCATTTAACCCATTCTTCAAGTGAAGCAGTAGGCAAGCATTGGACAGTACTGGAATCTATGTATGCTGCAGCTCCCTCAGCACCTACATCTCTGGTCCCTCGGCTATGTGAAGGACAGGTGTCTGGTTAGGACCACACTAAGCCTCTGCCCCTATAGTAATATGAAAGCAAGCAAATCAACCGCTTGCAGAGTCATTGCCTCTGAATAGGTTTCCTTGATTCTGCCATCAGCTTGACCAGCTGTAAATTGGCTGTAACTTGCCCTTAGCTCTGAGCTGTTATATGGTGTTTTTGAAAGGGTCAGGAACTTGCTATATGATTCCTGCCAAAAACAACAGACGTTGTTTGCATCAAGTGCCAAAGTGTCTATGCCGTTATTTTTTTATGACACAGGCCTATACATTCTGGCAGGACTTTCCTTGCTGTGAAAGAACTGAAACTGCCAGAAAGGAAAGTGTCAGTTTCAAGCTTCCCTTAACTGATGGTCATGTGAAGTGCGTTTGAAACAGACAGGTGGAGAAAGAATTGAGTCAGACAGGAAGTGCTGCTTATGTTTTAAACATTTTCCTACAGGAAGAAAAGCACATCACCCAGGCCTGACTTAATTCAATGTTTAGGCTATCTCAAGGACACATCAGGGCAACTCCAGATTGCATTAAACATATTACTGATTACTCTGTATGGGACACGACACTGTTGGCATTAAAATTGCCACAGTGTGTTCTTTGCAGCAGTGCCACAGAAAAACACTTTTGCTTCCATAATGAACGTTGTGTGGACGTTTCTTTGAGATGAGATGTGAAATCATGTTGAGCTTTTTTTTAATACTCATATCCACTTGTCCAGATGAGAACTGCTTTGGAACCCTTATATTTAATGCTGTAACACACACACAAACACACCAGAATCTGGTACATTTCATCTCTTAATATGGTCAAGAACCACCTACTTCCTCAGGAAAGGCCATTTTATTGACATGAAGAATACGTGACCACAGATCACTTTTGTAGTGTGTCATGTAGGGACTTTTCCTTTTTTAAAGAGTCTACTGGGAAAAAATACACGAGAATATCCTGCTTAAAAGGTCATGGTTGTTTCAAAGAAAACAAACTTTTGTTCTGTCCATTGACGAAACATATTTCACTCCAGAAGGCTCAGTCGTGGCACACAGAGCACTGCTTCAGAATCTAGTTTCCCATCAGGCTGATAAAGTTCACTTTCTGGAAGTGCGTCCGCACAGTGCGGAATGGAACCGACAAGTTTCTGATTGTGGTCGGATTAGCGTGCAAAACTATCAGACGCTCCAATTTCATGTGGGTCTGAGGTTAGTTCCTATTCAAAACTTGAATTTGAGTGTGATTGAACACAATACCAGGCAGTTTTTAGCAGAACAGATACTCCAGTACTCACCACTGCAGAAGTGAAAGAAATTAGTTTATTCATTTAAAGTTATTGCAGGTTTCAAGTACGTTTCTGCCTAGGGCTGGGATCTCTTCCTGAAAATGATGTATAACACTCGTGACAGCAGTATGTGAAATATATATATTTTACTTTATTTCAGTTCTTTTGATAGAGTTTAATTAAACATGTACAAAAATAAGACAAAGAGGAAGAAAACCCAGTGAGTTTAATTTTTCCAGCTCAGAGACGCAGCTGAAACTGTTGTGTGTGGAGAAGTCCAATAATCCAATGCACCCTATGAATGCGCAAGGTTTTACTGAATGTTATTGTAAAAATACGTGTGTTTTTGCATAAGAATTTAGTTGCTCATAAATTGCACGTCATTTCAGGCCTGAGTCTGTCTTGCACAATGCAATATGGAATTTTTTTGCCTTAACAGGGGACACTACCTCATTGTGGCCGATAGTAATAATGTTTTTTAAACAAGATGACGATGTAGTGCAATGTAATCTAGTTAATATGAGATGAGTAAAAAAAAATAGACATGACAATTAATGTAAATAAAATTAGCCATGACAATTATTGTAAAACTTAAAAAAATCTAATAGACACTTGATGGTAACTTACAGCGGTGAATGTAGTTGCGTTAATGTTAAAGCCCTATGCACAAGCACTTTGACATTCCTGCCTGGGCAGTGATTTAGACTTCCAGTCTTGTGTGGGACTGTGGTGTTGACCACACTGTTATCCTGTGAGTAATTGTTTTTTAATTCTACTATAAAGAATGAAAACGCCCACCACTTTGGATTATTTGGGGTGTAACCTTGTTCAAAATTCTAAATTTAGGAAACAGTGGTGTCTTGATTTGATATATTTTAGATATGGCTGAAAATGTCTTACTTTAACTGTTTTAAGCATTCAGCATTCTAGAAGTACAATATCTGAAACTACTGTGTATTAAGAAAATACACACACACACCCACACACACATACCCACCCACACACACACACACACACACATACCCATACAGTGATATAATGCAGTATAATGCATCTGTAGCGATTGTTTGTACCAACACTAAATAAAGGACATTGCTTTTACTGTTTTAATTTCTGATTGAAATTATTAGTAGTGGGACAATTACTATGCTCAGTAGTGTAGTAAGAGTGCTGGATTATATGATTCTGTGTAACAGTGAACAGAAAACAGTGTACATACAATTACTTCCATAAGTATTTGGGTATTAAAGCAATTTTTAGAAATAACTTTCTGTACACCACCACAATGGATTTAGAATTAAGCCATTAGTGTGTGGCAGAAGTATAGATTTACAGCTTTAATTTAAGGGAATTAACAAAGTTATTACATTAAGCTTTCAGAAAGTACAGCCAGTTCTTCCTTGTTTAGAAGCTCAAAAGTAATTGAACAAGGTGATCTAAACTTGGATGAACCCCTTGCAGTCGTAAACCTTCCTTCGCTGATTATTAGTTTTTCTGCCTTCAGGTTTGTCTTCAGTAACTGAAAAGCACGTTGGGTTGAAATTAGTTGATTGACTTGGCCATTAAAGAATATCCTATTCCTTTACTTTGAGAACTGTAGGGTTACTTTGGCAGTAGGTTCTAGGTCATTATTCATTTTCACTGTACATCATTTTCCTGTCAGTTTTGCAGCAGGTGGCTGAATCTTGGCTGAGAGTATAACCCTATACACTTCCGAATTCATCCTGTCAGCAGTCATATCATTGATAAACACCACTGACCCAGTGCCCATATTATAACACTGCCTCCACTGTGTTTGATGGACAATGTGGTTTGGTTCATTTCTTTTTCTTTTTCCATACTTTTTTTTCTCATCATTCTGGTTGATCTGTCCCAAGAGCTTCAGTTTAACCAGTGGTTTACATCTAGAGGTAAACCCTCTGTATTTACATTCATGAAGGCATCTTATGATTGTGGACTTTTATACTGAAAGGCCTAATTCCTAGTTTTATTTGTGAAGGGATTTTTCTTCACCAGGGCTAGAATTCTGCAATCATTCACTTTAGTTGTCTTCCATGGTGTCCCAGACCCTTTGGTGTTGCTGAGCTCACCAATGTGTTAAGCAGTTTCCTTGGGGATCAATAAAATTTTCTGATTCTAATTCTTTCTTTTTAATATTGTACCAAATTGTTCTTTTACACATTCCTAAAGTTCTAGCTTTCTCTCTGGTAGGCTTAATGTGTTTGTTTTTTTCAGCCTAAGGATTGTCCCCTTCACTTGCATTGATCCTTCTTTACACCTGTTAAGTTCCAGTAAATAGCTACCAATTGCAAATTCAGTGCTTTGAAGTAACTCCAGGCCTTTGATCTACTTATGGAATTACAAGGGAATGGAACACACCTAGCCATTATACTACCAGTCACATGTCCAATTACTTGTAAACCTTTGAAAATGAAAGGACTCTGAAAAATGGCTGTAGTTTCTAAAAGCTTAATGCAGTTTCTTTGTTAAATCCATTAAATTAAAGCTGCACATCTCTAATGCTTAATTATGGTAGCATATAGAGAAATTTACAAAAAATTATATTATAAACTGCTTTTTGTATTCTTCCCTGCAAGTCCACAGCCTGCATGTAATAGTATGATCTTCAGAATGACTGAAAATGTATGTATGGTCTTGCTCACTGTTTCCCTTCTTGTCCTGTTTTGCAGGGCTGCGGTCATCTCTGCTGCTCTCAGCTTTTCTCATGGTGCTGGGGTCTGGCCTGCGGTGCGTCCCTCTCGCTGACCTACATCTGAGACGCTGGTAAGACTCCAATTCACAATGTGCCTTTTCATCCTGTATTTCTATCCAAAGAAAAAACATTTTGGAAAGGTCTAAGCAATTTTTCAAGCCTTGCTTTGAAAGTCTTTCCATTTAGTTTAAATTGTGCTTTTCTGTTTTGCTTTTGGCTTCTTAGTGATGATGAGATTGTGTCATGAAAGCTATTGAAATGGTTAAAAACCTTGCGTTTCTGGAAGTACAGTCTCTTCAACTGCCATGTAATATGCTTGTAAAAGTGGAGATACACATCAGACTGTTGCACACATCAGGGCGATAAAACACATTCTCTACAGCTATCAGGCCCGATGGGGCCCGAGAGATCTAATGTAGGCGAACAGTAGCTCAAACTTCATGATTGAAATACCACCATTGTTAATGGGTGCAACTGCTTATTCTTGTTATATTCCAACATGCTTTAATATTTGGATAGTTTGCAATGCACCCTGAAAGACAAAATTGTTACAGTGTACTTTGAAGCGACAACCTAATTCTGTGATTCATGTAGTTTAAAGTACGGAAGCATATTAATAAAGAAGACAGAAAACAGAGTGCTCACAATTTAAGGAGCAAATATTTAGTAGTTATTTAGGATTAACGTATTTAATATCAGGAGAGCAAGAGCAGCATCTCTAATACTCTAAATTGGAAACTGCATGTATTTGATACTGATACTGATCTCCACCTGAACTATAAAACCAAAAAACTCTAATGCTGTTAAAGCTGGGCAGTATAGCCAAGAATGCTACAAGAAAGATCTTCATAGTTAATATTGATTTATCATGATCTGTTTAACAGGGCACATGATAATATTAAACATGATAATAAATGTATGAGATGTATTTATTGTTCTTTAGACAGAATTAATTTGAAGTTTGGTCCATTATTGTGCTCATGCTAGCATGTGAAACTTCACTGTAGAGAGCTATAGGCCAAAGCTAACTGGTAATGATGAAACTTATGATGAAAATGATCAAATTTACCTCTTTAGTTTTTTATTTGCGTGTACCCTTATTTAGTAACCAGCCTTTGTTATATAAATTTTAACTGTTTTACCTTCTCTCTTCTCCCTGACATTTCATCAAAATTTTAAATTATTTTCTGACAAACCTCAATGCTGATATTGTGGCGGTCAGTGTTGATATTGTGGCAGGCAGCCACAAATAAATGTGGAAACACAGACTTAAGATCTAAAAGTTTCTTTTCAAAGAAAGACATGCTCTAACTAGTTGAACCCTCTATTACCCTAAAGAAAGAAGCATACAGCTAACAAACAATGCCACACAGTTTGAGTGTCTTATACAGTCCAGGAATATTCATAGTTTATTTTGCATGCAGAGCATGTATCAAGTCCCATAGATCTAGTCCCATATTTCCAGTAATATTATGGGTGATGGTGAAGTCCATTTTAAAACCTTTTCTTTAAGTACTTTAAGATTGAATTTGGTGTTTGTTTTAGAAAATTATCTTATTGTAGTACCCAGCCTCTTTTCCACTTCAGTTTCTTCACTGACTGTGAGACAATGTCCTGTGCCACTGGCTGCTGCATAGCCCCACAGAATAATGGATCCTTCCCCATGCTAATAGTTGGGAAGGTGTTTTTTAATTTTAGTTTTTTTTCTAACTTATCTAGTGTTAGAGTGTGATTGAACTTAAAGAATTTATGAACTGTATTTCTAAGCCATTGATTCAGATAGCTGGCTTATATCTAAGGACACAGAAGTGTTGAAATAGTTCACCATGCACACCATGTCATATGACTTTGTTACTGGAGACTCTAATTCTCTTTTTTTTAATCAAAATGAAAGTGAATTTATTAAAATTGCCTGCCAAGAGAAAAAAAATAATTTCTCCACCAGTAGGTGTCAGCACTTGCCTTGAGAATTAGCAGAGTGATTTTCCGCCTCAAGAAATGAGAAGGTTGGCCCTATGCTTGTGTCAAAAGTGATGCAAATCTGTACTGAATCATCAAGAGCTTTGGTGAAGAAGATTGGTTCGGATTGTTGTTAAATCATAAGTTACCCTTCTGCAGGGTTCACTAACAGAGTTCAAGGACATCGTTGACGCGATCAAACGGTGTCTTGTGTCAAAAGAGACAAGCACTCATCAAAAAACAGCAAGACTCTTTTATTATCAGATGGAGGAGCATGTTTTTCAAGAAAGATGTATGTAGATCAAGCTCATCATGTTTGATGAAGCCATTTTCATGGACTTCTTATGAGTTTTTGGTAGCTGATGGATTTCTATAGGAGACACACTCCTGGAGACCTCTTATTCCTTTCTTGAAGGATTTGCAGCTCTTTCTCTCTTCCTTTTAGAGGAAAGTTTTAAACCACAGTCTCCTGCAAAGTAAGCATTAGGAAGTCCATTATTGCAATGGCCTCTGATTGAGAATGCCAATGATTGCTCTCAAATCAAAGCCAATTGTAATCGACAGGATAAATATATGCAAATAACAAGCAGAGCCTCTGATTAAAGGGGGGTGCTTGTGTGCTGTGGCCGAATTCCTGATTATTTGGGCCTTAGGATGTCAGCAGGCACATCTGTATCCCTGCCATGTGCACGGCCATGGCACCATAAGTGTCGCAACTTCATCAGAGCAGAGAAAAATACCAGCCATCACCACTCTTTGTGCACCTGGCAGCCAAATAGAAGCCTATCATGTTGGGTAGTCTTTCTGCCGGACACATTTTCTTTCCTTTCCTCAGTGATTTAAACATGATCATGTTATCACAGCCTTTGTTAAACAGACTTACAGCTTGGTCCACCTCACCGTATTAAAATTCCACTGCCGTAATTGACTGTGTTCTAATAGGGGTGTTTGATGGAACATACTGTTTTGCCCACTAAGCTGCTTTGTGAATGTGGTGTAGACACGTCAGTCTGAAACACTGTGCCAGTTCCTTTGTTGCCCAGGCCTGGAGTGATATTTGAGATCAGCCTGCGTCAGCTGTGCCGGTCATACAGGCTATTAAAGTGCAGTAATGGACACATTCTGTCAGAGGGCCATTTAATCAGAGTGTATTGAGATTCCCTCTGCCACTGCTTATCGATATTTGTTAAGTTAATAATCTCTGTCTAAATTGCCATCCACTCCCGGCCCAAATTGCCAAACTCCCTCACGCTTCCCTTATTTAAGCCTTCACTGCTGTGTCTGGACTTTCCCTTGCGCGCCAGTGGATCTTGAAGACAGATCACACAGCTGGGCTTGAGGTCACCCGTGTGCAAATTTCTACCTCCAGTAATTAGAATGGGAGTGAATTAGCTTGGTGAATGGAACTCATTGGCCCCTGATTCGATCCAGTGGGTGAACTCTGGTGTCATGATCACCAGACTTTATGTGAGTTTTAGTATAATTTTCTTATTCTTTTACAGAGTAGTTGCCAACGGTCTTGAAGTCGTAATGATCAGCTTTGGGTTTGGGATTTGGAATCAGCGTCGATCCAATTACGAGCAACGTGATGGGGGATCACAATGAAGTCTGCCGTTAATGCAAATATGGATGGATTCTGCTTATTCAGTGGAAGCTCGGTCTCCATCCAGCTCCAGAACAAAGCCCAGCCACTTGCCTGTTTCATTTCAGAAAGTGTGGTAAAGGGGGTTTAACTTGAACCAGCATCACAGTATTGTACTGGATTGCAATTGAATAGCATATTAGGCAGGATTTAAAACCTATCACAGTAACAATATCGGAGCAAAATATAAATGAGCACAGAAGGACAGCACAGAAGAATAGAGGCTGAGGACATTTTTTTTCACAAGATTCTTGAGCTTTTTTTTTTATTATTGATCTGTTTTGCAAAGTAAGACGCAGCTAAAGATTTCGTTCACCTGTGGGGCTTCCAGCAAGTTTAAGTGACTTCAAATGTGCCAGAGGTTTGAGGTTTCACTGTTGTCTGACTGGAATGGTTTCTGATCATTTGTAGTCGCAATGAGATTTCAGATCTGGTGCACATGTTATTGGGCTTCATGTGCTCAAGTAATTAAAAGTTTGGTCAGAAATAAACTTTTCTTGCCAAACCTGACCTGAGCTTGTCTTAATCTGGTGATCCCCTGATTTTTTTTTTTTTCATCGTAATATTGGGGACCTTGCTACCCACAAGTAACAAGTAACTAGGTAACAAGGTAAAAAGCCAGTCTGGAAGCTAGACTAAAATTTGAACCCAGCCTGCGTCTGATAGCACTTAAAATATCTGTCATTCATTTAATTCCTCAAATATCTATCACCAACTATTGGATCTTTTAAAATCAGGACATGGCTTAATCTTTACAGTTCTACAGTACTGTTTTACACTTCTCAAGCATTTAATAAAGTTAATGTTTCATTGGATGGTTTACTATATCCAAGAGCCATTGTAATGGTACTGGAGCTTCTCATGTTCTAAATCCGGTTTTTGGATTGCTCTGTGCATGTTGTCTGTGGCCGATGGAAAAGGCACTGGTGCTGTGACTGTGCACTGGGTCAAGGCCCAGCTTTCTCAGACAGAGCTAAGCTCTCTTTGCCTTTACCACACGGGCAGAAAAGGCCTGACTCTTGTCCTCAGTCAACCTGATGTCCGATGTAGGCACCAACAGATATTTTGACGTGTGTGTGTGTGTGTGTGTGTGTGTGTGTGTGTGTGTGTGTGTGTGTGTGTGTGTGTGTGTGTGTGTGT
>JBBJLR010000002.1:9671216-9686697 GCA_037577145.1 Brachypetersius gabonensis | reverse complement strand
TGTGTGTGTGTGTGTGTGTGTGTGTGTGTGTGTGTGTGTGTGTGTGTGTGTGTGTGTGTGTGTGTGTGTGTACTGTTTTTGGGTTCAGTCTTTTCATCTCTTGCTCATTAAACTCCCCGCTACTTCCCTTAAGTTTTCAAGAGTCTCCTTAATTTTTGGATATATTTAGTTTCCAAGTTAGCCAAACATATCGATTTAGCCAGTCTCGGATATTAGTGTCTTTGTTACTGCTATTTATTGAACCTTGCAGTCTGAATAAACATATACAGGTTGAGGTAACACCAAGCTGTACCATGTGAACTCCCATTATGTGATTGCACTTGCCTGAGAACCACCTCTCCTGTTGACTTGATTGTGACCCCTGCTCTTCAGATGTTTGCCTTTCTGTGTTTTGTCTGCAAATCTGGTTTGGATGACTTATGCATGAATAATCTGAATCGTTGAATATTTTCTGGTGTTTAGGGTTAAGTTTCTCTTTTGTTGAGCCACAAAATGTGTTGCTTAAACCAAAAATCCTTTTATCCACAAAGACCTTTTAAAAAGGACAGTGCTTATTGTTCTGTAGAGTAACATGACTTTAACCATGCTACAAACTTGCAGCTGATAACTGAGATGTTGACATCTACTGGATATGTTTTGACCTGTGGAATAATACAAAATTATCCTATTTGTTTTTGAAGTGATTTTGACAAAAAAGTACAGTTTGTGCTTTGGCGTTTTTGGACTGTCTTACAGGCATCGTTAGCAGTTTCTGTTTCATTGTGCTCAACCCTGCTGCATTCTACACATCAGGCTGGTATTCAGTTTCCTGTTTGGGCATGTACAGCACACTGCACTATAGTATAGTATAACACTATGTTTGCCTTTTTTCCTCTATAATATGGTTGAAAACTCACTTTTTCATTTTGTCCAAAGCCTCCTGCCAAATGCATGAAATGTAAACTTACTGGTTAGACTGCTGAGTATGTTACTTATTTGAGCAGCACTTGATGATGTTAGATCTGTGAGAGCCTTATCTAATCTCCAAAGAAAAATAATAGTTGTGGTAGAGTCATGTATTGTAATATTGCAAGGCGGTAATGATGGACACTGCCCTAGCAGGATTGCCGGGGGTGGTCTCCCAACAAAGTGAAGGTGAGCGGGCCATGCTCTTCTGCCCAGCACTGCTTCCACATCAATTATTTGGGAGTTTAGCGGACAGAGGTTAGCTCTCTAATATTATTGCAGTCGTTCAGAGTGCAAGGGCTGCTACTACCTGAGAGATTATTATCCTTGAAGACCATTGAAGCTTCATTTGAGTCTCTGGATGTGGGCATGGGAATTGTTTCATAAAAGATTGAATTGCCCCCACTTTCGACCCCTGGAAAGTACTAGGTTGATTCATACGCTATCAGTAAGCCCTTTATGAATGCAGCTTACAAGTTTAAGGTTGCATAGAATTGTGCTTAGGCCTTAAGTTCATGTTGCCAGTTATCTGTTTGTTTTACTAACCCCGTTTTGTCGCAGGGCCTTACACCTGGAGTAACTGATAAAAATGTGACTACGTTCCTCAAGGAGAATGGAATACTAGCTATTACTGATTATCAAGTTTCTCTCTGTTCCTGGTTCACAATGTGTGGGATGAATACAAGTGTCAAAGTACATGTATTATACTGAGTGAATCAGCTACAGGGGCCTTATGGTTATCTACTGTTATTACTGTAACTACTGTTGCCTGAAGGTGAGGAACAAGGTACATCACCGTTCGCCCCACTTTGCTGTTAAACTCGATAAAGAAGACCTTATAGAACTTTGGGGAGTTGTATGTAATGAGGCTTTAAAAGTGGTTAAGGGACTGTAGGAGCATACCCTCATCGCCGTCATCTGCCTCACATTCATAAATAAAGGTTGCTTCAGATTCCCCAAGAGTGTGAGATCACATTCTGCAGTGTACCTCATTTCTCTCCTTGAGAGTACAGCAGTTACAAGCATAGCTGTATTCTCTCTGAGGAACTGTGCTGGTGGTTTCTTTCTGAAAGGTCCAGTACTATAACTAATACAAAAAATGTCAAGTCACCTAATTCTTTAGATCTGTGTAATGTAATAAACTGCATCTGAGGACATCTGGCAAAGGATATTGGCTTTTATTAGTTTTCTTTTATGATTTTGACCTTAATCTTCTGATACTTCTGTTGCTTTATGTTCTGATACTTAGGAAAGTGTGGAGATGTTTTTAATTCTGTGTAAAGCCTATTCTACTTTTCAAACTGTTGATGACCAACATGTGGAATAAAGGACTTGAAAGCCCAGAAAAGAAAGTGGGGACGTTGATGTTCAGAATAACAATTTAAAGGTTGAATCTTACCTGTAGGAACATGGTATCTTTTTTTTAATATGCGTTTTTTTTCTGCTTCTTGTTTTAACAGTAATATGAGGTTTCTGATGATAGCGCTTGCCTATTCAGTACCAACAGGAATACTGGCTGGATGGTCTGGTGTGTTAGACATGATTCTGACTCCTGTCAGAGTCAGCCAGGTAAGGAACCATATTTCTGCACTTAATGAAATTGGTTGCAAGACTGTGGGTTTTTTTTTTTTTGTTGTGTTGCTTTGTATTTTTAATGTAAATGTTGATTGGTTTTGCAAAGCATTATAATTTCAAGCACCACTAAACAAAATTTAGTGATGGTAAAAAAAAAAGAAAGCTATAGTTGTAGCAATACAGAAATGTTTGTAAATTGATGGCTGTTTATTTTCAGCAGAACACATTGACTTTCATATGCAATATCATTATGTAGGAGCTGAGGGGTGGGGGGTTAATGTTTTTTAAACTGCAATTACCTGAGGATCAGCATCAATCTTATCCTCCTTTTTTTGCTGTGTCAATGAGCAGTTTAATTATGAGCTAGGAAAATATACAAAAAATGTAATTTCCTTCTCCAAAATGAGTGTTGACTCATAATTAACCCCAGGGCATACGCATAAATACAACAACCATAACTGAGTGCCCACAGCAAAATCTTCAAAAACTGCTTTCCTTCCTGGACTGTCTTATTAAAAACTGGCAAGTTGGTGTGAATAGACTTTGAACTTAAAATCTGTTGTTGAAAAGATCTAATTATGGTCTTTTTTCCAAACCAAAGCTATCCACATCAATGCCTAATCAAACATACATGCTAGAGACTACTTTATTTGCATGTTTTCAAAAATACTCCATGTTCAACAGCCCTCGAATGTAATTAGATGAGTCCTCCATCCCGGCGTCCCTGATTCTTCCCAGCCTCCTCACATTTGCATCTGAAACCTCAGGGCGGTGAGATAAATCGGGCATATAGAACTCAAGGCTGATCTGAACACAGGGCCTGAGGGAGCCAAAAGATGTGAAGTTTTGCTGTCCCTGGTGTGGCAGTTCTGTTCAAGGTTATCATTACACAGGTGTTGTTGCACACAAAATCAGTCAAAGGCACAATGCCCTCTTCTTGTGTCTCTCACAGCTGTCAGGATCATCATCAATGTATCTGTCTTCACTTTCAAGCTTCGATACCCTTGGAGAATACTGTTATTAATTGCAACTCTCTAAGGCACTGTCTGATTTCAGTTTGTGCGTTCACTTTCCATTTGTTCTTTTTCTTAACCTTCCCCAAATCTTCATTTTGTAAGACGAGATCAATTAGAAAAGATTAGAATGAAAAACTCTTGTTCCTGTCATGTTGCACTCTAGGACTCTTGGTTATGTAGTGTTACTGTTGTTGGATCTACTCATATGGCTAAAACAATACTGTTTTGATTTATCAGACGCTTTTTTATCCAAAGCGACTTCCATTTCCTAACTACAGGGGACAGTCTCCCCGGAGCAACTTAGGGTTAAGGGTCTTGCTCAGGAACCCAGTGGTGGTCTGCTGAAGGTAGGGTTCGAACCCACAACCTCTTGGTCTAGAGGCAAGTATCCTACCCACTACACCACCACCGCCCCCTATCCTAGAGTTAGTTTAAGGAAAGCAGAATTGCTACATGGATGCATACTGCTGACAACTTCAACCCATTTTCATTGGCCCATTTATGAGCAAATGGAAAAAAAAGCAGCAATATTTTCAGTTTATGTTGATATCATATACATTATAGTGTGTACTTAAAACCACAATTATAGATTTGTGTACCAGATTAATTTAAAAACGAAAAAATGCCAGGAGACATATAGCAGCTTTTTGAACCACAATCATGTATTTTGGTTTCATGACGCTATACCTCCCTGTCTCCTGTCTCAATGAAAATTCAGCCTACAACCAGTTGATGTAACAGTTATAACGACACATCCAGAACATTACGACCAACTTAAGCCCTTTTGGTGTAATTAGCCCTTTAGCTTGGTCAGATTGCTTTTTTGTGCGTGTAGTGGTGGTGTAAGTTATTCTGTTAGAGTGGAATGAGACCAGGCAAGACGGTACAATAAAGTGCACAAGACTACATCACTGTAATTAGCATTGTTTAAGAGGAAGCTCCCTGACTGCGCAAATCAGTCGCATGTAATTGCTCCGTTAATGGAGACTGCCCATTAGGCTTGCGCTGAGTGGCTGCAGGCTCTGAATATAAAGACTTCTTTTGCCCTTGGAAAGTCAGTTCCTACTTATGGTGGTTTGCTCAGTGTGAGCATAAAAGAGGCAATGAAAGAACCACAAAAAGCAGAGAGAGAGGTGTACACTACTTATGTTGAAAAAAAGGGCTGTTTTCTCTGATGAAACTGTAAGGAAACTGCTGTAGGTTGGTGAGGTAGTGCTTATTTCATTCACTGATGCCATGTTTGTTTGCCCCCAGGCTTCAAGCAAGAGAGTATTAAGGGGCATAAACACACTAATGTGCCAAAAGCCTGAAGCCTTGGCTGTAACTTCAGCTTCTCATTCTCATTTGTTTGTTATTGACTGTGTTTCAAAAAAACCTGATAACGTCTTAACATGCCACAAATTTTGTCTTTTCTGCTTCCAGTTAGCATATAGCCATTAATTAACGTCTCTCCGCCGAATTAAGTGCTTGGAATTGCTTCCTGGCAGACAACTGACTATTAAAAATGGGTGTTTGCTTGCCTAATTAGTGTAAACACTTACTTGGAAGTGGAATTTTGTGTTTGTGAGAAAGCCCAAACATATGAACGATCTGTCTGTATAGAGCAGAAACGTTCTGGCAGTTGTAAAAGTCTTCCTCCCAAACGATCTTTGATTTAAGCCGAAGGAAAAATGGCACATAACATATTGCTTAGTTTCATTGTACCAAAGATTACCAGAATACACAATCTTTTTTTTTTTTTTTTTTTTTTTTTACCCACAGATTTTAATTAATTGTTTTGCCCATCAGACATCGGATTAAGTCATTTTTAAGTTTCTGTGTTTTGACGTTTTTCTGAAATGCAGTCCTGTTGTACTGTTTCACTGTTGCCACGCTTGACCCCAAGTTTGACCTTCCCTGCACTGTCTGATGTATAATGTCTGCCTGGACCTAAACCAGAGTGCTCCAGTCTCTAGACGTGTTCCATGGACAGAATGCAGACGGGCAATTTTCTGTTCACCTGATTGACGTGTTCTCTCTCAGAAAGCAGACACGCTGCTTCAATCTGCAGACGGTTTGCTATGAGCAATGCTCCTGCATCACAAGCAATGAATAATCCTGTCTTTTTTTCCTTCTCCACCTCCTCACTCCTCCCTCCCGTACACATGGATATTGTCACTGTCAGAACAAAACATAAGAGAGGGAAAAGACATTCTTAACTTGTGCGTTTATGGGAAAAATATTTAATGCTGGCAATTTTGTATGTCTATAGGCCCGTACATTATTAAATTTGAGCATGGTGTAAAAGCAGCTGGCATTTTCAAATTTTGCCATTTTTGTCTCTAATTTTTCTCTGTGTCTCTCTTCTTCTCACTGTATAACAGGTTGATGCTGGATGGATAGGATTTTGGTCTATAGTTGGAGGCTGTGTGTTTGGAGTTGCTATGGCAAGGTAAGCACCAACTTTTTGTATTAAGGTGGGAAGAAGCAGTGTAACAGTGTAATTCAGGTTTTATATCTAACAACACTTGATATGCTGTACATATCTTGGGAATCTCTTGTGCGCAGTGCTGTTGAGAGATAAAGTGTTCTCCTCTTTCTTTCTCGCTGACCTTGGAAAGCATTATTTTGTCAATGTCACCGTTTTGTAAAGCTCAGCTTTTTTCTGTGTGGCCAGTTTGGATTTTCCCAGACTCCTCAGTTAATTTACCTTTGCCCTCCTAACTTATTAAAATGAGCAGCACCCGAAAATACTAATCAAGTGGCCGCGTCACAAAGCTGACAGAGCGGGAGAAGAGCAGACACCCTCAAACTGTGTGGCTGGCAAAAGGAATGTTTTTATCTACAGCTGATGAATAAATGTTTTGTTGTTGGTCCCAATCAGCAGTTCTGGGAATGGCTAATATTTTGAAAATGTTGTAATTAGGAAAATTAGTGTGTAACACTTTCTGTTAATCAGTTGGCGAATCATTGATTTGTGGTTAGAACTGGGACAGCAGTAAAGTTGGTGCTGAGACAGGATGGAGCTTGCATCACTGTGGGGCAAACGAGAACCCAATGAAGTGCTCCAGATCGGCTTGTTATTCAAATGAACTATGGACAGGAGCCTGGATGGGGATCCAGGAAGACTGATTAAAGAAGCCAGACGCCCTGCTCATTGGCTCTCCTCTGCTTTGTGTGTGTGTGTGTGTGTGTGTGTGTGTCTGTGTCTGTGTGCATCAATACGGCGTCTGTGGGGGCCAGCCGGAGGCTCTGTTGGGAGCACATGAGGGAGGCGTAAGAGAAAAGCAACAGATGCCCCACTACTTCCTCCTGGCAGCCTGTTCCTTTGCGGTGCCATTAGTGATCGTTTGCAGGCCGACGTGCCATTAACGAGCTCCCGTGAGTTACAGAGGGCCACAGCGTTCTTCCTCTGCTGCGAATCATAATGCAAATGCATGTATGAACATGAGTTATTAGGTGCCACGGGCTCTTGCTTCCCAACCCAGTGGGCCATGTCCTGGCTATAGAAAAATGGCGGCATTAACATTGCGCCCTAGAGGTGATGGCCACACATTTTAATTGATTTGGTTTCAGGGGCACCTTTAATAGCTCCTGTTCTCCTCAAAGACATGTCCTCATTCGCCGACACGGCAGAGTTCATCCAAACAGATGAATCACAAGAGGTTCTGTGCCTCAATTAGTGTGTGGTGCTGTGTGGTGCTGCGTGGTGCTGCGGCACATGCCTGTTGGACACTCCAGGGCGCCTGACAAACAGTCCTGCAACTTTTAATTGTCACACAACAGCTTGTGTAAGGAGTCGCACTGCTGTTTTTGATACACCCAATATCCTCTATGAAACAGTGGTCCATTACCCACCCAAGGAGCGTTTAATTAATGGCCATCTGAAGTTAAAACTTCCATTTCCGTTAACCAAGAGGAGAATTTTAATACATTTGTGGCACAGCGCATGATTAGTTTGACCTTGCCTACCATGCCTTACAAGAATATGCTGCTTGTTATGCCTGCGACAGCATCGTTTGCTTTTAGGACGAACATCTCCTGTGAGCTAGTGGTTTCAGAGCAGCTGTTTTTATATGAAGTTGTAATCAGCAACCTTGAGCAACTTCATTCAGAAATTGCTTGATAGCGTTTGTTTTCTATATTTTTTCAATGCAGCAGCTACACATAACATTATGTGAAGATTAAAAGATTAATTATTCATTTGGTTTTTTTTGGACCCTGATAATAATCAAGAATTGAAAGGATCTAATGAGTCTAAGCTTATAGCCTTTGTTAAGGAACATATATAAAATTTTAAGGGTGGCTTAGATGAGTTTGTGGTGCTTGTTAGAAAACATGAGGGTTAAAACCCTCCAGAATGCTATTTGTGTCTATGCAGTGCCCAGTTTTGAGAAAGATAATAGGTGGATTAAATTGACAAATAATTGAGCACCATCTTTCTAGCCCAGGACACCTGTGCATTTGGGTACATTAGACATGGATTTAAAATATTGTTTCCCAACAATTATTTAACTTTCATATTTTTAAATGAAGGATTTAGCAGCATATAAATGATTAAGAACTCTCTGTACTATAGTTCATCAAACATTAAGTTTTATTTTGCAATTAAACTAAACTAAATTTTTTCAGGTGATCTGGGTTGTACAGTTTCAGCTGTTGTGTTCCTACATTTTTTAAATATAGGACTGCTTGGTGTTTTAATAACCAACTCTGAATGGAACAAAACCAGTCAGGACCTCGACAGAATGCGTTTCTTACCTCTAATTTCTTCATTGTAGAGAAATGCCTTGGAGACACTCTTATACCTACATGAGACACTGGTTGAAATTTGTGAGCAGGAGCAGTGGAGAGAGAACTTGTCTGTGCTTGCAGAGTTTGACTCAGATCAAACACTTACGCTTTTATTTGAAATTGTCAGTCAACTTCAGTTAGAGTTTTCTCAAAAGAAAGTAACAGAAAAAAATAAAATGACTTTCTTTTTCTTTCCCCTCTGGCACTGTTACCAGAAATAACACCTACAAAAAGTTTTGAGCTCTGCGGTAATTTAGAGCTTTTGCTATCACTGAATTCATCATTTCTCCTCCTCTTTCACCCCTTACTGTTGTTGTCCTGCAGGTTCGCTGACTCCATCCGGGGAATGCTGAAGCTGATCCTGGTGCTGATGCTAGCTGGAGCTTCCCTGGCAGCCACCTGGTTCACTCTCATCTGCTTGACCAGGCTCACTCACCTCCCTTCCACTAAAGGTAGTCTGGGGATAAATATAACCTTTCGCCTCAGTGTTTTGCAGGGGCTCGAAGGTGGCAGTCTTCAGGGCTGTAGCAGTGGCAAACAGCAGTGTAGGCAAACTGTAGTGAGGAGGCTGAAAGCACCAGAGCCGGAGGAGCTCATTAGGTCTAGATCAGTGAAGGGAATCAGGATCTGTGGTTCCACTGAAGCAGGCCCCAAAACAAGCATATGCCCCTCAGATCAGCCAACTCAAGCATTTTCATCCATCATCATCTCCTGCCTGGCACCTGCTTCTTTATCTGCTTTCTCCCAGCAATACTGGCAAACTGAGTTAGTTCTTGGCAGGCTCTCTCTCCACCTGGCAAGCATGTGCTCTGCACAAAGACCCTGTGGCTGCTTCTTTTAGTAACACATATTACCTGATAGAGAATGTGAGCTAGCTTCTTTTTTCAGTTTGTGAAAACATGCAATGACCGAATACTCATAGAAAGCCTGCATATGTGTGTTTGATTGTTGTTCTTTGTCCTTAGCCACGCTGTATACCTCCTGTATCCTGGTGGGCATCTTCATCAACAGCAGCGTTCCCATCTTCTTTGAGCTTTTCATTGAGACAGTTTACCCTGTTCCAGAGGGCATCACCTGTGGGGTGGTCACCTTCCTCAGCAATCTCTTCACGGGCCTGCTTCTCTTTTTCCTCACCTTCTACATCACAGGTAGACTGATTTCCATGCTCTGTGGGTATGTTTTTAATTAACTTTGTGATTAGCACCTGCAGGAGGTTTTACAGCACTACAAATTGATTTATGTGCTCAATTCACTGATTATTTAGGTCTTGATTGTGAACTTGAATTTATTATACAGTTTGCTGACAGCATTGTTGAATTGATTTCATGTTTATCAACAATTTGAGGTGCAAACAGAGCTGAAAACATATTCTAGTAGATCACATAATTATTCTGGACATCAGCAATTGCAGCTAGGCTGTTGCTATGCTTGGTCACAGCTTGTAGGGTTAATTTTTTTTTCACCCCTGTATGATGCTGCTGAGACTTGTTATCAAAACGGAGCATGTGGAGTCTGTGCACAGTTGAGAGGTATGGAATCAGCGGCTCTGATTTAATTCAGCCCAGTGTCTTGGTCAGCCACAGAATACCTGGTGTTTCTGCAGTGTCCTGTCTCCGAATGCTGATTATTCTCCACCATGGGGTTATGCACATGAGAAAGCCAATCAGGTGGAATGATGAATAATGTGCCGAAAGGTTGACAGGATTTCCACCATCCTCTTGTGTAAATAAAAGCTTCCTGTTGAATATTGATGAGGCACTTGCTGACAGATTCCTCCTGGTAAGCAGGTGGCTACACAAGCACTCTGTGATAGCTATATTCCAGGTTTGCGCTGTCCTTGCCTATCGCTTAAGCAGAATGGCCACAGGCTCATCACTGACTAACAAGTGATGTGGCGTGCAGCGATAGTGCACACTGTCTCTGCTTCTTAAAGGCTTTTGACAGAGGGCAGGTGCTCATGCATATACATCAGCGCTGGGAGCCCTCTGTGTTTGGGTCTGTGTCTAATCACTGTTGATTCATGTTGAGGTTCCACCATCATGATAAATGATGAATTATGCCACAGCATGTTCCATAAACTGTATCAGCCAGCACCATCAGATGGCATTGCTGGATTTGTATGAAGAGGTGGGGTGTTGGACGTGGCCGAGGTGTCGAGAGATTTTGGCAGCTCCTCCATCGTCTCCCCCCAACCCCCCACCCCCCCCAGGAAGATTGTCACATGAAGGCCGGGCTTAGGATGGCTCAGCTTTTCATGTCTTGATTTTGTAATCACTCCCAAACAAGGCTATGTTACTCCCTCTACCTTTTTGCAGTTGGCCAAGACGGTGACCAGACTGAGACTGAGCACACAGAGGTTATAAGGGCTGCATAAACTGTTGAAATGTTTCTACTGTTGACTGAGCCCCTGTTGTTGACGCTGAATGAGCACATGGATTTCCCTGTGTTTCATCAGATTCTTCCTGAAGCCTTACATTCCCTGTTTTCCTCAGTTGTTAAAGTATTCTCTTCGATTTATCAAAATGGGCTCTCTGGATCCAAGTATTTTCGTTTATAATTACCCGACTATAATATGGTGCACAACTCAGATCTGCAGATTTTTTCACTATAAGGTCATTTATAGTTAAAATGGTGGAGGACATAATGCAAGAGCCTGTAATAGTTGCAAAAATGTATAGCACATTCTGACCCAGCTGCACATCTGGGTAACATAATCTGGTTCAAGAAAACAGGCCCTTTAAGATTGTAAAACTTCAATGAAAAAAGAAAGGCTACTAAGGCTTAAAAAAATTACAGTGGGTGCATAATAAAATAACCACATTTTTGACCTCCTGTTAATACAACATAAATGATGAGCAATAGAATTATATAATTCTACTGCACTGGCTAACAGAAACCCACACTGGTGATGAGAGAAGAGGGAGGGCTCTTCTATGCACAGAGAGAAAGAGAGAGGCTAATTCCCTTGGCTAATTCACTAATGAACTCCCAATGTCCTGATGATCAGTCCAAAATGTAGACATTTATAAGCTAAACAGCTTAAGAGCTCTTTCCTTAGTGTCTCAGTCTCCATTGCACTGTCCATTGTTTTGTAATTAGTTATTTTTATCTTGTTTCTTATCTTGTTGCTCATACATATGAGAAGTGCTTAAGACTCAGTCTGGATTTAAAACATTCAGTCTCCAGTTAGCCAGAATTGAAATAACTATCCTGAAGCAACAGTTTTCTTAAAGGATAATATTAATGAATGTATAATTAGTTTCTCGTTTCATATGAGATGAGAGGGGTCTGAAAGTTCCGCGCTACAGCAGTCTTTAGTGATATAGTTGCCAGTGTTGCTCATTCATTTTGAAAATGAAAATATGAATGAGGGTGAAGAGAGATTCAGTCTTTTGATCCATCTGCTCTGCACTCATCATTTGGCAGAACAGGGTGGGCGGAATACAAAGCAGAGAACCACATCCCTGAACGCCTTTGTGTGTCTGCAGGAAGAAACCAGGTTACCAAGGTCGTCTTGTACTTGTATTATACCGCCTGTCTTTGTGCTGTCACAGGGTTGATGTTTTACTGAGATAATTTGATTTGCCTGAAAAATGTAGTTTGGTTTGCTTTTCTATTTCTGGTACTTTCCTCTACCAGGTGCAAACAATGAATTGACGAATGAAATCAGTCTCCTGTTATGAAAATGCCGGCAGTGTCAGCTTGTGCTTTTCGTGACAGTGTCTCATTGCTAGTTTATGGCAAAGCTCAGTCAATTATGGTCTCTGCTGTGTGTTTATGCATGTTGCACTGAATGTTTTATTTTTTCCCCGTAATGATGGACAGCAGCTGCATGATTAAACATGTAAACGTATTTTTGTTCTGTGATTATTTTCTCAAACGAAGAGACAATTGAACCGACTTACCATTAGGCTAGCCATTAACCTCCCAAAGTGCTACAGAAAGGACTAAGAAGGCATTAAGCCTAGCTGAAAGAAGCCGTCAGTCTGGGCACTGAAAGGGCTACAATTAAGAATAATTACGGCAGTAAGAGGCACATCTCAGCTGCCTCGGAGTTTAGCGTTGCTGACACTGAGGACTCGTGTCCCTTGTGTCGACACCCCTGTTCCTTCCGCTCAGCGCAGTGTCTGAGCTTTTCACACTGTCATTCGCTGTTCCGGCCTGTTCCCCACGCCAAGCCCCTCAAGACTTTGGCGGGAGAGGAGTCAGCTTAAATTAGGGCCTCACTAAGAACATCTCTGCACTCTTGACTCTAGCTATAAATATGGTGAAGTTAGGA
The DNA here is from genome assembly GCA_037577145.1 of Brachypetersius gabonensis. Taxonomy (NCBI): domain Eukaryota; kingdom Metazoa; phylum Chordata; class Actinopteri; order Characiformes; family Alestidae; genus Brachypetersius; species Brachypetersius gabonensis. Next base: position 9,674,109 of record JBBJLR010000002.1, on the reverse strand, counting down.
AATGATCAATAAGGGCTGCAGTTTGATTACAGCTTAAACTGACAGGCAGGATATAATTGCTAGCCATGATTTGTAGACAGAGACGGAGAAAAGAATGAAGGCCATGGATTTGATGGCTAATCCATTGCTTTTTTTTTCGCTTTTTTTTCCCAGCAGTGCTGGAGGAGTAAACGTTGGCTGCTGTTGGCTGGTTGGTTTTTTTTGGGAGCAGCTGACTGGATTACCTGTGCGTGATCGGGGGCGAGGCGCCCTCTCATTAGCATTCATTGTGACCATCCTGCCGCTAACATTGCTTCTCTCCATTCTAAATTGATGAGGCCGGGGCAGGCGTGTGGCAACGATGAAACGGGCAGATAAACACGACTCCATTAACCTGCCTCAGCAGCCCAATGCTGCTGAGCAGCTAGTGAGGCCTGATTAATGAGCAGGCTTTTGGAGTGGACTCTCATGTACCTTTTCGCTCTTCCTCTTTTTCTGATTCCTCTCTCTAGACACACAGTCTTCCCTCTCTCTCACACCCACACTTACTGACTATGCTGCATGGCTAAATCATATCATTTGCTCCAAATGGGCTCAGGAGCTGACCCAGCATGGATTTCACCTTCCGCCATCGATTGCACTGCTCTCGTCAGGAGCAATTGATCAACCCGTTATCTGGGTGCAGGACGCTGTCAAATTGAAATCCACTCCTCTATTGAATTAAGAGATGTGCTTTCCCTCCCTAGTCCTGAGGGTGTATGGGTTTGACCTGTTTTGTGTTATATTTAGTCCCACGGCTCTATCTGGCGCACAACAGATGCTGCAAAGTTCGCATACATTGTGTTTCTGCGACCTGTGCTAAAGGTCATGTGTTCTCTGCAGACATGGCTTATTTTACTCGTACCAGTTCCGGTTCTATTTTCTTGAAAAATTTTCATTTATGTGTTTAATAGAAAACACCCAATAATCTGCAGGCAGAGGACATGGTCTCAGTGATGTTCTTATCTTAGGAAATGCAGCTGCAGCTTTATTCATGGTGTTTTGCTGTTGGTCAGTGTAAATAAACATGTAATAAGGACTTGATGTACACAGAGTGATAAAGCTTGGCATACAGAGGTATTGATGTTACCAGTTTGTTTTTTTACTGTTGGAATGTGTAATTCTAAAAACGTGATTCATTTTAAACTCCTTAGCTTCACTCTAGCCCTCTCTTCTCTGTTTCAGACCTTTCCTGGCTAAACTGGTGTCTGACAGGCTCCTGCCTCTTCAGCCTGCTCCTCATCCTCTTCTTCAGGGAAACCTACGACCGCCTCTATCTGGACGTCCTCGTGTCAGTCTGAGTGAACACTGCGCTCCTTTTTGAGCCAGGAAAAGTGCTGTAGCTCTGCTAGCACCAACTTGCACAAAAAGACAGAGCAGAAGATGGGAAGTACAGCACTGTTCTCTCTCTGTCACTGGTCTTTCTTTCTACATTTTTTCTAAAACCTGTAGTCATTAAACGTATATGACGGTGAAGGCATTTTATCCAAAAACAGAAACCTACACTAAAACGGTACTACTGTAGATATCTTTCATTTGTACCACACTATCTATCTCTTTTTGATATATAGATTTTTTTAAAAACAAATTTTAGTAATGGTGCCGCAGTTATCAAATGCCAAACTCTTTGGATAACAATCCCATGATTATTTCCTTTGATCTCTTCTGTGTGTTGTTAATAGAGGATAATTAATTCAGCTGTCTAGTACAAGCTGTGCCATCAAGGGACCTCTTGGTGTTTTAGTGATTCTCATAATAAAAACTGGTTAGTAGTGGTGGGGGGTTGGTGCTTTCAACAACTTGTGATGGAGCCCAAGAATAAGGGGCATGGATCCTTTTGTCATTTTTCTGTTCAGCGCTTATTATTATTATGCAAACAGTCATTTTAGCCTCATTTTCATCAGAGGATGTAATGGGACAAATCCTGTTGAAAGAATCCTTAAGTGAGAGCAGTTGAGGTATCTTTCAGAGCATTGTTTGGGTTGTGGGGCTTCTATTCCTGAAAATGCTCATGTATGGATGAGGCAGTTTAAGGCTGTACAATTTTTTCAGTTTACCATACAGCTCTGTTTACAGTAGCCGCATGCAAATAGTAGGTTTCAATTGTACAGACATTTCAGGAATTATCACAGTTTCAGTGGTAGTAGCATTGGAGTTTATTAAATCAAGCTTGTTTTAAAATATTTTACATGTAATTTATGCATAGGTTGTTTTTATTTGAGGGATCAAAACACTAACACATTTTAGAGACTGTTAACTGACTATATGTTTTGTTGTATAGTGTTCTGTAGCATTTGGAAAGGCCATTTTAAAATTGGCATTAGTAACTTATAGATGGAATACTGTTTATACACCAGCAGATGTTTTGTGGTTGAAGTTGTACTTCAGAAAGACTAATGGGTCTGACAGCGAATACAAGCTGGGATTTCTAGCATATCTCCTACCCACGTCTATTACTTTTTACTTTTTATTGATGGAAGGAGCATTTTTGCGAATGTTTTCTGTTAGAGGAATTTTCTGTGATTTGGAGTTGCCTGTGTAGTTGGTTCTTTACCATTCTGCACAGAGCAGGTCCACTTGCTGCCTAGCCTCTTCTGGCAGCTTTTCCCACTATGAGCCCTTATATCTTCGAATATGCCCACAGAGGATTTCACAGCTAGAATAGTTATGTAAGTCTACTGGAGGATGACTTAATGTAAGGTCTCTGGGCCTCAGATTAACGAGAAACTCCAAAGAGAGCAAGGACAAGCTTTCTAACGCGGAGGATATGTCAACTTGCCTCAGAAATTCTTCAGCGAAACCGTGTGTGTGTGTGTGTGTGTGTGTGTGTGTGTGTGTGTGTGTGTGTGTGTGTGTGTGTGTGTGTGTGTGTGTG
>JBBJLR010000002.1:9634885-9664250 GCA_037577145.1 Brachypetersius gabonensis | reverse complement strand
TGTGTGTGTGTGTGTGTGTGTGTGTGTGTGTGTGTGTGTGTGTGTGTGTGTGTGTGTGTGTGTGTGTGTGTTGGACTTCATAGATTTGGCCTTATGGACATTTACAGTTTATGTTGATGTAAAGGCATTAAACTATGTGACTCTGAGTCCATAAGGTTTCAATGGGAATGTTTTGAGCCTTTCCTATTTCACCTAGCCCATGTTTGCTTGGCTGTGCCGCAGAGGAAGGTGAAATAAGAACAGCTTTATTTTTCTTTTGGGACAAGCCTGCATGTCTTTTATCTTTTTTTTTGTACAGAAAGGTTGTCCAGTTGTGAAATGTTGCCTTAATTAACCTGTAACCTGTGCAATTTTGTTCCCTCTTTCTCACCACTGTGATGAAGTCTGTGGTTTCTGTACAGAACTGCATTTAGGAGACATGGTCTCTTTTTCAGTGTAATGTTTAAAGGAAGGGATATTTTAGGATCAGGTTGATCGTCTTTATCTTTGTTCCAAATTGTGTACTTCAGTGATTTTCAGCACCTTATTAAAAACCTGTTTTGAAAGAACAACACTTGCTTTCGCCTCCATGTTAAAGATGTTGACACAGAGGTGTGCATAGTGAGAAGTTTGCCTCAGGCTGATGAGGACACAGCCGTGTGATGTGGGTACACATCATGACACGCACCTTTAACATGTCACAGTAAACGTCCATGGAAACAGGAAATTACTTCTTTCAGTGCATTTAAATGAAACCTTGTGCTTAATGTGCATGAGATCACTGTATTGGATGTTGTAAACACACTATGACCTCCTCCACCCATTTCAGGATGAGGTCATGGATGACATCAGGATTGCACTGTATGCTCTGGAGCCAGCGAGTATACTGAAAGTGCGCAGTATCTGTCTGCATGCTATGTGGCATGACTCGGATTAACATTTGATCTAATCTCTTCCACTCCATTTTCATGCCAAACGACTTGCTCAGGAGTCTTTCGGCAAAGAATAAAGACTTTTTTTTGTTGTTTTTCTGACAAGATTTAGTCACTGCAAGCTTTAAAGTCACATGAATGTGCTGTCATGCAAAATGGGCTTTTAAACTTATTTAAATTGATGGTTTCAGAGTACAAAACACAGCCTTGCCATAACTTTTGGCACATTGTGGTGCTACTTCTGCATGTTGACAACGACGGCAACCTGTCTGGAAGAATATTGTGTCTTTAAACAGGTGCTTTCATTCAGTGACAAGCAATTTGGTAAAACATTCAGTTTTGTTCTCCGATCACGCACTCTCTTTTCTGACATGGTTTGCATTGTTCAATGCTTTACACACCTGCTGATGTAAATAGGACTCGCTGGCAATCAGACCAACGTTTTTATGTACTTTAATATGTTTTCAGTTTCAGTCTTCCTTTTGGATGCTCCCACCACTCTTCCTCCTGTTTTTCTTTCATGAATATACCGTCTGTTCTTAGTGGGAGGTCTCAGAGGATTTCTTTCACTACAAGTTGAACAACCTGTATTATGAAAAATGCCTTCTACTTTTTACAGCCTCATTTAACCAAAGTGCTAACACTTTTTTTTTTAAGATTGCTCATCTGCCAGATATTAAAGCATGGTGACAGGTCAAGGAGACAGTGATGTATGGCAGCATTTCTCCATTAAATCTACAGAAGGGACTTTTAATGGAAGGGATGTAAACCTCACACTTCGGTGGGAAGGACAGCTTTGATTAACACTGATTAGTTTTACTCCAGAATAGCATTTTCAGTTTTTTTCCACCATATTTGTCTTCTTTTTGTTCGTTTTGGTTAATGTTTACATGCTGTTTGTAGGCTCATGCTCATTTAGTCTTCACCTATAAAAACTGAGAGTAGATGTTGGAATATTATTGAATTAATTTGATTACATCCATCCAGAAGAGCATTAGTAAAGTTAAGTACTGATATTGGATGATTAATTATGGATCACAAAACCCACTTCAACATCCTAAACATATTGAATAATAATTCCAGAAAACAAGTGCACTGCTCTACAGCCCAATGCTGAGGGGCTATATAGTCTTGACGCATGGTGACCTGAGGCTCATGTTCAGCTCAGGGGCAGATGATATAAATGCTAGTTGGGCTGAGCTCTGCCTCTCTGAAAGAAAACAAAGCATTGAAACAAGATTTAGTCTTTGGTATCAAAATTGTTTCACATGCTGCTTATGAGTGTTTATAAGCAAATTGGATAATTTTTAAAAGAACAGTAGCAAAGCAGATGTGAATAACATGGCTGATTTGTAGCTAGCCCACACTGCAGATTCACACAGTCTATCTGTATCTAATATGTTGTTACAGAATATTAGTAGCTTACAGTAGTTGGCGCTCATGTAGTTGACCAGCCTCTATCTTGGCACTCCACCAGATCCCAGTACTTTAGGCATTTCCTTTCAGTGGTTTCTCCAGTTTGCTTTTTTCAGGATGATCAGTTGTCTTGTCATTTCATGTCTGCCCAGAGAGAAGTTAGGATTTGTTGTGAAACAGTCAGCTGTTAGCCCAGCTGCCAGCCCAAGGCCTTGTCTTGGCTTTTGGTTTCTGGTTATACATTTTTTGTCATAGTTTGCTAGTGCTGATGGCACAATGTCTACCCTAAATAAAACAGCACACTTTAGCTTCATCAAGATAATAATTGTTCCACCGATGACTAAACTATGTGCTTAGAAGTGTCTTAAAGTATTCTGGCACCACTTGGCAAAAGAGTATCCATTTGTTCCATCAGTTAAATTGTTAGGAAATTATTTCAAACTCAGCAAAGATCACACTTTTAATGTTTGAAACTTGTAATGAACATATAAAATATTTTTCTGCTTAATGATACTACTCTTCTGCTGTTTTTGGCGTCAGTGCCTACACCATGTTAGTGCTCTGAGCTGGGACTTAGAGATGCTGCGTGGGAGTTAAAGTTTGCATTACACAGGTTGGCTTTTCAGGAGTGTGTGTTCATTGCCTACTAACTCTGCTGTCTGGTTCACACTGATCATATGAAAGACAGAACAGTTTGGAGTCTTGACCAGCGTGCTGGGGCTTAATGAGAGCCATCCTCCAAGACAGTTTGTAAGGATGCTCATCTCTCCTACCCATCCAAAGCAGCAGCTTTGGATTAATTCGAGTAGCTGAGACATGACCTAACCGAAAGCAGCATGTTTTAGAGCAATTATGAGATCCAGACGGGCGGAAATGCCATGGCCACTGGGAACCGTAGTCTTTGATCATGCAAGCATTTCATTTCAATCACAGCACACCTTCCCTCTGCCAGTCATATTCTGCTGCTGTGGGCAGGAACAAGCCTCAGATGGACATCTGCAGTACATACACCTTAATTAAGTATTGAACGCTGAGGTGGGATGTAAGGGTGTACTCATGTTACTGCTACTGCTGTTGATTTTAAAGTTCTTTTATAGATTTTAGCAGAAAAATTCCACTAACAATATTATGAAGCACAATTGTTCTTCAATAATCTACATTGCATGTCATGTTTTGCAGATACCTCTTCAAATTAGTGCATGTGGCTACTTTATACTTAAAAAGGCATTGCTCTATAAAAAGGCATTGCAAGACCCCCCGAGTGCCTAAGGGCACCACTGTGATCAGGACTAAGTGTCAGCTAGAGGGCTATAAATCCCATTCAACACTGGGCTGTGGGATAGTGTTCATGGAGATCCGTCCAGTACCTTTGGGATGAATTGGACGCTGTGATGCTGTTGATAAAGCACCAAAATTACTCTGATGAAGCAATAGTGAGAGAGGGTTGAGAGGAGTGATTTGTGTGACAGTGAAAACTGCTTCCTAATGCAGCAATATGAACGACAGTTTAACTACTGTTAGGCAGCAAATGTTGTGGACATTTTGTATTTAAGCTTTACATAATTAGCATTTTTATTTTAAAAAGTAAGGAATTTCTGTACTGCTACCACCTGAGCTAAAACGGCAAGGATTTGGGTTGCTCCAGAATTCGCGGTGCTTTGGGATTGTCTCAACCTCTGCCAGCACCTCTCGCGCTCATCAAAGGTGAACCCATGCTTATATGTGAAGAGACCAAAGCGGAACATTCCCTTTGATAAAACCTAACAGCTTTTCTGGCCTTTACTGTGTATTTTGTGAAAAGCAGTGAATGTATATGCATGGTTGGGTTTTGTTCGCTTATAGACGTGATGCAAAAGCTTGTAGGACTAGTAGAGAGGGGTTTGTGGTGTGGGCGGTGAGGTGTGGCAGGTCAGGAGTTGCTGCTTTGATCTGTGTTCAGCCATAAAAGTGATGAAACTGCCCGGAGCTGCGGAGAGTGGTCATAAGAAGTCAGCGGCTCCATTAACCTATCCCTATGGCAACTGGCAGCCAAGCTGTGATGGACTGCTGTCACAGCAGCTGCTGCAAACCACTCTCTCTCTTGCTGACGTCAAACACTCTAAGCCTGGCTGCTAAACTTGTCCTGCCTGCGCCATGCTGTTGCTTCACAGAGGTAAGTGTGTACAAGTGGGACACCAAGATAGACCGCAAACCATGATAATTCAATACTTCCAGCTCTCTCCGCCTCGTGAAGCATATGGAGACCCAGATGATGAACCCACAGACAGAACACAAAGCATGGGCCGGGAAAAAATCAGAGATTCTCAGCATCTGTTGTTGTTGATTTGATCGAGGAGATAGATGTGGAGAAAACGGTCAATGACCAGAGCCTTATCCAAGAAGGCCGGCTGTTCATCATTGACGTTGTTCACGACTTCCCTGGATCAAGATAAATTTACAACAGTCCTATAAATTTCTGTCAAAGCATGGCCCTCCGAAGAGCATATCTAATAACGTTAAAGACCTATACCTCAGTCAGGGGTTGACAGGCTGCCCCTCCATGTCAGAATTGCTTCGACTGAATGTAAAACCGTATTTGATGTTCTCTGTGAAACTTGGCCAATGATCTGTGCCACAGCAGGAATGGGAAGAGACAGAACAGGGAAGAGTCCATCACTAAGGCCTGATCTGTTGTTTTACTTGAATAGTGGCATTTTGTTCACGTCAGGCTCCTGTGGTGAAGTGTCTTGGCTCCAGCTGCAGGTTCGCTTTCAGTAAAGTGTTAAAGGAACCCCTGAGACAGACCAGCTCACTCACTCTACCCTGTTTAGTCTCACACTCATAAAAATTCCTGGCATATCAAAATAATGTAAATGTAGTCAATATATATACAGTAAACCCCCAGTTTTACACGGATCAGGAGCCGCAGATTCAGTGACACACTGATTTTTTTTGATAACCGAACTCGTAGTTTTACACAGAAATCCCCACAACAACACGGAAACTGCAAGGGGACTCCGGCCGTAGCCGGCTGTAGTCAACCTGGAAGCACTTTTTTTGAAACACAATTTCTCCGTGGTGCAAGCACTCAGACACTCCATCCTCCAAAGTTCAGTTGATCTAAAGGAGACCATTCTAACGAGCCCTCATGTGTATTTTTAGCCCGAGTAGATCAGGTGTTATTCCCTGAAAACTGTTCACATCGCCACGGTGTCCCAATACTTTTGTTCCGCGACCTTCCGAGTTGCATATCTCAGTGGGGAATTTAAATTAAAAGAGGTGAATACGGGTTTACCTTTACATTTTCTTTATGTTTCTCCCAACACAGGGTAATGTATTAACTGTTTAAAATGAAATTAAAGGGTTCTGGGAGCATATTTGGAGGCATGTTTAGGGTTTACACTATAAAAATAGGCATTTTAGGCTATTACTGTAATGCCTTATAGTGAGATAAGAATACTGAGCATATTCAGCTCATTTTTAGATGTTTTGACATAATTTACATCATTTTATCTTGTAGAGATGTTTTCTGTTGCTTGTTTCAAGATTTAATGTTTAAAAGTGCTTTTTTTCCAAAACGTCCTACATTTTGCAAATCGGCAGTTTATATGGGGTAAACTGGGAATCAGCAGGTAAACTGGGAATAATTTTTCTTTGCATCCAGTAACATCACCTCTAAAAACTGTTCTTTTTCTCACTAAAACTGAAGTACCATCAAAACTCCTGAATGCTGCAGCTGCCATTGTCGCGATCCTGAGGAGATCCCAGATTTGATTCCCAGTGGTGCCACTGCCATCCATAGTCAAGTTAAGTAGAGCTTTACTGTCAGCCCAGCCTTTTACATTAAGTACACAGTGAGACGAAATACCGTCCTCCTGGACCAAAAGTACACCATACAACATGACGGCAGCACACTTGGACAGTGAGGGTACAATGAGGGTAACAACAGGGATGAATTATAATAAATCCTATACAAAAATAAAGTACTATGTGGGGACACAAAAGGGAGACTATAACAATACAGTAATGTAACTGTAATGGATTATAGTAGAAATATAATTATACAATTTTGCTGCAATTAAAATATAGATATATATGATATATGGTGTCCAAGGGAGCATGACTGTCCACTCTCTCTCTGAGTGGGTAGGATGTCCCTCCTTCCCCCTCCAATAGCCTGGTGCTACCAGTTCAGGCATCTGTTAGCTGTTAGAGGGATTTGCAATTATTATAATCTACCAAGCACATTTAATTAGTGGCAGTTTAAAAGGCAGCAGTAACTCTTAATGTGAGCATATGCTACCCCTCAACCTCCCAGTGCTGCCGGGGGGAATCCTAGCTAGTGGGTTGAATTGGGCAATGGGGAGAGAGAAAAAGGAAAACATGGATTCTACATTATTTCAATTTGCTGTGTCATGTGGAAATTTGTTTGAAAAGGAAGTCAGTAAGAATGGAAAAATAAAATGAAACTGATCATCTCAGGTGTTTTGTTTTCCCATTATATTCCCTTGCATACAAAATATGACATCTTTGAAGTGAGGTCAGTGTTTAGATAAACATGTAAGAGAGATGCGTTTGAAAGAGAAAAAAAAGAAATAATGAATAAATTCCAGTATGTTCTGTATACACTTTGGAATATTTTTAACATATTGCTATATACTGTGGAGGACGAGAGTACGAGCAAGAGCTGCAGTGTGTTTGAATGGGCTCAGTTTTCTCCTGCCTGAGATGTCAGCTCAGGGTGTTTCTTTCTTGTGTTTATTACTGAAGCCGTGATACAGTATGTGATGTGGATGAGAATTCATGACCATAAACAGGAGCCATTGGTTGACTACTGTAGCAGCTGTTTATATTTGCAATATATTTTTAATTGATCTATGGGCTGATTTTGAGAATATATTGAATGAAATAAGTACAATCATAACCCATACGAGAATCTCATAATGCAAAGTAGATTCAAAAAGTACTAGATTTAAGATTACTTCACTTGCCTATACATGTATAGATATATGTATTTGTGTGTATGTGTCCCACCCATCGGCCCTCAATTCATCAGCAAAGAATAGCAGCAATTTGACAGAGTGCCAGTACGAACGCCGCTATGAAACAGAAAAGGATGCAATGGTTTGTTTTTCTGTGGTCTACAGCTTCATCATGTGTTTTTTAATACCACTTTGGTCTGAAATTGCCTGAAATTGAAGTCTGAAGATGGAATACATCTGTTGGATGCTGAATGCCTGTGAGTTCTTAAGTAAATAATGGGGATGGATAGATTGCTTCCTCAAGTCGTGTTAATGTTGCAAGCTATCTGTCTCCCCTTTCTTTGACATAATTATAATTGAAACAACGCAGAGAACTGAAAGAAATGTAATACTTTGAGTATCTCATGTTGAGTTTCTCACCATTCTTTTCAAAATATCAGCAGTACTTTAGAGAACTTTCTGAATGTTGACAGAAACAGCATCTGTTTTATTTCAGTGTGTTTAGCCACCTGTACCTGAAGCCACCTGCTACATCTTGAAGCCACTGCTTTAAGTGACAATCAGCGCGCTGTGACTTTCTTGGGGGAAAAAAATGTCTGTTTTCTATAAAGTCAGGTACAATCAACAAAACTCTTTTCACTTCCAAAAGTGTGTCACCAACCATTTTCTAAATAAGATGAGGGAAATAAGTGACTTTTTAGTGAAGCAGGAAGATGGGGAAATTGCTTAAAAGCCTAGTGAACAGCACCTTGAGAAACGCTGTGCTATTTTCAAGACCGCTTTCCTTTAATGCATCAAGAGACTTTTTCTTTGTTCAAGTACAGGTCGCTTTCAAAGTTCTCAGCCATTCCCGTTTACACAGGGTGGAAAAATGGCTTGCATTGCATTTTCAAACTGGGCTTGCCATGACATAAATGATTTAGAGTTGCCACTTGGTCCTCTTGAGAACCACAAAGGTAATATAACTGCAAACAGCTTACTCAGGTCGAACTCGGATACAATAAGCCTCAAGCACGAGCTGGAGAGCCGCAACTGAGGGGAGTCGCAATCTAAACACTAACAATATAGGTTTAGAAAATGTTTGAGATTATGGCCTAAATGCTTCAGGGCAGACCTCTGTTTAATATTCAAAATGTTGCAATGGAAGAGGGTTTATGGAAATGTGAAATGTGAAGATGAGGTGGAAGAGAATTATGGAAATGGAAAATATAAGCATGCCATTTCATTGCACCTGATTTATTTTTTACATTTTAACTAAAAACAAACATGAAATACATCTCATGTGTGTTTGGGGTGGGCAAATACAGTATGTTTGCCCCCACTTTAAACTGTCAGTAATAACTGTTACACAATAATAAATTATGCAACAACAATATAACCTGATTTTTATTGTTATGAAAGAGCTGCAGTCCTACAGCTCATGTAAATGCATTTGTACCAGCTTCAGTTTTTACTCATGTAATTATTATAGATATATATGTAAATGGTATATACATAGATATAACAGTATATGCCGTTTTATGTAATTACAAGTGCAATTACATCGTATGTGATTCACAAAAGTGAAAAACATTCTAAAAGGTACTACAGGTACTACAAAAAATTACATTTGATTTGAACAGCTTATCACATTACACATTGTCACATTACAGTCCACAGTCTCAGTAAAACTCTACTTAATAACAGCTGGACAGTTGTGTGGTGTTACATTCTGTGAGAATACAGAATACAATAAAACATCTGTAACACTGCAAACACTGTTGTTGCATGCATTTGTTTAAGTTTAATGACAGTTATTGCAGACACCTTGCAGCTGGTGGCCTAGTGGTTCAGGCATTCGCCCTGTGATCAGAAAGTTCGGGTTCGAGTCCCAAGACCACTAGGTACCTCTGAGGTACCCTGAGCAAGGTACCGTCCTCACACACTGCTGCCCCCTGCTTCACTTGATTGAATGGGTTAAATGCAAAGGAAGAATTTTGTGCTGTTCACACTGTGTGCTGTGGTGCGTTCACATATAACCAGATTGTCACTTTCAGTTAAAGTGGGATCGTATGTTTAAAAGGGGTTTAAATATGACATCTCAAAATACTGCTGGCATAAGAAATCACGTCCTCTGTGTTAAGGGATGCAAAAATTGAATGTTGTTGGTGGACGTTTCCCTTCACCTACTCCGTTAGTCAAAGACTTTGTTGAGGCAGGGGTTTGTGTTCACGCTCAGGTCAGAGTTGTTTTGATTGAATTCATGTTTAGACAAACACTCAGCAGTGGGATTCATCTGTGACTTGACTGGTCGATATGTGGGTTGGTCGATATATGAATCAGAATTCAAAGTCCCGCATTCCCCACTCCACTAAATCTTACGAGGGCATAAGCATTAAGGGCATAGTTCTTCAAACTGACATTTCACCTCTATTTGCCAGAAACAATATCTACAGTTCGTTTCTTGGGATGCATGAAGATAGTGTCAGCACCATTTACCTTACTTTAGCATAATGAATGCAAGATCCCCTCCGCAAATGGGCTTTCTAAGTTGCCATTTATTTTTCAAGCAACAGCTGTGCAATTTTTGTCCACCTTTTTTGGGTTGTCAGCTATTTTTCCATTGTTTTGCCATCAATACTGTTTCTAGACAGGGCATGCTTCAGAACTGATGACCCCCAATCAGGCAGTTAAGTAGATTAAATCGAACAGTAAATGCTTGTTAAGTCAATACCTCACTAAACAAATATCATCTGGGCCATCCAAATGGTTTTTTGCAAAGGGCTGATTTTTTTTGTTTATTTATTTTCCTTGCTCAAGGGATATAAATGGAGGTGCCTTTTAGATTCTAAAATGCATAGCTCAGTGTAGTCATTTAACATCATTTGGCTTCCTCTTACTTTCATTAATGGGAACGCTCCTGGAAAAAGCACACTATATCACTGCCCAATCGCTGCCTCCCACCCATTCTTTCCTGTCATACCACTTTTACCAATAACGGGATTAGCCCTCCTGTAATGAGAAGGGGTTGGGCTGTTCCCTTTAGTTATACCTGACCTACTTCACAGACCTTGAGCGGAGACACAGTGCCTGAGCAAAACCTTGAGCCATAATGCAGGAGGTCATTCATATGCAGATTTGAAGAAGTTGCTCCATTCACATCTGTACTTTGTGTAATTCAGTATTGATTGTATTCAATCTGCACTACTCCAGGACAATGATAGCCATTCTTATAGACACCCCATAGAATATACAATGCAATTGCAGTATATCGGCCATAAATTAGGAATGTGAATCTTGTACTCTATTAGAGAAGAAACAACATCACTGCTGTGTTACGGTGCAGCTCCATTAGTTCCAGTACAATGGCTGTACAAAAATGGCACTAAGACAGTTATGGTGCAATTTTTTCTTATGCGAGCCAGTTAAACCAGGTAAATATGACTCCAGCATGTTGTAAGTTCAGAGCCTGTGGGTGAAGATTATAGATTTTTTATAGATTGTCATGTTTTATTTAAAATGTATAAATTATGGAAAAAAAAGAATGTTCTGAATTTCTGACACGCTTGATGTACACTGTAAAAAAACAGACAAGGGCAGACGTTTATTTGAAGTTTGAATCAATATTTTTTTTTACAGTGTAATAAGGCTCAACACTCCACCCTGTCCATACTCACATACATCAACAGCATTTGGAAAAAAAAAGAGACCATGGCAAAAATTGGTGCAATTCTTGAACTGTACAGCTTAGCCTTTGTTTTTAAGAACTGCTGATGATCTTTTCCCTAATATCCAAGTAAAATATTCTTTTTTTAAAGCAGAATTTTTAAGAAAATGACAATTAGAATAATTAATAATTAACTTCTAGTAGGGTTTTTCCATACAACTGCAAGAGGAGAGTGTTGATTACAGCAGTGTTTTTTTTAAAGTAATTTTTTTCATCAAATAAGATTTGATTCAGGAGATCACTTATCAGTACCACATAATGCAGAATGTGGTGCTTGTGTAGGAACTTAACCAACAGTGGCATGGAATGGTTGCCATACTCATCCTGATTACATTTTTACACTTTATTTCATTAGCTGTACATAGAAATTAAGCTACAAAAACTAAACTACAGCTCCGTAGGCTTGAGAAGAGACTCTTGACACAGGTGAACTAAACTGTATTTTTACACTTTTCACCCTGCTTTAAGATGGAATCGTATCATTTATAACATTGAGCAGTTATTGTAGAGCTGCTCCATGGCAGTAAATAAACAAGACCATGGTTCTCTGCAGCATCCTTCTTCACATGTATTTTATATACGCTAAGGCGCTTTCAAGATCTGCAATGGCATTTCCCGATTAGACTTTTAGTTCACGCTAGTTCAGCATGCCTTGCAACTCTTGAAAAAGATTCTTCCTCAGTAATAGGTTTTCTTCCCAAAAATGAAAGCCAATTACAAGTTGTCAGGAAATGATGCCAGTCACTTCCAAGCATCTGTTATGTTTTGAGTGACTCGTAATTTTTTTTTCCTCAGAAGCGAGTAATAGAGAGACTTAAACGAAAGCCATTTCCGCCTTTGAGTTGGGAATCTGTGTGATATGCTTGTCTTGTAAACATGCGCACATGCTTCTTACCCAATCCCTCTGGAACCCAGGCATCAAAAACAGCATGAGCTTTGTACATAATCATCACAAAGCGTGCCAGAGCATACTGCTGATCAGATGTTTTCCATTGCCCACACAGTCTCCCACCTCTGCAAGGGACGCAAGTAGACATGGGAATCGAAAATAATTACAAAAGGGGGAGCAGGATCATGCTACAGGCCGTGGACCAAAGCTTCTGTGGCGACAGATCTTTTGCTATGCGCAATGAATTTCATCTAATATGGCACGACACGTCTGTGAGACTTCTTGACACAGACTGTTTGTTATGATGAATTTTCTGACTTCTATGGTCCAGGCAATAAATCAAGTATTGCATCAGACATAAGTGTGACTGTATTAGTAAAGACAGACATTTGTTTTGGTAAACTGTGCAGTGATATAGAGATTAGCAGCAGTTCGTGATGTGGCCTGTATCTTTAAACATGATAACAGAAGTTGAATGTTAACACTGAAAGCACTGTAAAATTGCTAAAAGGACTTTTTTTTTTACCTTACAGTTAGGTCCATAAATATTTGGACACTGATGAAATTTTTTTAATTTTCTCTCTGTGTGCAGCCACAATGGATTTAAACTGAACCAATCAAGGTGTGATGGAAGACTTTCAGCTTTAATTTAAGGGGTTTAATAATGATGTTACATTAAACTATTTTCACAGGCTCAAAAGTAACTGGTCATGTGGCTGAATCACTTATGATTCCAAAACAAATGAAGTAGATAAAAGGTTTGACGTTGATTCAAAACAACAAATTTGCATTTGGTAGCTGAGGCCCGATGCAAGTGAAAGGAGCAATGATTAGGTCGAAAAAACAAACCCAAAACAAAAAAATAAATAAATAAAACTGCCAGATAGATAACTTAAACTTCAGGAATATGCAAATTGACAATATGGTACGTTCTTAAAAAGAACAAATGCACTGGTGAGCTCATTAAACACCAAAAGGCCTGGGAGACCACACAAGACAACTATGATGATTGTGGATGATTGTAGAATTCTTTCCTCGGTGAAGCAAAACCCCTTCACAAAGAACTCTTGAAGAAGTAGGCATATCACTGTCAAAGTCCACAATCAAGAATATTCCCCTGGAAACACTGAAGAACAGGAAGGTCAGATTTGATCTTAAAAAGTTCTTTGTACTGGTGCAACTAAGATCAAATTATGCCAAAATGATGGAATGAGGAAAATATGGAGGCAGTGTTATGCATGGCTGAGTGGTGTTTATTGATATGACTGCTGACAGGATGAATTCTGAAGTGTATAGGGCTATACTCTCAGTCAACTGCTTCAAAACTGAAAGGAAAATGCTTTACAGTGAAAATGAATAATGATCTGAACCTTTCTAGAAAAGCATCCCAAGAGTTTCTCAAGGTAAAGAAATGGGACATTCTTCAGTGGTCAAGTCACTCAGCTGATATCAGCCCAAAACTGAAGGCTGTAAGATCAACACACAAGCAGCAGCCGAAGGCACCAGTAGTAAAGGGTGGGTGGTGATGGCCTAGTAGTAGGATACTTACCTCTGGACCAAGAGGTCATGGGTTTGAATCCTACCTTCAGCACCACCAAGACCCTTAACCAAAAAAGGTGCTCCAGGGAGACTGCCCCCTGTAGGTAGGGAATGGAAGTCGCTTTGGATAAAAGCGTCTGATAAATGCCGTAAATGTAAATGTAAAGGCCTGTCAAAGCATCTCAAGGGAGGAAACTTACCGTTTCATAATGTCCATGGTTTCCAGATTTCAGGTGGTCATCTGCAACAAAAAAATTCCATCCAAGTATTAAAAAGTACATATGCTTTCCATTACTTTGTCCAATTGCTTTTGAGCTCCTGAAAACAGAAGATTTTTTCAGGCATTGAAAGTTTAATGCAATATTTGTTAATTCCGTTTAATTAAAGCTGAAATTTGACTACTTTCAAATCTTTTTGAAATGTTGTTGTGGCATACAGAGAAAATTACAAAAAATGTCCGAATGCTTATGGACCTAATACTCATGGACCTATATGTGGGATCTGAGCAGCAAAAACAGCCCATTTTGAATTCATTGTCTTTGTGAAGTCCACCCTTTTGTTTAATTTTCAGTCAGAACCAATTAAGTTATTCATTTTTCAGTATCAGAAAGAAGCAGGAAACCTTTTATAGAAAATTACAGAAAAGGCTCCAATGCTTTTTACATAGTTTTTACACACCTACTGCCACTTTATCTCTTCCATTCATGCAATAACTAATTCTTCCACTTCCCCCTTTCAGTCCATGTAAGTTAGCCACCCACTGAGAAGTCTGTTAAAAGTGCTCTGGTTAGAGTTGATTCTATTCTATGACATGTGATTTTAGCTATAGGGATGTTATTATTGTTATCCATGTAAGAAAATACATCTGTGGCAGTCAGAGGTTATAAATAAAAATATTAAGGAGGTGTGTAAATTAGTCAAGGTGATGTCTAATGCTGTAATATGCTCTGGCTCCATCTCCAACCTATAGCAGGCTTTGGGTGCTGAATTGCAGGATGTCCAGGTGGTGCTTTGAAAACAGTGTGAGGTTTGCAGACAATTCCTGGTTCCTTGAGATGGGATGGTACCCACCTCTCATGGGAGGATGCTGCTCTCATTTCTTGCAGCATATCCCATTGACTTGTTTGCAGTGTAGTTTATATAGCTGCTGCTGAGAAATCAGACTAGCTCAGCTGACTGTCTGCTAGCTGTCTTAAGATGCCACATAGCCTCGATTTCTATTGAGACCCTCTCTGCCCCAGGAACCAAACAGAAAAAAATTGCACTACACTTTAAAAACAACTTGCAACAACAGCACATTAGATCTAAAGCTGGGACTGCTAACATAAGATCACTCATTGCTAACGCAATCAGTGTAACTGAAATAATCACTGATCAGAATGTTGATGTATTACAGAAACTTATACTAGATGTGATAAGTATGTTGTCCTAAATGAAATCACCCCCACAGGCTACAGTTATATACACAACTCTATATTAAGTGGCAGAGGGGATGGCATAGCAATCAGAGAAATCCATGTAATTGTTGCGGAGGTAGGCCAGAATGTAACCATATATGTCACTTTTGGCATAGATGTTTTTAGTGAGATGAAATACAATGTAAAGGTGTAGCAAACTGCCCCAAAGTGCCAAAAAGGCCTCAAACCACAGAGTGTTAATCAGAGAACAGGTTAAACCTCCACTTTGCCTTTCTAAGTATTACCAGTTCAGATACAAATAAGACTTTTTTTCTTCAATCTACAAGCCATCTTATTCAGAGTTCGTTTGATAATGTTCTGATTTCCTAGGAGTAGGTAGCAAATCCAGTGATTAAGTAATAGTGGTTGGAGATTTTAATATTTGTTCTGATAAAGAGCAATAATGCCATCACACCTATGATTTAATTTTGACCATTGGTGTTAATGTGGATGACCACAGTAATCTCAGATCACTACCTAATTATATATGAGCTTTATCTCAGCCATTCTAAATGTACATTGTCTAGGTGCATCATAAAATTCTCCAGAGCTCTTAGTTTCACTGAAAGGCGCTTGGATTTATCTCAGCCAGCTCTCCATCTGGTCCAACACAGTTGAATAACCTAACCATATGTTTTGAGAACACTTTTCAACCAACCTCAAAAAACACAGCATCTTTAAGATGTAAAAGACAGAAGTAAAAGATACAAAAATTAAAGCGCAAACTGTGACTAACCAAACTAGATATATTCCAGTTCGCCAGGAAGGACAGCCTTAGACACTACAGTACTATTACTCCTGTAATCTCGGGATACATTCCACTGCGTGTTGTACTTGTATAGCAACGCATGTGATAAAGAATCTTGAATCTGGTGATGCTGCAAAAAATGTGTAAAAAACTGCTTCACCTCAGAATAAACATTTGCATTACCTGCCTTTTTGTACTTTGCAATTTTTTTCTTAAATGCTGCAATATAACGTTGCAGCAATTTTTAACTATGCAAAAGGAAAAGTCCACAGAGTCCCACTCCTGCCGTACCTTCTATACCAGTCCCTGGCCGGCTTACCGACTCCAAGTTCCTGTCCTGTTCTGTTCTGTCATCCCTCCCACCAAACCTAAGGAACTCCCTACCTGTCGTCCCCATCGGTTCTCCTCCTGGCAGGCCTTCCGCGGGTAGCCCGTCACCCGACCGAAGGGCCAGGCCTTCCTCTGTACAACCTCCCCCTTCGTCCGGGCTGGAGCTCCACTCCGGAATACTCCTCCACGGAGCTCCCCAGGCCACCTGCAAAACACTAGTGCACCCCCCCCCCCAAAAAAAATCCAGGCAGAACTCCCCCCTTTGCTGTGACGAGAGGCCTCACAGAGGCGGGGTTAACGGGGTTACCCGGGCCTACTGGAGGCCTGCTAAGACTGCCTGGTCTGACCTTGGGAGTATCATTAGGGCTAGGCTTAAGCTTCAGCCCTACTCGGGGTGACTTATAACCTTAGGCCCTACTTCCGGGAGATCAACAAGAGGCCCTATTCTGGGGCTATACTGGCCACTTGGCCCTGCTCTAGGGCTACTCTTGACCTCCGTCTCCACCCTAGTGTTAACTCTAATCCCAGACCCTTCGCCGGGGCCTACTGGGTGTCTTGAGTCCCTGAACTGTGGGGAGGCCAGGGAAGGCTTGGTTATTTCACCAAGAAGCCCCAGCAACCACCACAGTTCAGAGCTAACAGCCACAAGACTGGCAGCTATTAGGCTTACCCCAACAGGTCCCACAGCTAAGGGGGTGTAGGCTATTCTGTCTCTCAACTCTACCTTACTGACCACCTGAGGCCCAAAGCTAGGGCTACCCACAATTTGTGACCCTCTATCTGGGCTAACGGTGGTTAGAGGCCCTCTATTAGGGCTTACCGGGACATGAGGCCCTCTGATAGGGCTAACCAGGGGAACTATGGACCTTCCGCAAGGGCTAACTATGGCTTGCGGCCCTCTGCTAAGGCTTACTCTGACTAGAGACCCTGTCCTAGGGCTTGCTATGCCTGGAGACCCTGTGCTACCTGCTGCCAACCCTTGTCCTGATGATCTCAGTCGGGGAGCTGGCACAGGCAGCTCTAGGCTGTGGCTCGTGCTATCAGGGACTATAGGTCCTGTTCTTTCTGCTTCTAACCCTGAACCTGACACTATCAGACGGGGAGCTGGCACAGGCTGTTTTTGGCTGTGGGTAGGTACGGTAGATTGGACCCTGAGCGGTGTACTGGACCTCACCCTTGCTTTATCCAAGGCTTCAGTGACCTCTACGCTATCAGCTGCTACCTTTTTTGCTGACGACTTCAGCCTGGGAGTTGGCACAGGGAGCTTGTTCCTAGGAGAGGTTTCTGGGGGTCTTGCCACTGACGTCCCTTCTACTCCTAACCCTTCCCTGTCCAAGCCTACAGAAGACCCTATGCTAACAGCTGCGACCTTCTCTGCTGAACTCTTCAGCCTGGGAGCTGGCATGGGCGTCTTGCACCTTGGAGAAGGGGATCTAACTGCTGGCAGCTGCTCTACATCTATACTTGCCCTGGTCGAGGCTTCCGAAGCCCCAACGCTAACAGCTGCGACAGTCAAAACTGAACTCTTCAGCCTGGGAGCTGGCACGGGTGGCTTGGGTCTCGGAGCAGGTGGTGATCTGGAGGCTCCAGCTGGACCGTAAAGGTGTAGGGCTTTTTCACGCTCACGGGTTCCCTCTGATTGGTGGTGAGCTCTTGCGGCCCTGTTGCAGAACTCGGCTCCTACCGGAGCGTGAAGGCAGAACTCTTCTTCACATCTCTTCAGTGCTGCCTGAGCTGCGTGGGATGACGCTGCCACGGGATCGTGCAGGTTTAGGACTTCTGCAAGATCCTTGTGTGCAACGTTAGCAGCAAAGGCATGGGTCATATGCCATTCTGGCATTGCAAGGCTGGCTAGAGCACGAAGTGGTGCTGGCTTCTCTGGCCCATACCGCACCAGCCTCTTGCAGGACCTCCTTGCTGCTCATGTACTGGACCAAGAGCAGAAACTCGAGGGAGTGAAAGGGGATTAGGGAAAGGGGATTAGCTGCTGCGTCACGATGTTTGGGCGTGGTCATCTGTCACGTTGGCCAAGGGAGGAGGACACAGCAGCATCTTGAATTCAATGAGAACGTTTATTTACAAAAACTGAGAACTCAACATAAAACACTTTGACTTGGAGGTGCCAGCTCCTTGAGGAGTCTCTGTACTCCTTGACTATACACGGTTCATGTGGTTTTCCAGCCAGCCGTCCCGATGCACAGATGTGTCTTGTCAGGTCCACTTTCAGTAACACGGACAGCCACCCTTCACTCCTGCAGGCACACACAAGAGAGAAAGCATGAGAGAGAGAGTCACAGACCCAGCTTGAGACCAGTTGTGGATCCGGAAGAACGTCGGGGGGGGGAGACCCCTCGGGGAACGCTCAGAGTGGGGACTCCCACACTGGAGTAGGAGTTGGCTCTCGACTGCTCTGCACACTAGGAACTCTCCCTTGGCTCCCAGTACCTTCTCCACCTGGAGTGAAGCCTCAGACCTTGCAGGTGGCTTTCTAGGGAAGAGAACTCACACACCGTCACTTGTACCTGACTTTCAGGGCACAGCATACCACAGGTTGGATAGTCTACACTGTTCTCACACTTGACTTGACACAGGATTACTAAAAGTAAACCTTCTAGAACCCTCCAGCCTCTCCACCAGGACCCCAAGAGCTAGGTGAGGTCTTGGTGTGGATGAAGACTCTCAGACTATCGATCTTGCTGTCAGTGAGATGTCTCTAAGATGTCAGATGGAAGTCAGTGACCACGCACTGTGACTGTGGTTCCACCGGACTTTAACCTGTCTCCCCATCAATCACAGTGCACCTTCACTTAGAACATAATGAGCCCCAGCTGTTCTCATTCCTTTGCTCCAAGACACACTACCGAGCACCTAATGAGGACAGCTGAGGTCACTCATTAGTAACTCATCATAACTGCTCTCTAAACCCGGAGCAACCTAACCTGGAACACCTGTGAGTAATCACCAGGTGCCTCTGAGCTCCTCACAAGCTCAGAGCCAACCTGCTGATTACACATACACCCTGACACGTGACCTGAACTCAAAAGGCTGCCTTCTCTCCTGCAGCCACCCTAAACTAAACTAAAACCCTGAACTTAAAGAGTGACTAACTGTGATGTCTGACTAACAGATGTCACAGTGTACTTGTGTATGTGGCTGGGCTGACAAATATAGTCAGAAAAGAGACTGATATCTTTTAATCCAGTACCAGAAAAACAGGATAATAGAAAAACAGGACATGCACCTTTTAAGAGTGAAAGGAGAAACATCAGAATTTAGAACTGTTTTTCAGCTTCTACTGACGTCAATAGAGACGTATTTTAAACTTACTTCAAGATCTTCTCTCTCCATTCTTGCTCTGCTTGTCCTGACCAGGCCTGTGGCTCCGTCCTCTCTACTGGTATATGGATCTGTGCTGGTTATCCAAAGTTGGCCAGAGGCCAGAGGGAGGTGGGATGATCAGTCAGTGCCAGTCCGTCAGCAGATAGTGGCTGATTGATGCGGCCCCACGCTCATCAATAAAACCCACTTTGAGCACTTCTGAGTGATTGCAATGGAGCGGGCTGTGCAGCACCTGAGCCAAAGTGCCCTGGCACTGCTCCTCCAGCCTCCATAAACATTCAAGGACCCCTGCACAACCCCAGCAGAGAGAACCAGCAGGAGAACTGACAGCTGCCGTCAGCCTGCGCTTAGAATTCAGACTGAAAATGGAATACAGCAGCTTTGTTATGCAGTGTATGAGCAGAAAATATGCTTAACATAAAACAATTCTATTACTGTGGCAAGATATTATATCATCAGATGCATCACTGGAACACAAGGACAGAGATCTTACCTTCGAAATGAGAAAGAAAGCTATTGATCTTTACAAATCAGCCCAGTGTCCACATAGATTGAAACAAAAGTAGTGCTCCTTTCCTGATCTTACCTGGGGCACCAGTGACAGCATGTTTAGCTTTCACAGTGACGGTCTGAGAAAAAAAGGATCGATTAGACTGGTTGCATCATGCCTGTGTAGGTGTCCCAATCAGTTCGCACCTGCATTCACTCCACTCTCACTTGCCCTTCATCATCTTCCTCTTTTTCACTTTCCTCACTGAAGAGGAGACCATGAACTTGGGCACAAGGTGCCAGTTCAGTTTCACTATAAGGCAACAAAGCCTGTTTTTAAACTTAGGGTGCACAGTGTATAGGGAACCACTATTTTATTTGTCAGTAAATTGCAATGTAATTAATACACAGGTCAACAACATTTTTTTATAATCATCAGAAACCACAACACACTTTTCTAAACCAGTTTTTCATGCTGATTTCATATCTGCTTTTTTCAGTTACATCAACTTTTTGATTTATGAGTAATATTAGATTTGCAATATGCATTTTTTATTAAACCGCAGGCACCGATCAAGTAACTGTTTCAATATTTTAATGTTCAGTATCAGTTGGCAATTATATGCTAATTACACTGTCATGCAATATACAACTAGCTTCATCACGAAAACTAAACACAGATTTGAAATCAGCATGAAAAACACTACAAAACCCACATAAACTTATGACTTTGACCTGCTGACCTTTGTTATTGTTACCACTGAAATTACAGGTGATAATTACAACTGATCATTTGACAACACATCTTTAACTCCTACTAATGTCCACGTAGTCACATGACAAAGAGGATTTAAGGTTCAATTACCCATCCAGACAGAAACTTCACACAAATAGGTTACTGTTATCTGACCAAAATCTACATGTTGGTATTTTATAGGCAAAAAGTTTGACATATAGACGTTACAATAACCAAACTTAATTTAGCTATAAAAGCCTACACTGACAGAGAAAAAAGATGCATGCACATTATAAGCCTACAAGTACTTCTGGATTAGTCATTCCCTTTAAAATTATGGCCTGAAAGTACACAATATAGTTAGTAAGCTAAGCCATGTTTGGTATCTGAATACTATTTGTGTTCTTTAGTCTTCAGTTATAGTTATGGGGCTAATGTAATAGATTTTGGGTAACAAATGCTTCTCAAAGAAAAACTAACAAAGCAA
Source organism: Brachypetersius gabonensis (assembly GCA_037577145.1). NCBI lineage: Eukaryota > Metazoa > Chordata > Actinopteri > Characiformes > Alestidae > Brachypetersius > Brachypetersius gabonensis. Next base: position 9,643,242 of record JBBJLR010000002.1, on the reverse strand, counting down.
ACCTGACATCTGTATAATCGATATCTTTTTTTTTTTCAGGCAGGGCCGGCCCTATAACTACCACTAATATCGCTCTTACACCTGTTCAAAACTCCGTAACTCAATTTCTGTGTTCCAAAAAACAAGCTCTGCCGCTGGCAATAACTTCCACAGAATCTCAATTGCATGAGCTCACATAAGATTTGGGGTACTGAGATTATCCCCAGTGTAAATAAATCTCGCACTGCGATGCCTACTTTAATATTTGTGCCCAGACATTGTGAAATAAACATGCTGTGAGGAAGTTAGAAGTTTAAGAATGATGCCTACCAACTACAGGTGGAACAGGACACACACAGTAGAATACAAAGCCTAACATCAATTTGTTCCTTTTGTAGGGCTCCTTTGTCACTGGTGGAAATATCGCACATATGTATGTCTTGTCAGCACTAGATTCTGTTATCCTTCACACCTGTACAGCCAAGCAAGCAAATTCCTGCACAAACAAATGGGTCTATGTGATAGCCAGGCTGACACTGAATATGGAAACATGACAAAGCCTCGCAGATTGACTCGGATTGCCAGATTGAAAAGCCTTCCCTCATGCAATAAGAAGACAATATAAAATAAAGGTATAAGGAGCAGAAATGAGCCAGAGAGGAGGAATCATTGTTTGAGTTGGCATCATTGTTTATTATCTTTTACAATGTACAATATACAAAAATATAGAGTACCAAAAATTCACAGTGTCTAAAAGGCAGTGATTACAGTCTACATCACATATCTAACAGTACCACCAGGTCAGTTGCATAGAAGGGCACCAAGCCTTGCGGGGATGGAGCGCCTCATTTCGTCATCTGTCCCTTTCCCTGTTCGATGGCAGAGCTTCTTGGATGGGGTGGAAATAATAAGAAATGGCCACACTCAGCAAATGCATTTAAACTGATGTGACACATGGCATAGACAAGAGGGATTTTCTACGCTCCAGGGCTCTCTGGATAAGCGGGCTGTGTTCTTTCATATTTAGCAGGAACAGAAATGGTTGTCATACCCCAAACAGAAAAAGTGGGGCTGCTAATTTTGTCTTGTTAAACAGGAAGGTAAATACCATGCTTTGGTAAATGAGATATGCTGCTGAGCCTCACAGCGGAGGTGGTAAATTGAAATCACAGAGGACTCCAGGCCTTGTTATGCATCTGCAAAAATAACAGCACAATTGACTTTTACAGGATTTAGTAGACTGGGCATCTTTTTGAGAAATTGCATCAGGCACTTGGTAAAATGATGCCATAACAGGTGGGTAATTACAAGTCAAACTCCTCTGTCAGAGGCATTACACTGCTAACACTATATGTTCAAAAGTATTCAGATAACCCTTATAATTAGTGAATTTAGCTACTTTAAAGTGCACCCACTGTTGACAGACGTCTGTATTGCTTATTTTTCTTTTCATTATTTTTTTGCTTATTTTATCTCTGTAAGATATTGAATTGAATGACCTCTAAACAAATAAACTCATCTTGCCTTGCACACACACATGCAGCTCGTGTAATCTTTAAGGTTGTAATGATATACTCAACCCATGACTCGAAATGATTCAGTTCAAGATCCTCAATTCTCGCTTGGATACTCATGATACTTTGAAAATCCTTTGAATGAAGAAAAACGACTGTAGTCATTTATAGCTTTATACTAATGAGATTATAGCTGGGAGGCAGGAGGAGTGTGGTGAATGAGGTATGTACTGGATAGGGTTTTTGTTTCGTGCTGGTTGTTTAGTGTTCAGTTTAGTGTTTAGTGTTCAAACAATGCAGCTGCACCAAATGTGGAATGTTGGAGCACCTTCAAATTACTTTGGGATACACTGGAGTGGTGTTTCTGCCAGAACTAATTACCACAAATCAGTATGTGACTTAACTAATGCTCTTGAGGTTGAATATAATAAAATCCTCACAGTAATGTTCCAACATCTAGGCTTTTTTTTCACAGACTTTTGGACGTAAAGTGTATTTACAATGCAACTGAAAGTGCTATTCTAGGCGAGATCACAAAGACTCACCATGCAAATATTTTAGAATCCATTTTCCCAGGAATGTCATCTTTCGAGAAATGAAGCAAAGTTTAGAAGAGGTCTTCCAGAGGTGCTTATCATCTTTACAGCTCAAAGCTGAAAACGTCTGGCTGTGCTGCAGTTGCAGAGCAGTAGCACTAGACTCAATGACAAGCTCCATCCCCACATTGTCCCTAAAGTTGGTATTTACACCGCTGCTGCACATATTTTACAACTATTAGGCTTAAAAAAACAAACAGTGTTAGCTTTACAATATACATGTACTTTACACTATCCTTTATGTGTCATAGTGGGGCATTACCTGTGTACAAATCAAGCACTCGTGCTGAGCTTAACTAAAAAGCACCACTGACAGCATTCATTTGACAAGCATAATAAAAATAGCTTAGTTATTCAATGCCCTTTACAAACCAAGCTAATGATAAATAATACCACACGTCAGTGAGAATCACCATATCCGTTTTACTCTGTAATGTTTGTGCATGGAATATGGAGTGCAGAGCAGTGCATCAGGTGCAATGTTGATGGGATAAATATAGAAATAGAAAAGAATGTGTATTCCCTTTTTAATGATCCCACCAGTTATTTTGAACATTGTTTAAAATATGAGCCTGTCATTTCATGTTTAATACACACACACACACACACACACACACACACACACACACACACACACACACACACACCCACTCACAAACTCAAATTATAGAACAAATACTTTGTTACTTGTGATTAAGAGAGGGAAACTTTGATTTACTGCTGTACGAGCCTGGCGGACATGAATATTTGATAGTACAACTAATAATGTGTAACTTATCCCATATTTTGAAAATAACGATGATTAATAATGCTCTAAACAGTAGAAAATATGTATCTAAACATGGGAAAAGTGACCATGATCAGTACAACCCCAATCACTGCTTGAATTCTTTACTTTAAATAAAACCTCTAATCTCCATCTAGCCTACGTCACCTCAAAACAACTGTCAAATAAGTCCCTCTTTAAAATAATCTTCAAAAAACAAGAAACAAGTGCCAAGCTATCAGTATTTTCTACAATGTTTCATATTAAAATATAGTCCACCTTGGTCCGAGCTTGTTGTATTTGATACAGCCACCAAGGCGTATAGGATTCAGTAGAACATGTTTATATGAGATCCAAACGTACTCCATCCGAGAGCTGAAAACAGTATTGTGGAGGATCGTGGTGGACTCTGAAGCACACAGGCATCATTGGCTTTCCTATTGCTCCTCCTCCAAACTCCACAGATTCACATCTGGGCTGCATCCATTGCTGCTTTATGGTGGAATAGATGCCAATTTTGCCTTACCATTTACCTTACCAGTTAGGCTCAGTGTTGCCCATATAGTATGGTATCAAGTTCTGCTTATCTCAGTAACAGCGCATTACTCCTTTAGCTTTACCTTGTCTTCCGAGAGCTCTTCTAAAGAGGAACTTCATGGCTCTTGTTACATTTGCGTCCAGTGATAACAGAAGCTTGCTCAATAAAAGCAGGCCTAATAGGGTAAGCATTGATCCCTTTCCTTAACCATGTTTCTCTTTGTCCATTTTCTTGGCGCAGTAGCAAGGACAATAGTTTCCAAGTGTAGAACCCTGTTACTGCTGCTGTGTGCTGGACTGTAGACTGTGGTGCTGTCCTAGATAGATGCCTAGAGTGTCATTTCTCCATGTAAGAAGAAACTTTCTTCCAGAGAGATGCTGATTTAAATAATTGACATCAGTGTAGCTACACAATCATATGCATTCCTTGGAAAAGAGTACCATATGGAATGCTGTACTTGGTCCCTTTACATGGCCCTTTTTTTTCCCCATCATTCAGAGACTGTGAATCATGATTTAGATAACATGCTTACATACTCCATGTGTGAGGAGTCAGGAATGTTCCAGAAGAGCACCTCCGCTCATCAGATGCTGAGAGAGCAAGGGAGATGCTCGTTGTAAGGGTTTAGGAAAAAAGAAAGCTTCAGCGTGTCATTTCTCCCCTGTCACTGTGGCCATAGTGCTGCAGATAAGAGTCTCAGCTGTGGTTATAGGTTCTGCAGGGCGAAGGGGACGAGTCGGGCCGGTAGTCATATTTACCCAGGGCTGTGGGGTAGTAGGTGGTGGTGTAGACGTTCGTCTGTTGGAGCGGCGAAGGGAAGAAGTTTGTTCTTTCGTCTGGCAGGAGGTTGTTCTTGTTCAGCGTCTAGAATGTAGAGAAAAAAAGAAAGGTCAGTTAGGAGAAAAAAAAGAGAGAGGAGGTGTGAAAAGCTAGGGATAGAGGCAACAATTGAACTCTGGCTGGCGTGCACAACAGATGGTACGGTCTTTCAATGGTGAGAGCGTACGAGACCTCTCATGCCTTTGAGTAGAAGACAGTTCAGGGTCACGAGTGTGAGCTCAGCGTGCCTTATCCAGCCAGCACTATAAATATCGATAGCGCCTCGGAATGACACTCGCACCAGAGCAGCTGAATAATTCAAAAGCAATAGACTTGCAGGTCATGGATGAAAGTTGCATGTGAAAGCTCGCCAGTGCTCTTGAGAAATGTCATTTATCTCAACAGCTCCAGAGCAGCGGCAGCTCGGTAATTGGAGAAAAAGTGTGCAACGCTCATCAGTGATTGTAATGACTCAGGCTGGATGAGAGTCTCTGAGCAACAATGGCATAATGCAAAATATAATAAACAGCAGCTTTTGTGTGTTTCCAAGTGCCTGCTGCCATCCTTATAAGCAGCCCCTAATCATAAACACGTACACAGAAAAACACATTTTTCCTGTGTCATGGGTGACAGCTAGGAAAGTGCTGCATTATGGTCAATGTAAAAGGATGTTTATTCTGACCAGTACCAAAAATAATCCAATATCGACGTATTCTAAGAAATGTATCATTCTGTGATTGTATTAATAGATAAATTTACATTTGCTCATTATGGATAATTTATCTCCTGTGGATTATGCTGATGTAACCCTGACAACAAAAATCTTTTGTTTCTGGTCCTAACTAAAGTCAGCAATAAAAGTTTGCCTAGCGAGAAAGCACAGAAGGTGAGGTTTTTCTGTCATGTAATATAATTGTCATATAATATGTCCTTAGCAAAGAAAACACAATAGCAAAGTAACTAAAGGAACTAATGTGGGCAGAACAAAATTCTATTTTATATAATTATATGACATTGTTTTATTTTATCAAACACAATCAATACATTATATGATTATAATATAAATATAATATAAAATAATGATACAATAAAATAATTTTATAATATAAAATTGTAAAATAAAAACGGTGCACAAACACGTTATTTCTAGAAGTGGATGTGTACATATTTTTTTTGCTTAGAAAATGTCATTTTGACTGTACAGAATCCCCAATACCAGCAAATGCACAACACTGTTAAAGGATAAATTATTTTCTCCCTGAGTTCCATGATGCAGCACAACAATGATTACAGTGTTTAAATACTTGTACCTCCTTTAATTAATCAAGTATTTCATTACCCCAAACTAGATATGGGTGTTTTGTAACTCTTGTGATGAACATCTGGGGTTTGTCTTCAGTGGCTCTGCGACATCAGATTCTTCATTCTAATTAAAGTACGTCTCTCACCGGATGCTTCTCATCACACCCATCACTAAATGACACCTCTGCTTCAGCCATCTGCGGACGGATGTGCCTTTAAGTGCCTCTCAAAGATGGCCAGAGCAGCTGTCGCTCCACCATTACTTACGCTAACACGCATCGTCTTAGTTACTGACGTCCACGCCCCGAAGCCTCGTAATGAGCTTAGAGCGAGCAGCGGGCACGGAGCAGATCGATGGAAGTGGTGGCTATGGGCGCGCACAGGTGTCAGAGCAAGGACACGAGGTGGGAGAGAGTGAGCTGAGCCCAACTAATTGGATGGGCTCAACAATCAGTCACAACCAGCTGTGGGAGTGCACTGGCCGGCTGCTGCTTAAACAGTGTAATGGAGCCCATTAATAAAGACTGAGTGTGTGCCAGGAGCTGCATGGGACTGCGAGAGGTGGCTAAACAAGCAGCCGCAGGGAGAGCGAAAAGCACCTCTCATCCGCCCGCAATCACAGATCTCAGAGCTGCACATTTCGCACAAAACAAATGATGGGTCCCAGTCCACCGAAAAAAAAACATTATTAATGGAAGTTTGGCGTAGTTTGCCATGTTCTTGACTCAGTCCAGTCTCCATCAGTCTGCCACCTTACTTGTGTGGCTTTTTGCTAAATTACAGGGTGGAAGGCGAATATAATAGGCACACTAGATGAGAAAGTAGTTCACTCTGTGTTTTGTTACTCCATAAATTTTATATAAAATAACATATTTTAAATCTTTCTGCTCTGCATGCATTATTCTTTCACAGCTGTAGAGAAAGACAGGTACAAATGAAAAAAAAAACAACAAACAAACAAAAAACAATATAAGAGTACCCATACTGCAGGGCTGCCACTCAAAAAGCCCCAAAACCTGCAATGTGTTGAGGTACAGTGTCCAAAAGCAAAGCATTTTTTAAACATAGAGAAGCCGCCTCAGGAAGGTACAAAATTGGCTGACTGTAAGTTGAAACTCACTCACGGGAACAGAAGCTTGGCAGGATAATTGCTAAAAAATCAGAACAACATCCTACAGTGAGCACATTTCCACTAGGAATTTTACAACTAAGGCCAGTGTCACATGTGCGTTAATGAACACTAAACCTAGACCTTTACAAAGTGTAACAAAATAATACTGCTTTGTACTTGCTTTCTACATAGAAGTCTGTCTTTGGGGAAAACTGTAGTCCAAACAGTTAAACACAATGGTTAGTCTCTTGCTGCTTGAAGACTGGATCAATTCCCCACCAAAAATGGCTCAAAACACACTTGAAAGAATTCCAGGAAGGATCGATGCTGCTCTGAAGGCAAAAAACGGCCCGTCTCCTTTATAACAAATTTCTATGAATCGAATGATTTTTACACACATTCTCTGTATAAAAGGCATATTTTGTAGAGTATTCTCTTGACAGTAGAGAGAGAGACAGTTGCTCTGTGAAAAAAATGTCAAGACACAGCATCAGATGTGACAGGAGAGGTCACCTTGAACTCCATGGGTGTGTACTTCTCGTTCTTTGGTGTGGTGTTGCCCTTGTAGTTGAGGTGGTTAGGAGTGGTGGGGTGAATGACAGCAGACTCCTGCGAGGGTTTGTGGAATCGCTGGCAGTACACATACACCAGGAACGACAACAGCCCCGCGCCCAGGAAACACGACACACCTGTGGCTATCAGGTGCAGCAGAGTGAAACCTGGGAAAATAAAGATAACCAAAGTCAATAGCATGAGGGCTACAATTTTTTTTCTAGTTGTTCAGATGCAGCAGTCGGAGCGATGACACGGCAGCCGCAACTCTCATTTGGATCTCTTCTTTGTGTTTCTCTCGTCTCCATTTTTGTTTCACTCTGTTGTCCACTGTTCTCTTTCATTTCTTTTCTCTCTCCTCTCCCCCATCTGATGTATCTTATTTATGAAAAAAATAAAAAAACAAATGTATAAACAAACAGATAAAGAAAAAGAGGGGCTTGTACCAAATCATATAGCTCTACTTGGCAAAGCAAAAGGTGTTGTCGTGGAAAATTTGATGTTTTTCTAAGTTCAAAATCAAGCGCAGTCAGAAAGTTGAGGTAATGCTGTTATTCGGCTTCATGGTCCTTGGGAGCAGTGGTCAAATGCTCTCCTTGACAACTCAAACACTCAGTTTAAATACACCTTTAAAATACAACACATCTTTTTCAGATTACACCCACTCATTGATCAATAAGAGGAATAATTGAATATTCAACACTCCACCTCCAATGTCTCACCCTTCCAATAGATACGAGGTCAGGATTCACTTACTTAGTATTCCTTGTCATGAATGGCCATGCCCCTTTCGATTTCTGTACCATGCCTTGTGTAAGTGAACATCTCATGGATCATTAACATTCCACATACATAAAGACTCCTTGGTACATGTATTTAAATGAAAACCAGACCTTGAACAGTCGTCTATTCAAGCCCATGCTGACTGTACTTTTCATGACCTCCTGACATAAAAACACACTCATCACCATCTTTGACAGGTGACCTTTTGGCTTTCCTATTATGAGTAGACTACATGTTTGCCTCTCGTAGCCGCTAACACTAAGTAATGCTGCATGAGCTTTATTAGAAGTGAAGGTATACCATATTAATTAGCATTTTTATCATTAAAATCTTCATCAGTGTCTGGCACATCATAGCATCCAGCACATCAAGGGGAAAAAAGAGGGCTAATATATAT
>JBBJLR010000002.1:9606332-9620219 GCA_037577145.1 Brachypetersius gabonensis | reverse complement strand
GAGGAATCAGCCCAGAACTACACGGGAGGAGCTGGTCAATGACATGAAGAGAGCTGGGACCACAGTTTCAAAGGTCACTGTCAGTTAAACACAGCCATCATGGTTTCAAATCACGCATTGCACAGAAGGTTCCCCTGCTCAAGTCAACACATGTCCAGGCCTGTCTAAAGTTTGCCAATGACCATCTGGATGATCCAGAGGAGGCATGCGAGAAAGTCATGTGGTCAGATGAGAACAAAATAGAACTTTTTGTTCTTTTCTCAGGTGTTCAAATACTTATGTGCAGCAGTGCAATTCAAATAAATTCTTTACAAATCATACAATGTGATTTCCTGAATTCCATTCTCTCACAGTGGGAATGCACCTACAATGTGAATTTTAGACCCCTCCATTATTTCTAAGTGGGAGAACTTATGCTCCTCACTGTGTATTTCAATTATTGAGCTCAATTATCTATTATTAATAATATCTATTGCTAATTTATTACTATACTTTGTCAAGTTATCTGCCTTGGAATTAGTTCACTATTTGAGATATTCATTTTATTATAACTTATTTCTTGATGATAAACAGCTTTGTCATTTTACAAAAAAATCCATAGCTCTGCTTCATTACACTAAGCACATCCAAGAACATTTTTTACAGCTTACTTGCTCAGGGATGTCTACAGTCTTGCCCAGCGATGCTTACTGATACAGTATGGCATGATCATCTGAGCGAGGAATCAAACCACAGTCTGCTGAGCTGAATGGAGATGTGTTCCACACTATCATATACAAACTGCAGTTTAGAGATCAGTAGATCTCTCAAAATCAACTCCTGAGAAAACTATTAAATATTAAGTTGCCTTAATATTTTGAGTACCAGGTGCTGTGTGTCTTGTAAAGAAACGTGCAGTGTGACTTCCACTCAGGGTGTCAGGGGCTGAGAGTGTCCGGTGCTGAGCTGCACTTAGATCAAACAAGTTCCTCTGGGAGTGAAGCTGCTAGGTTATCATAGGCGGACGAGTTTGAGCTTGGTGAGCCTCAGGGGACAGTAGGGAGGGAGGGAGAGAGAGGGAGAGGGGGAGAGAGAGAGAGAGATAACGCACCAATGCACAGCCTGGACAGCTGTTTCCATTCTCACAGTTCCTGGAGCGGGAGTGCACTCCTCCTCCACACTCAGCACTGCACTTGGACCAGGGCGACCATGAGGACCAGAAAATTGGCTGAGGACACGACACCTTCTCATTACAGAACCTGGAGGGAAAGAATCAAGACTTTTTTTCAAATACAGAGTCTCTCATCACTTGTTCCACAAAGCATAAAACTAAACACAACACACGGAACAATCAGTCCAAAAAAAAAAAGAAAAGAAAAGCAAAAGCAGTCAGCCAGCACTTTAGTATTTCAGCATCAAAGAAAACCAACTGACGGCTGAAATATGCAGAAAACAGATAAGAAGTAACTCAAGATTTTGCAGTTACATCATTTCAAGCAATCATGTGTCAAACATCAGAAGAGAACGTCTTTTTCCAGAAATCTCACTGTCTTTACGCGCGAGAGAGAAGGTGTGAATGAGTATGCAGTGTGATGGGGAGAGAACTCAATGACTGCTCTGTCTCTCACCTCTGCTCTCTGGCTTGGCCCACACACACACGGCCGCCATGCCTGGGTGAGGGGTTGTTGCAGGATCGCTGACGCACCTCAAAACCGATTTCACAGCTGGTACTGCACTGACCCCACGACGACCAGGGAGTCCAGCCCCCATTCCTACAATGAACCACAGTAAAATTCACAAAAAAACCCCCAGCTTCTCTAAAATGAGCCTGTAACACTGCATGGCAATTCTTCCACTCACAAATTGTTTTTAAAGGTCAGTTCTTTTATCATTTGTATTGATTCTATTACTGATAATATTTGTTTCATGTTTTTTACACTTCATTTCTTTATTCTAGTTATTAGTAGAGTATCTGAATAACTGGTTATCTTTTTTTATTTTGAAGAGAAACCAACTTAAGGTCTCCAAAGAAACAGTTCTCAAACATTTTAGCCAGACACCAGTGTTTATAAGTTATATTCCAAGTTATATTCCAACTTATCAAGCCTCCGAACTAAACATATGTGATACATACATATGTGTATTGATGGAAAGTATTCACTATATTTCACTATACATGTTAGCTAATGAGTGGCTCATGTCAGGGTTTATAGAATAATGACTCAGAAACAACTCCCTACCCATCCCATTTAGAAAATAACAAATACATTCAGGGACCCCTTTCTGTGAACCAGGACTTTAAATGTTAAAACAATGTTAAAGGGGTTATAATACATTTCATTGGAAAACTATACCTACTATACTTGGTAAAAAATACTACTAAAACTGTAGTTACCTTGAGCAGTTGGCCACCTCAATGGTAGGACCCTCACACTTTTTGCCTCCACACCGGGGAGGTGGGCTGTCACAGACCCTTGAACGACACAAACAAGCACTGGTACCATCACCATCGTCATGGTTGCAAGGCTGCCATGGAGCCCAGGGACCGTACACACCGTCCGTGGTTTGGTTCCGCAGCTGGAATCAAAAATCAGAGAAGGCAACAGCATGAAGCGGTGCTGAATACAACAGGCTGATTAGCTGTGTGTGGTGGCCACACTTTCATGCTGATCTAACGCCAGTTTCCCTCCAACAAGCATCAGAGACTCTGCAGGCTGGTTTGCCGATGACCATGAAAGGGCAACTTCAACCAAAACTAATTGACTTTGAAAAACTGAGACCACTGAGAACAGCTGGCTCAGATGATGTCATCAATCATGTGGTGTGCCACCCTTCACGCCTCAGCAGCTACTAAACTGCACAGCGAGTCCTCAGTAAAAGTGAGGAGCCTGTGCTGGGCCGCAAGCCACACACGGAGGAGGAAGAGAGGAAAAGGCAGAGTGAATGGCATAAAGGGGGCTTGCTACCTTATTCTAGCCTCTATTTCATTCTTTTTTGTGAAGATTTGATAAATGTATGAGTGCAGGTACAGTGCAAAATGTGCCTGGATGCAACCACAATATGTGCACCAAATTTGGACACAATACGCATAGATTTGATTCGCTAATACTACACCTTCTAATGAAAACTGCACTTGTGAGGCACATAGCTTAAGAGTGAGAACAACATATTCCGCACTGCATGTTCTCACATCTGATCTAAGATGTTATTCTGATAATAAACATAATTATTGATGTGTTTGAAAGCATGAGTCTCCATCTAGAAGCTGGCTAATATAGTTAAAGGAAGTCTCTCAACAAAATATTTCTTGAGAAGCTAACAAATTTACATCTGGTTTTAAAATGAAAAGGTGAATCCATGCAAACCTGGCTGCCACAAGCTGCTCAATCAAAAAAAAATCTATGTAACCAGTCAAACATGTAACTCTCTCGTTTTGCATGGCCCACCTTCAAATGCATTTACATGAAGGAGAAAAGTGCATTTTGCACTCCACCGAGCCCATAAACCCCAGTTTTGTACAGGACTGTGCAAAAGTCTTGAGCCGCCATTATTTTTTCATATTTTGATAATAATAATAATAATAATAATATAAAATTTTATTTGATACACATTTTTCATTTGACACAAATCTCATAGTGCTACAAAGTGAATAAATTACTTTAAAAATCATGTAAACCCAAATTAATATGCTTCAATTAAAACCAAGTTATCCAAAATAGACAAATTCAATTAAGAAGAGTTTACAATCCTTTTCATGAGTAAGTTCTATTAAAAACAAATGTTTTACGTTTGCTTCTAAACAGCTAGAATTTCTTTTTTCAATATAGTTTTAAGGATTATTTCTCCAGGCTTCCTGAGAGACATTCAAAAGCTCTCCCTTTCAGGCCAGTCACTGAACCTGATCAGTTGCAAAAGGATCTTTTTTTATTTGGACAAGTGACCTACAAATGAATCGTTCAAACATAATACCATAACCATAATCATTCATACAATCTAACTGAAGACCTGAAGCTGTGAAGAAACATTTGTTGACAATTCCAGATCATGCCGGTAATTATACAGGTAATGCTGAGTGCTGAGTGGTAGAATACATCTAACTGTTATCGAAACTAATGCGAAGGTTTAATACATTGGGCCCTATGTATCCAAACACATACCTGTATGTCCATTCAGACATCTGTGATCGTCAGGCATTTCTTCCATAGCCAGAGTCAGAGTTCATACCGACATTGATTGAATAGGTCTGGTTCATGAATGGTGTCTCAATTTCTCTCAGAGGATTTTTGAAATTTGTTTGAAATTGTATAAGGACAACAGGATACTTTAATTATTTATTATAATATGCGAAAGTTTGGGCACTGTACTCTACAGAGAACACATTTTAATGCACAGTTACGTTTATTTTCTGAATTTAACACACGAGGTCATGGCACATTTTTATTTTATTTCCCCCCAATATGTTAAAATAGAAATTGTGCACTAAAACTAGAACAAAATGCCTCATTTAAGTTTGCTCCCTGAACTCGTCACCAATCTGGGTCCTGGATGAATGTCTACTTATTTTCACTTAAAAAAATCAACAAAACCTGTAATTTCACCAGGGGTTTCCCTTAAGACTGTAGAATATATGTGTTAGTGTGTGGGTGGTTGTTTATGGTGTGAGATGATTTCAATTCCTATTCTGCGGGTAAAGTAAGTATTAAACAAGTCCTCACCAGAACCCATGCAACCCACACATGCAAAGAAATCAAACCACAGATTTCCATAAATGAAGTTACGTGTAATAAAATGAAATGACACAGAGAAAAAGTACTGAACACGCTTACTGAAATGTATTTAATACTTTAATACAAAAGTCTTAAACTAGCCGCATGCATTGCTCATCTGTGATTTTGGCCCATTCGTCCACACAAACAGTCTTCAGACTTCAGACTGAAGGTTCCGTGGGCCCGTTGTATGAACTCTGAACTTCGTTAAGGTCAGCTGACTGGCTGGCAGCTTTATGGTGTGCCAGTACTGTATGCTGAAAAACAGCCCCATGGTTCCCACCTCCAAACTTGACTGTTGGTATGGTGTTTTTGGGGTGAGACTCCAAACATGGTTTGTATTATGGCATCCAAAGAGTTCAATTTTGGTCTCATCTGACCAGACTATATTCTCCCAGTATTTCGCAGGATGGTCTAAATGTTCTCCAGTAAACCTTAAATGTGCTTCAACATGCTTTTCCTTCAGCATGTTCCTTCCTTTTTATAGACCATCAGTTGGGACTGAACCAGCTGATATTAATTTGCACCAAGTGGCAGGATTGTTTTCTAATTACCAATTGATCTCAGCTGTCATGACTTCCCATGCCTTTTTGCACCTTCCTTTCTTCATGTGTTCAATACTTTTTTCCCTGGGTCATTCCATTTTATTACACATAATTTATGGACATGTATGGTTTGATTTCTTTGCATGTGTGGATTGGATGGGTTGTTACCGACATCTGGTGAGAATTTGCATCTTTAAAATATGTTTACTTGGAAAATTGGTGAGGTGTTCAATAATTATTTTACCCGTATACTCATTTTATAATATTACTACATACAGTATTTCTCTACACGACTTCTACAACATTTCTCCCTTTACCAATGAACCAAGTTTCCTGCTAATAGTAAATTTGAACTTGGCTTTACCGGGCAGGCTGTGATGTTCTGGAACCACTGGCTCATGTTGGAGCTGTCCTCAATGGTGGTACAGCGACGCTGCTTCCTGTCCCAGCCACAGTATGGGTCCCTGGCATCTAAGCACATCCTGGAACAGAAACACAGACAGGGAAAGAAGGAAAGAGTGAGAAATAGGGTAAATATAGCAGCTAAATTATTATTACTAAACCACAAGTAGGTTCACAGTGCAACTCAAATGAAGCGACACCCACCCAGGGTGTCTTTCCTGGGAGAATCAAACAAATCTTGATATAATCCTCCAGTACCCGTGCGGCACAGCGCATTGAAAAGGAGATTAAATATTTGTAAGCTGGTGAAAAAACACAGACTTAATGAGGTGTAATTAAATTTAAACCCGCTAATGAAGTTAAGCTATGAGAAGCGTGAGTGGTGCAGGAATGTGCAGCAGAGCGGTGAGAAACCCTCACGCACCGGCCACCCCCAAACTGCCCCTTTAGCCTCAAAGACTCTTATTTCTAGCAGAAGCAGCTGGGTTTGTTTGAGCTGGGCGGCTGGCGCTCCAGCCTTAAGGTGGAGGAAAACACACAGTGTTGATGCAGCACACTGTGCCAAAAATGAACTCTGACTGGAGCACAAACACTCCAGGCCATAACGGTGGAATCTGGCTTTGAGTAATTATTGCTATTCTACATCTTGCAAATACAGCAGATGCTTATCTCTTGATCTCCTTGGGTTCTTCAATTATTTGCGCCAACATGCACTGGTGGAATTCCAACAAAACTGTCACAAAGTCATCTAGTAATACCAATGCCAATTAGCACTAGTTTTATCTTCCACCCTAGTTTTTTCTTCCATAATTTAAAATCTATACACCTCACTCTGTGAAAACGCTAGCGCTTATTTGTTTATGAAGGCTAGGCTGTAACAACTTTTATATTTTCTCAGTTCGAAGGTTTTCAGTGTTTACTCATTTTGTAAGTAAAATGTATCTATCATCATACATTTACTTGTACTGAGGTATATTTGTAAGGTAAGCGATCCACTCACATAGTTTCTATAATATAAAATGAAGCTATAATATAAAATAAAATAATAAAACCTCAGAAACCAGCAAATAAGTATAGATGTGACAGCATCTACACATCTTTACTGGTTTCTGAGGTTTTAGTGTTTTATTTTACATGACAGCTTCAATAAATAGAGATTAAAAGAATCTCTATTTATTGACAAGTTTCTGTACATCTATTCTGACTGTTCCAGTCCTGGTCTATGAAGTACACTTTACTTACTTTTGACTTACTATTTTTGAAGCACATTTTTCTGTCTGAGGCTATGGAACGTGTTCTCACCTTGCCACTAACTCGTCTCCACCCTTCGCTAAAATCTGTATCTACACAGATTAACACAGATTACACATTTGTATTTTAGCAAACTCTCGAAACTAAACATATGGAATAAACCCTTTGAATTAAACTTCCCTCAGAACGCGTCTGGCTATCTAACATGTCTGGCTGGCTGTCCGAGGCTTTCTCTGTAAACCCGTATACCAACAAAATGAATAATAAAATAAAATTAACATGAAGGGGTGGTGGGGGACTAGAGGGTAGGATACTTGCCTCTGGACCAAGAGGTCATGGGTTTGAATCCTACCTTCAGCAAAAACCACCACTGGGTCCCTGAGCAAGACCCTTAACCCCAAGTTGCTCCAGGGAGACTGTCCCCTGTAGTCAGGGAATGGAAGTCGCTTTGGATAAAAGCGTCTGCTAAATGCCAGAAATGTAAATGTGAATTAAAGGCGCTTTCTAACATGCATTATCCATTGCACTTTTGAAAAATCAGGCCTCTGCCTGTCAGGAGCGTGGAGAATTAAACCCCACAATATGAGCTCAAAATACCGTATTCTAATCAAATGGAGAATGGCGATACACTGTTTCTAGCTTAGCCACAAAAGTATTAAACATCACATTAATGTTATTAGAACATATTGCTCCATATCCATGCTGCAGGGCTAGTTCATTTACATGGTGAGGTTCTAACTCACTGTTTATCTGAACCATACATGAACATTAAACAGTTTCAGCATAAAGTACTGCGTTATGAGCCACATTACTGTACTTGGAGTGATGTTTCGTATTCATTGTTATGTTACAAATCTGCCATTGTGGCATAATTTTGTTTCACACATCACTTCTTAACTATAAAAGCAATAAGACTAATAAATACATGAATGTAATAAAAAATACATTAATGTAATGCATCCAGTCAATATTCATCCCTGTTAATGATGTCAGTATCGGTGCTCATATGGATTCATAATTGAAATATAATCTGAAAGCACTCATTTGCAGCATTTGAACAAATAATCATTATTATACACAAATACATTTTTAGTAAGGCCATGGAAATCTGTGACTGTTTCCTTTGACCATCTCACTAAACCTAGGTCACTGTTCGATTTGTATGGGCTGGTTGAACAGAGCACAATCTGACCATTATCTCTAAAAATAAGAAGTATTCAGATACACATCTATAAGTTAAATTGATTTTAAATTGATTTTTACAATCATGTCCTCACCCCGACAGGTACCTAAAAACAAGACTCACAGCTGCTGAGGGAGATGTGTTCAGAAGGACCACTGCACTGAAGATTAAAGAGTGTATGTGAACTAGCCCATCCACCACTGTTGTTTACACTGACCCTTGTGTTCTGTTGGCAGTCAACATGTGTAGGGAACAACTGAAAAAAATTGAATGCTTCCTGCCAATTAAGGGCATCTTGTGGAAGAAAGGGAATAATGATATCAATGTGGTTCAAAAGGCCCAATTAGCCCTAGTTACCAGGAGCACAGACACGAGCCCTCGGGGCACTGACCTGCAAGCAAAACCCATTTAAGCGAGAAGTAGGTGCTGGTCTCATTAATTACAGTGGAGAAATCCGCTCCCATGAACCAGTGGAAGCGAGAGTCAGCCATCCATGTAAGCTCTTAAGACTGCAAAAATGCAGCAGCTCGAAGGGAATGCTGATTTGACAATTTGAGCAGCGAACAGTGGTGGGCTGTTCTTACAGCGGACCGCTGGGCACACAAACAGAGCCTAGCGGCACTGGCCGGCCACAGCCTCTCTCAGCCATGTGCCAGCTGACCTCTCAGAAATTAGAGGCCTGGACTGGGGAAGGTGAGCGGTCGTCTACAGTTTAGAGCCCTCGGAGTGGTCCCTAAGAGAGAGTGAGTCGTTCCGTACACTTGGGCTAGAAGGCAAAGGCAAATGTTTAGCTCCTGTCTGACCTACCTCTCACTCCTGTAGGGAAAAAAAGGCTGCAGCAGCAGAAAAAAAGCTGCACCAGTCCTCCACCTCTCCATTCTGACAGCTCAACTGTTTTAAAAATAGCATGCCATAAACATTAGTTAGCCCCAGGCAAGGCTGGTATTTCGTCATGAATTGGCAAGGAGGTTTGGAGTGTATCTCTGTGTGTGTGTGTGTGTGTGTGTGTGTGTGTGTGTGTTTGTGTGTGTGTGTGTGTATGCAGGCATGAGACACTGCCATTGTAATCCAGCAAGAGTCCAAGTGACATGAACTACACTGATGTATAATTCAGTGTGGTTTCCTAATAGCTCACTACATCGCAGGCAAAGCCACAAAACATGGCTTGTTAAATTTTAAACAGTACACGAGGCGGAAATAAACCAACACATAAAACAACGTGGCACGGGGACTGACGGAACACTATAAATCTCATCTACTCTCTGCTCACTTAATGGATGTTTTAAAGGGATAGGGAATGCAATAAAAGCTCTGTCCTTTTTATGGGCCTTTTAAAAAAGAAAGATAGGAAGCAAATAGTTTTAGCATCCCTTTAACAGCAAATCATGCCCTCATCATCGCAAAAATGGCAGCTTTGGGGTCGGGGAGGGGGGGGACTTCCTTTTCAAGTACCCAAGAGCAAATTCTTTTTGCACAGGACAGTCACGATAAAAGTATAGAAAAGCACCCCCAGTCTGATGACCAAAAATGAAATGCAGGGACCAGGAATGTAGATATATCATTTATTTCATTTTTAAAAATATTTAAATATTTAAAATCTATATATTATTGATTATTGTCTAACACAAATGATGTTTTAATACACACACACACACACACACACACACACACACACACACACACACACACAATCCAAAACCAATACATTTGATCACTCTGCTGATCGTGATCTGCTATGACAGACTAATGATTAAAAGAGTAAAGAGTACATAAAACTATTACTAGATATTTTGTGTTTGATTTACACGCTCTACATTGTAGACTGGCATCTGTAAGTATTATGAGGAACTGTCAAGTTTTTTGCCTCCAGGATTTATAGTGAACTAGTTTAGAAAAGCTATCAGACTCAACCCATTAATCCTGTCCCTGGGTCTTAAAAGTGGTCTGGAGTCTGGGTGGCTCCCTGCTGGTCCCATAAACCTAAGCGTGAGAAGAGCAATTGTCAGCCCAAACCCATAATACACAGCTTGAAGAAAAGGAAAAGGTAGGAGACTGGTAGTAGCATGATGGCCCAGTCAGATCTTTTAATGACCTCAACACAGAAAAAGAAGAAAAGTTGGAGTTTGTCAGAACTTCAGGGCTGTGAGGTTAAGACATATTGCCTGCTTGCTTGAATGAAGAAAGAAAGCACAAAGGAAAAATGGCTTCTGTACTGGAAATCTGCCAGAGGAGGGTCAGTTAAAAGCCCAACATTCTGCAATAGTAATAAATGCCTTCACTTTCTGATTACTTTCCTTCTCCATCTCCTCTCCTCCTCCTGCTTGGCACTCCCTCCAGTGCTGGGCAAAGTGCTCCAACAGGCCACTCTGCTGTGAGCTCTTAACCACTGTGTTTTTAGCACCCTGTTGACAAGCTGGCGCCGACAACAAGCGATAAATTTTGGTCAGGGAGTTCCACAGAGCCCCACGATAAAGCTCAACTCTCAGTCCAAATTCTACCCTTTTCATCAGCTACAGGTGAAAAAGCAAAAGCCAGACATAGCCATTCACAGAAAAGCAGTTCTGTACAGTTTTTTCTCTTAGACAAAGAGTTCTCAACAAAATTAGCCAGTGAAGATTCTTTATTGTGGACCCTTAATCAGAGACTAGGGAACAATCTTGCTATGGTGCTACTACTCAAAAATATGCTACTACTATAAATATGATTTCTACAACTGAAGAAGTAGGCACTACTTAACACAGCTAGTTTCAAATCAGTTCAACATGCTGTTTCATACCATGGTGTTTTCCTTAAAGTAAATGAGCCGCAAACAAGTTGGCCACATCAGAGGTAATGAGAAACCCAAGGCAAAAACACACACACACACACACACACACACACACACACACACACACACACACACACATACACACATCTGTGGTTTTGCGAGCAAAGCATGTGGTTTGTGCTGTTTATAATCCACCCTTGAGTTAAAGACAGAGTACAAACTGTTTTTTAACTCTCAGATGTAAACACAAACACATCATTGGGCATCAAACGCCTCATCTCTTCCTCATCCAGACACATTAAATGACAATATCAAAGATATTGCCCTAAATAGCTTTTTTACCCACATAAGAATGCTGAAAAGCACCAAGGGGCTTCTTAAATGTTCAATTAGCTCTGGTAAAATTACTGACTCCCTCAGAGAAGCAGAGCACATGTAGTCTAATCCGGCCACTGGCATGAAGTAACACCATGCACTTGTTAGACCACACGCATTTAAATTCTTCAGATTGGTGGCACTGTTTTGTTCCTCCTGCTCCCACACAGCCACTTTGTTCTGCATGGTTAGCAGGAGGCTGTGGGCGAGCAGAGCTTGTCGTTACGAAGGGTGCTGTTCCTGCACCTCAGCCAGTGCTGCTCCAACCTCCACATCCACTCCTTCCTGAGACACACTCGCCCTCTCTCTCCCCCTCAGTATTGCTCTCTGAAGTAGATTGATGTGCCCGGGCGTCTCCACTGGCACAGTGTTCCGGCCAAACAAATGGAGTAAATGAGTTTTTCTTTTTTTGCAGAGGAAGCGTGTGGTTGTGGTGAGGGGTTTTAGCAGGAGGTGGAGCACCGAGAGGTCAAATGTAATTACACAGAACCTGAGCCACCACCGAAGGCAGCACTTTGCATTAAGCCACTAATAAACACTTCTCCAAAGGGAAGGAGAATGGTAGAGAAGAGTTAATTTGTGCCTCTTTTCAGCTACAAAATACCCCGAGGCTGTGTGCTGATATCAGAAGACTCCATGTAATTATAACTGCACAAACCCATATACCCATTCTGTGAAGGTTGTCTGTCTTTTCCCGTTGTTCAAAACATTTTCGTTTTCTGTATCTTGAGAATATAGTGAAAATTTGACTTTTGCTATAGAATTTGACATCTCATCTGCAACAGAAGGTCCGCCAAGATCAAATGGCTCAGATTTTTCAGGGGGGTGAGTTAATAATAAAACCAGACTGTATGCCTTATGAGAGCAAAGCCTGTTCTGTCAAGAATTCTGCGGCAGAAAAAGTGTCAGGGCTGAGGTGAAAGGTATGGAAGTAACTACTTCCGTCTGCCTTTGTAAAAGCAAGGAGAAAATGACTCTCCTTGAAACATAATGGAGCACAGAGCCATATAACTATATACTGAGGGGAAACATGCATTCAGGCACAAAAAGTATATAGGCATCTAAAACCCATTAGACATGGAAGAAGTAGTGAATATATTGTACATTAATTGCACAATCGTTTATACGAATCAGAAGTCTTAAAACAACGTGTAACATAATGCAATAATTTTGCTTGTCATGTTTGGAGAATGAATGTTTGTGCAAACCTATCAAACCCACAGTAAAAGCAGAAGCATGTTATGAGGGTGTCTCTCTAATCATCATCAAAGGAAACATGAATGGAGTGAGGTACTGGACTGTGGGAGTAGATTAGAAGACAATTTCATTTAATCAAAAAAAAAAACAAACAACACGCCAACCTACATCTGGGGAGAAGATGAACGGTTTAACAAGATCAAGATCTTCAAATCAAACTACAATACTGCAAAGCTAATTACTTCTTACTATAAACATTGCAAATACATCGCTAATTACTACAGACATTGCAAAGTTGCATTTTCTAAAGATGGTTTTGCAACAAACTGTTATAGTAACATTTATTTTTGGCACTTGAATACTTCTTTCTCAGTCTATTGCATTTATTCTTACGAACACATACTTTTTGTACATACTTCTTAGTAAGTAAGTAAGTAATATATGGGCTCCATGTATATTAAATTACAAAAACAGAAACGTCTGAATCCTTCTCCCCCCCCCTCATTTTAAATACAATGCATTGCACTGTTCCAAACTGTTTCTAAGACCATGCATTAGAATTATGTAGTTCATATGAATAAAGGACCCTGTCCTATTTTAAGTGTGCCTAAATAAACGGCTTTGAAACTTAAAGCACTTCTGAAGCGAGCTCTAAAGACGCTGGTGATTGACAGTTACAAAACTTTAAGCAGATAGCAACAGACCAGAGGAAGCCTCCCACTCCCTCTTTTATGAGTAGATTATTCTCTAGAGCAAAGCTTTCAGCCTGAGTTTGAATTTGACAAGAAAAAGGCTGCCGTGGTTCATTTTAAAGACTGTAGCGCTGAGGAAAATGCAGCGTACGCAGGCACAGGAGTGACATATAATGGGGAGCAGCTACCATACAGAAAAATATAGTTCATGCTCCTGTAATACACTGGGGCAAGTTAATGTGCAACACAATGTATTATACTGTGAGCTGGCTACATGGCGCATTTATGTCACAACACTGTGACATTCCTGAGCCTGTCAGACCACCACTAGCCTACATTATTCTAAAGCAGAATGGCTTTATTAACCTGTACGTTGGGGCCCTGTGTTGTGCAGGTGAGTGTGGGTGCCAATCAACTTCGTGCTGAGTTTGGTAGAAATCAAAGAGAGTGCTTAAGGACATGCTTCCTCTGGACTGCCTTTGAAGACTGCTGTGATTTTTTGAATAAAAGTGAATGGAAGGAGCACCTTTGGTTACCCAAGCAGCCCTTTATATTATGGTCCTTTAAAATAACGTGTATCTGCAAAATCTGCAGTATACAGTTACCTCAATATTGATGTAAATATCAATATTGTTGATGTTTACATTACTTACTGTGAGGATTGGTCCTGGACCCTTGTTTCTGTCATGTTTGTTTCTGTGTTCCTTGTAAGCCTTCCTGAGTTCTGGTT
>JBBJLR010000002.1:9593645-9606232 GCA_037577145.1 Brachypetersius gabonensis | reverse complement strand
GTCTGGTGATTACATGTCTGTTCTGATTGGTTCCTGGTTGTTTTTCCCTTGTATTTATGTTTAGTTCTTTTTGTTCCTGGCACGGTTGCATACCCTCACATTACCTAATGCTAGGTACCCGACCTGTTCACGTTTTTCATGTTTTGGCCCACGTGCTGGTTTCTGTTCAGTTTTTGTTTTTCTCTTAATAAAGTTTAACAGAAATGTCGGTCCGCGTTGGTGGTCTACATGTTCATGCTGAGCAGGCACGGGACGTGACACTTACACACTCAAAACAGATTGCCCATTGGTTTTCATTATACATTTTGAATCAACACGTTTTCCTTTCAGGGAGAATGTCTATGGAAAATGACCACACTACTGATGTAACAGTTCTGAACGGTTCTGATGCTGATCCATGTTTAGAGACGAACTGTAGGTGTCAATCAATCATCATGGGTTCTGTGTGCAAAAAAACAAGCCAAGCCAAGTCACAACCAGTGCACAGATATCATTAGTGGCAAAAGGAATCTAACGGCAGTGTACGTCAAACGCACCACTACAAAACACTTACAGAATACACACTATTGTTCTGTCAAACCATAGTTAGCAAACATTTTAAAGCTTTGTAGAATATTCCCTATTTTGACCTCATTATTCTTGCTATCTCTCTAGAAAATTTCAACTAGACAAAAAAAAAAACAACTACACAAACCAGCTTTCAGGTCTAAGCATTAACAAACAGCAGAGAACATTAGGCTTTTTGAAATCACTGTTTTGTTTTGCATTAAATGTATTTTGTTATGATAAACATAACATTTAAAATTTGAGCCATGATACAAAACAAGGACAAAACCCAAAAAAATGAACACTGCCTGCCAGATGTGGCAGATAGGCTGAGTATTTCTTCAAAGAACCATGCACTGAACAGTTCTTTAGGAAACAAAGAAAAACCCAAATCTATGATATTGCTCCAAGCAACCTTTCAGGCACCTTCATTTTTAGAAGTGTGCCAGCAGCAAAAGCTTTGAGACAGCCCAATGTATGCACGTATTGCATGCATGCATCTTCTCTGCAATATATACCACTTTCTCAGATTATTGGGTCCTCTAGACTTGGTCCTCTCTTCCACTCACTGGCACAGATAAACTCTTAGCCTCTTGCCATCAGCAATATGACACACACAGCTGACAAAGCATCCATTGCTACCCTCTGCCAAATTGAGCTTGACGTTCGCCCCCACTGCGGCCAGGCGGTGGGGCCAGCCTGATTGAAACCACTGATAAAATACATAGAGCCAGTCGAGCAGTGGGCCTTTCTTTTCCCACCTCGAATTTATGTGCCAGGGACAGATCTATAGGATTACTCTGGAGTGGGAGAGAGAACAAGCCCATGCTCTACAGTGTGAAAGCAGGCCATTTAGACACTTCACACTGAGTCACCATCACTCAAAACCTTCAATTCAAAATAACAGCAAGCAATCTTCTCATGTTATGAAGGATTTCAGTAATGTATGCGGTTATCTGACTACATGAAGAGATTATGGGCACACAAAATCCAATGGTAAGAGGGATATTTTTCAACTGTCTTGATTTTAATGTGTGCATGTTTAGGTAAGACAGCTGTACTCACTGTTCTGTTTTGTAGGCGGAGCACCTAGCCAGTGGAATTTTTACAATCCGGTTATTTAGCCCCACAAAAAGGGTCCGGTCACCATGGAGGATCTGGAGACTCAGGATTGGCTCCCCGATGCCGGGAGGGTGGAGCTGCATCTCCTCTAAATAACAGCCTTGCAGACTTTTATTGGTGGTGGCCAACGCCTTCAGAACGGTCCCATACTCTGATTTGACAAAAACAAACAACAAAATTTAAATCACAGGTTTATAAATGGTGGGCACTGCCTGCTTATACCTGAAAGTGTACATTTCTATTAATAAACATAGACTTGACAAGTATGTTTAAAATCTTCATATGCTAGCAGATAAGGAAAGCATTTGCTGGCTATTTTAGAGTCCAATGGTTTGGTCACCTGTGCCGATGTATATGACATGATGCAGAGTGTCCTGTCCCTGCACAATGTCCACCACCAGCTTGGAGAAGCGCACGCTATCTTGCCACACCAATGGGTCCACAGACACGGGCTGCACCACATCGTTCATGAGGTAGAGCCTCTGGGCGTCCTGCAGGCTTCGTTCCGTGAGGCCCTCATTGTGATCTTTAACTGTAATAGTGCCACACTGGAAGACATTGCATAGTGATTAAGGCCAATAGAACAATCCCAGATATTACATACATCTCTTAAGCTCCTCATATTTGTTGTTGCTTTTGTTTTATTTTTGTTTGTTGTTTTTTTAACACCTGCAGATGGTTCTGTTGGGCCAAGTCAATGTTATCGTTGTCTAGTATAGCTCATAGCATTAGATATTTGCCAGCAGAGGACAGAAGGTAAAGCAGAGTGAAGGTGAGCACTGTACCTGGAAGTTGGGAAGTGGGTTGGGGGTGGGCAGCCAGGTGGAACGCGGGTTCTCTTGGGAGCGGAATGGCCCATTGAATGCATGTGTGATGGCACTGAGGTTGTACGCACAAACTGCAGAGGCAGCAATGCTGTTCCTATGCAGTCAACAAAGAAAGAGACAAAAGAAAGGGGTTAGAGGGAGTGAGACAGAAAAAAAAGGTCAAATCTGATGT
The DNA here is from genome assembly GCA_037577145.1 of Brachypetersius gabonensis. Lineage (NCBI taxonomy): Eukaryota > Metazoa > Chordata > Actinopteri > Characiformes > Alestidae > Brachypetersius > Brachypetersius gabonensis. Next base: position 9,603,565 of record JBBJLR010000002.1, on the reverse strand, counting down.
AATATGATCATAATAAAGCAAAAACTAAGATCAGTTTATCCATGACAAGAACAACCATATCACTCCCTAGAGGACGGCTGTTTATCCTGCTAAAAGTAAACTTTAAAGGCAAACTGCAGGACTGTCGCTCTCCTGATACTGGCAGCGCCTTAAAATACAGAGCTGCGGGTGATATTTCCATGTGGGGAATGCAGCCGGAATGAACCACATACAGCTAAATCTGTTTCACTTGCTCCCACACATTGAGAATAATACATAGACACTCACACAGTGAAATGACTGCTGATACACACTGCCGCTGTTATGTAAATGCCACTGAAACCAGTGCAAACCTCTGCTCAATGCTAACAATGTCATCCCTGCAATCAACTGCTCTGCAGGCACATAATGTGCATAATGACTTTTTTAACCTGTGCTTAGTGCATAGTTCCTCAGATGCCAGCCCAAAGCCAATGTAGCTGAATGTTCCCCTCTGTTATAATAACACGCTATTTAGCTGCATGGAGTAGCAAGTGAGGGTAATACTGGATGCAATTATAAAGAATAATAAATCAACTAAAATCAATATGTATACAGGATATATGCCACTTATGTAGCACAAAAGCTTTTATAAGTGGGCTAATAATCAACTAGTCATTTTAAAAAGCAATTGAAACAAGCCAAAATGACAGCTTATTTATACAGATACTGTCCGACTGTAATTGTTTGTGGTTGCTCTTGCTACCAGACTGAAACCAAGCATGGTCAAAAGAGACCACAGACAAATGAGCTGCAATAACTGTGGTCCCACCACTAGAGCCACAGACAGATGGTGCCCACGGCAGAGTTCCAGAAGGCAGTCTGGCCCTTTTGCACGCTGGGGCCTGGAAAGGGGGCTGTGGTTATGTAGTCTGGCGAGGCATCGACAGAAGCTCCATCAGAGGGCTTAGGCCTGGCCATGCAGCTCCGCCATGGGAACCACATGCTGGGAGTTTGAGTGTGAGGAGAAGGACATGGCCAGCAGGAAGAAGAGAGAGAGCCTGGCAATGGAGCTCAAAAGCTTGGCAAAGAAAGGAATATGAGCTATGTTGGGCTACGATGAGATATGGGCTCTCAATCAGTTTAGCCCAAAGCATGGAGTTAGCAGAACAGCTAATGTGACTGGAGGTGCCCTACTCTAAGCAGTCTTTGACTTGAGATCGAAACAAACACAAGTCTTTAAAGATACTTTTTTCTTTTATTCTTTCATCTTAAATGTCTGCTGTGCTTTCCGAGAGACAAAAATGGATTTCATAGAAAGCGTACTGTTTTGAAATGACAGATTCATCATAAAGGTTTCCTATACTGGCCTGCCTTATAAAAAGCACAGAATGGTTCAAATAAAAAAGATGCCTAACGTTCAGCTCTGTTTTCTACAAAGCTTAAGACATCTGAGAAACACACTGGTCAAGTTCCTCTGTTTGTGGAAAGGCTGTGTTAATCAGCCCTCGTTCATAATCAGTAGTAAAGCAGCAGGTGGGCTTTTGCTCTCTTGTTCTTTGGGACGAGCGACGTCACAGTTCATAGACCAGGAAGGATTACTTATACTGCTCCACTCCATTGATTTTATGTTAGGGGTGGGCCTGAGTCCCAGTGATTCAGAGCTACCAACTGTGATGTTCAGCAAGCACTGCCAAATATTGGTTTAATCTTGTGATTTTAGTATGTTGTATGAGCTATTTGATCCCAAATTTTAAAGTTGCACTATTTCTCAACATTGCCTTATTATTAAAGAGATTCAAGATTCTTTATTTGTCACACAGTGAAATGTATCCTGAACCGCTCCTTTTGACTGTGCAAACATTATAAACAATAAGTAATTTTTTTTATTAAACACAAATAAAAATGAAGAAATTAGTACAAGTAAAGTAACAAAGTATAAATGTAAGTACAATTAAAAAATTTAAAAATACAAAACTGAAATGTTCTAAAACAAATCTAAAAGCAAATATCTTAAACAAGGAGCACCGCAAGTTAGAGATAAAATATGTAAGCTAAACATTAAAAACAAAAAACCTTTAGGACGTAAACAGTCTTATAGAGTAATTTGATGTTTGTTTTAAAAGAACTGCACCACATCAGAATTGTTCACAACAGTGGTGACAGCAGGAAGATGTTTGAAATACTCTATAGTCTCTAAAATTGTGATAAGCTGTTGGCATACAATGTATCTTTAACCACATCCTTGGCAGAGATGTACATACAGGGCCTTGTTCAGCAAAAGAGTACCAGAAGAAAAGTTCTTTTTTTTTCATATTTACCATTATTTTTCCATTAGCATTTGCATTGTTGACACTGTGGCCTGTAGAAAAATATAGTCATTTCTCTACAGGGCACTATTTCACATCAAACCACTCTGAACGACATTGTTTACATTACAATGACAAAATTATGCGAAAATAATAAAAAAGTAGGTGAAATTTAATGTGTTTTCTTTTTTCACAGCAAGTAAAATAAATGTCAAGCCTGTATATATATTTTTTGGCTGCACAGTGTTGTATAGGTCAGTTAGAGGGGAACCCGAGCCGCATATAATGCCGGTTGTGCCAACCATGTGCCAGCCACTCAGCCAGGCAGCAGGAAGTGCCCTCAGCTCACCTACTCCTCCATGGCCCAGTCCCACACATGCTCAGTCCTGCACCCAGCATATGGCAGTGTCGTCATCTCACTGTGAGCACAGCTGACTACCTGGAGGTTGCCTGAGCATCAAGTGTACCGTGTACAAACCCAGGTACAGTATTTTACAGTATTTAAATTTTCTTATAGGTCATTGCGACAACAGACTCAGCATGCTGAAAAGGTCAAACAAGGATACTGTGGAACACTCTGTCTGGTTGTTACTGTATATGTTTCACTTTCAGGGGGTTTGGTGCTAAAAGCAGGAAAACAATTTTTAAAAGTGGGGGGGCAAGAGACAAAAAGGGGGAAAACACATTAAGTCTGACTGTTCAACCTCAGTGCATACCTGCTTCGCAGCAGAAGAAAAAAATGGCTAGTCAGCAACCTCTCATGAAGCACGGACACAGGCAGGATTAGCCAAAGATATTTTTACTGCATAATAATGAGTCATGGCCCCGGCTAGACGTCACTTTTTGCAAGTGTTGAGACAACAAAGTTTATAAAGGACACTTTCAGAGCAGCGCTCGATTTAGCACGCAATGACAAATAATAGAAAACAGCTCCCTTTAAGAGCACTACAGCTGCACGAGCACTACATGTCATGGCGGGGAACGAGCTAAGAGCACCAAGCTCGCTACGGGGGGCAAAAATCTCATTTCAAGGTGCATTTTGTCTTAATATATTACAGTAAATGAACAGGATGTGCATGCTTTCATGAAATCCACCCATGAAACGACTCATGCTTAAGGTGGAGGTGCTTAGTTTGGAGTAGCGCACCTACACATCTGTTTTCCAAAAGGTTTTCTTCTTGGCATAATAACTGCCGTGAGCTCTCTTTCCATTTCTAAATGTGTCAGTGATTGGCAGACATGACAGCAGTACCTTAAGCTGTTTTTCAAAAATGAAGCCAGAAAATATGAATGTTAGCTCTTTGAAAGGCTCCTTGCTTCGGCTACGTCCTGAGAACTGTATGAGTAATAGGAGCAGTATGAGTATTGATTGGATAAGCAGGCCCACAAGGCAAACAAACACATAGACAAAAAAGGGTGCTGTAGTGTTGGTGATGCGACATGATTAGAATTGTTCATTGCCTTGCAGGATGCATTAATAATGACATTGCATGGGGGAGAGGGCTATAAACACAGCAAGCTCATTATGAGGGGCAGCGGTACTTATCCACCCTTAGGCACTAATTCACTGAGGGAATGGCCTAGCAGGGCCAACTCAGTACCTAACACTTGGGAGAGCTACCACTTTGCAATTCCTCTTATTCTATACAACTCTGTCTTCTTTACTCTCTCTCTCCTTTTCTCCCTCTCTCACTCTCTAGTGTATTTTACAACCTCAGATTCCAGGAGGCCATGCTGAAGGTGTTCAATTTACCGCAGACAGATGGAGACACAGTTCTTATGATTGCATTACTAAATCCCATACCTATCGGGTTGAGAGAGACAGACAGAGTAAGAGAGCGAGACACAGAAAGAGAGATGTTCTTTCCATTAGCCTCTTAATTAGAAGGTCAAATGGCACTGAGGCACAGCACTCTTTAAAGGAAGAGCTCTAGAGCATTCTTCACATTCACTTTCTCCATCATTCATGCATCTCAGAACCAGATAATCTAGAGTCGCTAACTGCCCTTGAGTCCTTATAAGCAAAGCCCAGCGGCACAGAGGCAAAAGCTTAATAGATTCTGCTTCAGCGACTGAGGGAGGTGATGTCACCAGCCCGTAACACCACCACTAGTCTAGAGCTCCATAGTCAGAGAACAAAAACATGCCCTGCCCATATTAAAACGCTAGAAACAGCCCAAGCACATGATACCCACATTGCTGTTGTCACTTTTGTTGTTAGCTACCAAGGCAAATATGATAAAAAGCATTCTTCACACTAATAAACACCTTTCACCATTTTTGGTACCAGATTTCAACAAAACAAGGCAGTATCTTCGAAACAGCTGTAGAGTGCACTCACACGTTGGTTGTGAAGATGCCGTAGATGAGGTCCTGCTCAGGAAGAAAGAAGGTGCTCTGGAGCTCGTTGTAGTAGAACGGGATCTCTCCTGAGCGGGAGCAGTTGAGCCGGGCTTTGGTAAAGGTGGTCCAGGTGTCTTCCAGTAGGAAGCGACCACCGATGTCGTTTTTGCACACGCGGGCCACTCGCGAGTACACTGTCTTCCCACAATCATGTTCCACTGCATTCTCCCTCAGGAAGAAAAAGGTGAAGTTCCCGATTTCGTAGGCAGAAATGAACTGAGGCTCTAAGAGAAACAATGAGAGAGAGAGAACAATCAGTTTTTTCAATCAATTTTAATACAACACGAAAGGTTAACAAGCAGGAGAGAGGAGGACACACATGCATCTTTTTCCTCATACGTAGCTGTTTGTAGGTACAAAACATTCATGTTTTTTTTTTAGATAAGTACAGTGTCTAATTTTGACACTATCAAGACTGTGCAGACTTTGACAATTACTGATACTTTAAACCATTTTAAAATTGCCTTTGTTTCTGTTCAATTAGTCTAGGTGATAAGACTTCTATTTCAAACCACATGACTTTAATGGCTAGTTTATACAGCTAGTCTGACTTTTTTTGGTTAGAATTTAAAGGCTCCTTTCCCAGATATGAAAAATGCCTAGTCTTGTGCTAAACTGCAGTACCAACTGTAAATCACCGCTGGAATATTCTTTTCACTCCAGTCCTCAGCATGCCCTGAGTCTGGCAAACTGGCCCCTGTGCCTTTTTGACACAAAATGGTCAGTGTGTGATTTATAAAGATATGCAACAATAGCCAAACAGTGCTATAGTGTGGGCTCAGGTATAATTATCCAAATGCTACATCTCCCTTTGTCAGTCGTTTTGACTCCCTTCTGACTTCAGGGTCTGGTTAAGCCGAGGAATTGCTGCTGATATCAACCTGCAAATAACCATGACCATAAACGCAGCTGGGCCCTTCACCGCACTTTCAAAGAACCAGATTACTACAGCAGCAAGAGAAGCGGGAGAAGCTTCAGTAGCTATAACTGCCTTTTGATTTGATATCTGAAGCCTAATATAAAGCCTCAGCAGGTACAAGCCCTAGACAGCAGCCCGCCCGTTGCAACATGCATTACGGAGGCAGATGCCACATTACTTTCCTTTGTCTATGCATGTAGCGCTCAGCTAGAACTGACGGAATGAAAATTAAGCAAGGGTGGGAACACTGCTGCTCTCCTTTACATCCTGCTGAAGATTTTGTTACTCCTTACTCAATCAAAAGCCTGAGACGTAAATGTTTGCTAGCCGAATATACACAGAATTGTTCTTACATGGTCATTTTGCATAAACCTATCATCACACACATCATAGACGTGTCTCAGCAGATACAGCAGTCAGAGAGCTGTGTTGAATACCAATTAGGCCATCTATGGTCTGAGGTAATTACTACTTGTGGGGTAGGGCAATGCTGCTTGAATGAACAAAGTAGATCCATTTGTTTAAGCAGGTACTGGCAAGGTGCTTGTGTGTGTGTATGTGTGTGTGTGTGGGGGGGGCACTGTTTAAGTGGATGTGTCATGTAAGTGTACATGCATGCGCATGACTGTGTAGCTGTGTGGGAGTGAATACAACAGACAGTATTTTTCTGTTGCCCTACTGAAAATAAACAGATTGCCTCATTTCCAGACTGCTGCGCCACCGGGGTCCCGGAGTGTGTGTATTTCAGCTCATGCCAGAGCCAGGGGATAGCACTAATCTGGGTGGTGAATTAAGGGCTCTGATTAGTTTCAGAAAAGAAGAAAACATTGCTAGCAGCTTCACAGGTACCACTGACATCACTGATCATATGAGGTTTTGGAGCCAACACTCAGCTCACATTTTGGTCCTCTCCCATTTCAGTCCCAAATTAAAAAGCAGTCAGTCAGCACATTATGGGATCACAATCCAATAACGGGCCAGATGGATTTGATTCAGGACTCCTGAGGTATGTGACGTCCTTCCGTGACCCCCACCAGAGCAGGCTTATGACTAGAAATGAGATTTTAATTCACACTTCATATCCGAAGGGACCTCTTCGCTATGCATCCCACCAGCTCAGTGAATAAGTAAGTGCATTTACTTTGGGCAAGAAAGGAAGAAAGTATAAAGCAGACAGAGGAAACGATCAGGCGAAATACACAGTGCGACATAAGCCTGCAAAATTGTTGTTCAGGCGGGGCCGGTAATGTAATCAGTATGCTTTTGTGTGTCTGTTTGTAATTTAGAGAATATGCGCACATATAAGAAATCACCAAACCATGAGGGACACCAGCCCTCCAAGACTGGAACTGAAGAACAACATGCATTCAGCAAATCAGCATTACAACATGAAATCCATCAGCTTAATATTGTGTAGGCCCTGCTCATGCCACCAAAACAGCTCTGATTCATCAAGGCATGGACTTCACAAATCCTCTAAAGGTCTGCTGTGGTATCTAGCAACAGATCCTTTAAATCCTGTGAGTTTTGAACTGAGGCCTCCATGGATCAGATTAGTTTGTCCAGCACATCCCACAGATGCTCGATCGAACTGAGATGTGAGGAATTTGAAAGCCAAATCGATAGCTCAAATGCTGTCATGTTCCTCAAACCATTTCTGAACATTTTTTGCAGTGTTGAATTAAGAAAACGCTGCAGTTAGGGAATAGGGTTTACCAAAATTTAAGTAGGTGTTGCATGTCAAAGCATCATCCACACAAAGCCAAGAACCTGTGCTGGCTTGTCTTCTTCTCATACAGCATTCTGGTGTGATCACTTTCTCAGGTTAGCCACAGAAACAGCTGTCTAAATAATGTAATAAATAATGATTCATCAGACCAGGTCTGTGTCTTCCATTGATCCATGGTCCTATTCTGATGCACCGTTGCCTGTTATAGGTGCTTTCGGTGGTAGATAGGGATCAGCTTGAACATTGATTGTGTTCCGTTCTGACGCACTGTGTGTTTTGACACATTTCTTTCATAGACAGAACAATGTTTTTCAGCATTTTGTGGTGCAGTCGCCTTTTTGTGGGATCAGGCTAGTTGCTCCTACTTGGATCTATCTTGGTAGGTACTAAACACCTCAAAAGACTTGAAGTTTTGGTGTTGCTCCTACCCACATGTCTGGCCATCCTAATTTGGTTCTTGTCAAAGTCGCTCAGATCCTTATATTTTACCTGCCGTCAACACATCAACTGTATATATATCTATCAGTGATGTCAGAGCATCCTATAAAGCTTCCAGCCCTGTAATTTAGGCTTATTTATCCCACCATCCCTCTCTGCTTCTGTCTCCTTTTCTCCCTTTTTTCTGTCTCCTTCATGTTCCTAGCCCACCGTGGAATGCTGGGTGGGTGGGTTGTCTCTGGTGGAGTGGAGCATTGCAGCAGCAATTTCACCCTCTCCCTGCTGCGAGGAATAATTACACCACTGGCTGGCCGAGCCCAGCACACCACCCCACTCCTCATGCACTGTATGACTGGCCTATGGTGCTGGAATAGCACTTGGGAAGCTTCTCCCTGTTTTTTTTTTTTCTTTCGGTGTCAGGAAGTACATTGTGATAGGCAAGGGGTGCCACATCAGCAGCCTGGAGTTTATTGACACCTCTTGACTTTTTCAGGAGGCTCACTGAGGCTCATGTGCTCATGCATGGCTGTCTTTTCCCCTGCCTGACCTGGATTACTGTGAAAGGCTTCTGTGGATGCCAGAGAAATGATTGTGGTGATGTGGCTTTACAGTTCCCAGCACAGAAAGGGCTGCTGCTCTGTAAGGAAGAGTGAGCTTTAACGGCTGCCTCATCCACACAGTTCAGTGTAAATACCATGTAGAGGCATGGGAAACATGAGATTCATAGAGATTCATAACAGCTTGTTACTGCATAGTGTAGTATATAATTCATATGTAGTACAAATATAACACAGTATAAGGGGTATAATAATAGTGTGGTCACAATTACTTCAGTCACCTAATTACAAAAAAAAACGATGAATGTCACAACAAGGTGGAGCATCACTGAAAGAGAGGAAACCTGAATCAGCAGACGCTCAAAAATGTGTGGATACGATTATTTATTCACAACACTAAGTAGGTTACTTGATTAGCGGCAGTTTTTTATCATAAACATCACCATCATTAACTGTTATGGAACAATGTCCTCTCTGAATCTCTTTTATTAAAAATCTTTCAAGTAGTCCATTATCTTATTATTTGTGCCTCACCTCTTGACACCCAAATGTTTTGGGATTTTAACATTTTTAAATGAGGAATTTGAATTCATGTAAAAACTGCCTTTTGTGCAGTTGTCAATACATATCAATACACACAACCTTCCACACCTATTATTTTATTAATTAGAGGGAACGGAATAATTGAATGCGATCATACTTGACTCTCAGCTCTGGATTATGTAGTTATGTAGTAAGAGATATGCAATTATGTAGAAAGAAAGTTGTGATATGCAGAAGGATAGAAAGTAATCCAGAAAACTGCAAACATACCGTTGAGCCATTTGGAGTTGTACTGGGCGGTCCTGAGTGGTGGCATTCCTCCAAGGCTCCGGTAAATGACCGGGTCCCGGCCAGAGAAGTCGATGACCGTGGCAGCGTACAGCTCTCCATTCTCTGTCACCACTGCTGTAGAGTTATGGCGGGGGTCATAGGGACAACGTGCCACTCCATTCACTCGCTCCAATACACTGCTCATATTCCCCGTCTGACACAGAGACAGTAAGACAGGGAGACAGATCAGTGCCTTCTTCAGGGAGAGAAATTCCAAAAGAAAACATGAAGAGCAGTAAAAATAATGGATTTGCTCTTTAAAAATGGTCCACTCTTAACATGGTACACTACTAATGTTTTTCAACTGAAGAGTCATTTCCATCACTGCTCACCTCCCTGATGATGCAGAGTGGCTGGAAGGCATTGGTACCGCAGGTAATCACCTCTGTCTTGTTGACCAATAGCACTCGAATGTAGTTTTGACACTCCACCTGCAGAGGGAGTCAAACCTGTCAGTGTGTTGCTGCAATTGTGTTGCCCCTGACCCCTAGTTAGCAAGTGACTATTACAAGTGACTAAGAAGAGATATGTGAAGAAATGTGAATGTTTAACGTACTGTTTATACATGCACAGAGTCAAAAGGGCTACACTTCAAACAGAAAGGGGATGTATGAAGCACTTTACATAGATATCAGTTTGTCTTGGAGAGAAAAGTGTGTGGCATACATTAGTACGGTGGAAAATGACAGTGGTTTGTGCTCTCCACTTTAGATGAGAGCGGCTGCCATGTTGGT
>JBBJLR010000002.1:9548199-9569211 GCA_037577145.1 Brachypetersius gabonensis | reverse complement strand
CACACACACACACACACACACACACACACACACACACACACACACACACACACACACACACACACTAACACTAACACACACACACACACACGAACGCATGCGCACACACACACAAGACAAGGTGTTTCTGCCCACACCACAGACAGTTCACTTGAAGGCTTTTCTATTTTCATTAGCAAACAGACCCAAGAGGAATGTTTATAAGTTTACAGGTGGATTTGATGAAGTGGATAAGTTTCTGATCATCTCACAAAATCTGATAAAGACAACAAGTGCAAGACCTTAAAGCCATTAAAGATCAGATCCTACACCGTGAGTAAAAAAGGAACTTCACATTTACTTGTTAGTTCCTGGAGGAACAAATAATATAAATGTACCCTTTAATGTACAACACGGTTCTTAAGGTCCAATGGTGTAAATTCAATGATTTTAAAGATGCACTAAATTAACTTTCCAAAAGGAATGGGACATTTTGTACCATTGGGGCAACTTGTGGGTTTTAATCCCAGGATTGCTAGTGGCACCACTGATGTACCATCCCCACACACTGCTCCCTGAGTGCTGCTTCACTGGTTGCCCGCTGGTTCATTCGGTGAATGGATAGAAAGAATTTCACATTGTTTACACTGTGTGCTGTGGTGTGTTCACAGATTAATGTAAGGGACCACTTTACTAAAAAAATTGAAATTACGGGGGAGGGCTGTGTTTTAGAAATCCTACCAACACCTCTATTTCTCCTGTGCTCATACCAGCTCCACACACACTAACATGTCACAACCACTTGTAACATGTCACTGCTGTGTTGAGAATAATCCACCACCCAATCACGAACTAGTCAACAGCAGTCATATGGCCAGAATCTGAGCAGTGATTACTGGGGCAGAGCCTGGTTGACAAAAGATTGTCTACAGTATGGACTCACCATCAGAATAAAAATCATGAAATGTATATGTAACGCCTAGTATCAGGATTTTTCAGTCCAGTGTTTTGTTTTTGTTACTGGGGTTCTTTCTTTTCTGGAGACTTGTTAATATCCGGTGGATTTATTATTTATGCTTCTTTTAAACACCTCCAAAATTCAGTCTTAGAAGCTGGTGGCATTTTCTGCTTCTCACAATCCAAGTACTCCCAGTTCCAAATTCACACTTATTGGTTCATAAAACTTCTCCCCACATATCCAACTTAAGTGTTCTAGTATAAACGTTTGGCTTTTTTAGATCTATTTTCTTTTCTCAGCAATGCCTTTTTCATTCATTCACTGACTATTTATTCTTCCCACATGGTTGAGCTAGTTATCTTCTCACAGCGGCAAAATCTACACAACACCTGTAGATTTTGAAGATCTAGGGCACAAGTCCAAGCAAGATTTTTCCTCTGTGCTTTTTATCTGATTGTGACAGGTCTTGCATGGCTGTCTGTTACGTTGTGTCACCTTTTTCTCCATCATTTAATTTAGAGGAAATTAGAGGACTAGTGCAAGGGTTTCAAACTCCAGTCCTGGAGGGCCGTAGTCCAGCATGTTTTGGTGATTTAACTGCGCAGAAACACCTGGTTCACCTCACCAGTTCATTGGCAGGTTTAGTGAATGTGTTTGAGAAGGAGAACCATCAAACTGAGTTTGACACCCATGGACTAGTGGATCTTTTATCCAACATCCAACAAAAAAAGAATTTAGAAAAAGAAATAAGCAAGGCAGCTGAGGTGTGTTTGAGTTGCAGCTTGTGTGAATGTTAGAGTTGTCACAGCTGTTTAAAGACGAAGGATAGGAGAGCTACATTTGGCGTAGGGTGAGTGGAAAATTACAGATATGCTAAACTGCACTGAAGACGTTTCTGATAAATATGTCTTTCATTTTTTCTCAGAATATAATACAAAGTAAAATATTTTAAACATAATAAGGTAATATACATTTTGGACACATTTTTAATAGAAATAAAATACCATGAAAGGAGGTCTCATATCCATGTACTGTATACAGTAGACTTGTGCACTAAAAGTGGAAATCTCTTTCTTGGTTCTCAGTTGACCAGATACTAAATCTTAGGATCGATTTTTAGCTACTCTGTCAATTTGTGTGTTTACTACTGTGATTGTGTTTGCTTTATTTCTCTATTTTATTTGGTTACATTCAATACTATTTCAGTCAAGCTGCAGCTGTGATGTCCAAGGCCATAGGCATTCATTTCACACTGCCCCCCTCCTCCTTCCTTCCAAATAATGACTCTTTATTGCGTCTGTGTATTCTGTGTCTATCTCAAACTGTGAAATCCTTCTTTTCTGCTTTTTAGTTCCCACTGCATGCTACAGCCTACGGCACAGCCGTCTGTTTGTAAACAAAGCACTTGTGCTAAAACAGAGACAATATGTCATCTTTGCTGACGGTGAAGTCAGAATGGTCACAGAAATTGGACCTGGAGGACGAGGAATTTCAGAAAATGGCCATTATTTTTTTTCTGATTTGAGTAGATAATTTCACAGCAAGCACTCAAAGTACTCAACTTTGATCATTTTAGATTAGGAACCAGGAACAGAGGGCTTAAAAGAGCCAGGGATGTGAACGGCACACTCACCTGAAACCTAAGATCATTCTGCAAGAACCTTTTCTCTTTTTCAGGAATATGACATTTGTGAATTACAATGGGTAGAAAAAGGATATTCCAGGATTTCTCATTGAAAAAGATCATCTTTCTTTCATCAGGAATCAGGGGGATGTAAGGCCAAATGTGAAGTGCACCCCAGACAAACTAGAAATGTTAGCTGCATAATTATTGGCCCCCATGACAAAGATGGCTTAAGAATTGTTGTTGTTAATCGGCTACAAAATCCCAAAAAATCTAACCTTTAATTCAAATAAAAATTTGGTCTAAAAAGAACATTTTACAATGAAATGTAACCTTACATGCCTGATCTTGAATGGATACTCTATAATATGACTGTTTCTTTAATAGAAGAACTGGAGACGGAGATGTGAGCACGCTGAACCTTCAGGGACTGGACTGTTATCTGTTTTGGTGACACTGATTAATTGTCAGTAGGTGCCTTAGGCTTACTGAAGCTAGATATCTTTGTGAAAATGGGAATATGCTGAATTTGCCATGTGACATACTGTAACCCTTGAGGTAACAGATAAGCAAGGCAACAAATGAGATTTCCATGTTTTGAAAAACACACGATTTAAAAACGTACGACGGCACAGACGCTGCGCCTGATGAATAATATCTGCTAGGAAATAACTAGGAAAGGACATTCAATCGTTTGAATAGGAGGACAAACAACACTGGCCACTATGCATAGCATCCTCCCACACAGCAAAGAGGTAAGAAGAGCTTTGATAATAAACAACACAGATGGGTCCACAGACCACAGCACAGGTAGGCGTCAGTGCAACCAGAGAGTTCCACCAGAGTCCCTTGACAGACGGAGGCATCTTGCCTCCTTGCCTTGCAAACGCTCCTTTATTTTCCTTTTCTCCCCTCAAAGGATTGGCCCATCTCTCCATGGGGCGACCAGGATCTTATCAGGACAGGCAGACTGCAGCTTATCTGCGCAAATACCAAATTTGCCTTGTTTTGTCTTCTCGTCCATGCCCTGCGCCTGTTGTGAGATTTCCAGGCTGTCTGTGTCCTCCGGGGGGCTGGAGGCTACTGCATGAGCAGACAGGCAGCAGGGCTAGAGAAATCCGAATCCTCCCAGACTGGTAATAGAAAAAAAAGTGAGAACATTGAATAGCCTAAGAAATGTCACATTGGTGAAGAGGAGGCCAAACTCTGCTGGGGTACTCAGGGGGACTAGACAGGTAATCGAGGGCCAACGCAGCCAGGCAGAAACCTGAAAGAACACCTCTCTCAAAAGCAATGAGAGAAACATTCAGAGCCCGCAACTAGGCTCAGCCATTCAAGCATGCTGCATCTGTGCCTGCAATGGGGAGAAAAAAGGGCACGGAAAGGTGCGAAAAACCGTACGCAGAGCACAGGGACCACTGCGAAAGCTTTACACCCCTGACCAGACGTCGGTGAACCCGCAGGCGACAAATGTAAACACCGCATTTATTCTGAGCCCTGAAATTTTGACTGGGACAAGGACAAACGACGTGTTAAACGGCTCTAGAGTGATGGATGGATGTAACCACCAGCAGCCCAAATCTCTGAGCTCAATTGTAGTGAAACAGCATTTGCCCTCAAAGTTTAAATTCCCTGGTATCATTAGTACAGAGAACATGGCTCTCTCTTTTTCGACGGGTCCTCCAGGAAGGGTGAGTGTTTAAGCGACAGCACCATTACGCACTGGAAAGCAGATAGCGAGACCATTCTGCAGTCCAGACAAACAATCTTGGGCCAATTATAGTAGCTGTGGGAGAGAGAAGGGAATAGACAGAGCAATGACTTAGTAGCGCCTATCCTCTAGGGGGAGATTACTGCCATTTTAGCTAAGAAGTTTGAAAGGATAACATCTGGGGAGAGCACGATCTGCACACAGGACATCTGCCACTGAACTGTCAGTTTGCATGGTATGTCACTCAGAATTAGCCCTTTTAGGTTCATGAACACCTGTGTGGCCAGAAATAGGCCCACTTTCTCAAGGAGTTTGACCATGATTGTATTTAATGGCACCATTTGTTGAACGAGACTTGGGTCACCTATTTGTAGCAAAAATTTCTGGCACCGTGCACAAAAGTTTGCCATGACATGCCTCTACTCTTATCTCACAGGATCTGTTTTAAAGTGCTGCCATGAAATGTGCAAACTCAGACATAACAGTGCACTGCAATCTGATAGAGAGATTATATAATATTTATAGCAGTGAATAAACACTGCCTACGTACTTTTGCTATATCAATGATTTATATATAAGATGTCTGTGTATGTTATCAGCTGGTATGTGACAGATTCGGAAGATATATGCAGGTCAGATGTAGGTCACAAACTATGAGTCAGAATGATAAGGGCTATTTATCAGATAAAAGGCTGTGTTGTTTTTCTTTTTTGCTTTATGTTACAAAAACATAAACCGAGTAATCAGTGTCCAGGTTTCACAAAATTTCAATAAAATACAGAATTGTAGTCGCAAAAATAAAGGATGGGTGAAAATAACACGTCAATGCCTGCACATATTAACACACAATTATTGTATATTTGTTGAAATTATATGGCCAATTTATTTGTTGAAATTAAACTCAACTTCTTTTTCAATGAAGCACAAAACAAGGCAGCCCATCAGAACAGGGATCATTTACATACATCAGTCTTAAAGGCACGGTTACAAAAACAACCAGTGGAATTCTAATTTATTAATAACGCCACACAAATAAGCGAGCATCAGAGCATGTAGAATATAGGGTCTTTACTTACAGGAATAAGTTATTTAATATTTTATGTTACGTGTTTTATGTATCGTAAAATGAAAATGTGCAAATCTTCTAAACATGCAATTTGATCTGTAATTTAACAAAACAGCCACACCCCCATATGCTAGTAATGATACAATGATGTTAAAACACAATCATCAGAATATATAAAAAAACATGCGTACAAAAATGTACACCAATGTGTTTACTATTTCCTCTCCCCCTGGAAGCCCAACACTGTACTTGTTCTTGTAACTTTGTAGTTATTATCCAATTCATGTTGGCTTGCTCAACACTCCATTAAATTAGTCAGGGGTGCTGCAGATGGAATTTAACAAAACCCATGCACTGGCTGGGGGCATCGATTAGAAATCTGGAACCAAACTTATGTTCCTCTAACCAGCTCACAAGACATCAATCCTTTCTTAAACAAGGAATTCTTATTACTTTATACTGCATATGAATTAATTTTATTTATTCTAATGAAATAAGCTCACTACCCAGACAAATAGGTTTTGATAAGCTTGCTTAGACTCTTAAGACTTATGAATGGTACTATATATTAATATTTTTATGTTCTTTTATCAAAAGGAGTTTGCCGCAGAAACGGAGACAGAAATAAAAGGCATCATTGCATTAACCACTGGAGAATGTAATTTAGGCCTTATCCCATTTTACACGTAGCTTAACAGATGGAACTGCGCAGCAGGTTGTTGGGGCCATTCCACAAGCTGCTGGCCCTACCGGAAAGCTTCAGGAGAGTAAAAAAGGCCCCCATTGAGGCTGCCACACCCCACTGCCCTCAACCAGCTTTAAAGAAGGATTCTTTCCATGGTGAGGTTTCTTAGGCCTTCAAAAGAACCCAAAGACAAACCCACAGCTTAGAGCCTGGGCCCCCATGCTCTTCCAGGTGACTCCTCACACTGGCTGCCTGAGTGCTCCACTTAAAAACGCTCATCCATCAAAGAAGCTAATCTCAGGTTTAGCCGACGCCTTTATTGTGCCCGGACTTCCATACCACTGCTCTAGCATAAAAGGGGGCTTTAAGGTGTACTGAGGGATTTCTATACAATTTGGTTAACATAAAGAGGCATTTTTAGGTGCTAGCTTACAATACAAAGCCAATTGTTCAGCTGTTCTTATCGTGAAAGCAATGCCAAAGTGCTTTTGCTTTGAGGGGCGGCCGTGATGAAGCCAAATGGAATACCATGAGAGGGAGAATACTTGCCATTCCTATGAGCAGGTGAGAGTGGGAACAAATGAAAGAGATCAGCTAGTTTCTCATGTTTTGTGATGGATTGCGGGCTTTACAACTGTAGTGCTTTTTAACTCCAGAAAATAATCACTAATTCTTAACCTGTTTTCGGCATTCCTGAAAAATCTCCTCATTTTGATAAACAGGAAAGAAATCTGGCAAATCGAAAAACAACCCCCAAGCCTTCTTGGTAGCAATAAAAGTGCAGGCCCCAGGCAAAGTCCTTATGAACCATGGCTGCTCTAATGTCTGGGCAGATTTCCAGTAATATCAAAGCCTGTGGCTGTCACTTCTATTTTTTTTTTTCTGTGGACCATTTTTCTGCAGTTTTTGTCATGCCCCTCAGAGAGTCCAACAAAAACACTTCTTGCCCCAATTCAAGCAAAGCAATAGCCAGTGGTTCATCTTTCACTCCGGGTACATATCTCTCTGTCGTCTAAACAGATCTCTCTGGCTTCTTGGCACAGAGCATATCTTGTTTCTTGGTCGGCTGAAGAGATTCTCCAGGAGACAGAGGAGTGTAACTGCACGTTCTGTTCTCTTTGCGTGCTAGGTGAGAAATCTTTAAGAAATGAAAGCCATTTATCTCCCACAGATCTCAGCATGTCCATCAGTGCTTGCCAGCATCAGCACACGCCGGCTCTGCTTGGCTGGAGTTTGGCATGTGGAGTAGGCTGACAGAGAGACACGACAGGGCTAGAGCAATCTGAGCAAACTCCTCTATTCCCTCCCAGGACCGTCTAGCGCAGCCTTTATGGAAAGCAGCAAAGCACAATTGCTCCTGCCTCACTAAGCTGGTCACTTGGTTCTTAAAGCAACAGAACACTTTACATTGAAAGCCTGTGGCAGTGTGTGTGCTGTCACTGCCATCATCATACCTATAAGGACACCACTTGTATCGGGCCTGAGGCATGAGAGTGAACATCATCATTGCTGACAGGTTGGTAATAATATTATGAATAGGTTTACAAATCTCTAAACGAATAACAAGCTCCAGCTACCATGGCCAAGGTCACACAATGAACCTAATACAAAGTCAAATTGAAGTATGCAGCGGATGACTAGACACTTTCTGCGGCCACTGTATTTGATATATACGACCGTATGACTAATGGAAATGGTTGGATGAGATTTAATATTCATAATCACTGCATATATCATCCAATGTTGCTAGCATTATTCATTCTGAAAATGTGCTTATGTGGGTTCTTTCTGGGCAGAGGCATATTAGAAAAGTGAAAAATTAGCGCTTAGAAATAAGGTTTGTAACAGAGGCATTGCGCTCGCACTCACCTTGAACAGAGACGATGGGGTGCTCTCTGCGGGTACACTCCAGCCTGTTCTGCGGTTCTGGGGTTGGGACAGGCTCAGTGGGAACAGGGAGCCTCTGGGATAGCACAGTGGGGACACAGAGAACGAGGAGATAGAGAAAAAGACCACACGCAGCCAGAGAAGTCACGTCCCGTGGCAACGCTGTCATGGTGACGGAGGCCAGCCTCTCCTCTAGCTGCCAAAGTGGGCCTCTAGAAGGCACCTGAGAAAAAGGACAAAGAAGTTGCACATAAATGATTTCAGACAATATTACCAGTCTGATAATGAACCATATGAAAAACGTAATTTAATGACCAATAAATATTGAGTAATTAGGAAATGCAGGGAGGAGGAGCTGGAATGAGTCCAGCGTAAGTTCCCTGACAATTCATGCAGCAAAGTGCTTCGCACCTTGATGAATTAATAGAGGTAACAGTCATATATATTCAGAGCGACTTTCTCTTTAGTAGAACCCCGTGAAGAGCTATTCACAGAGCAAAAAAAAATCATGGCCTCTGTAGCAGAACTGCACACATGGCTAAACACAGAAAGGAAAAAGTATATCTGGCATTATTCACACCCTTTCAGAAAACAGCCCATTTTCTGTAGAGATAAAATTGCACTAGTCTTCGGTAGGGGAAGATGCAATGGGGTAGAGGGAGGCAGTTAAAACGTTCCTGACAGAATACGATGGCTTGGCCCGCGTTGCTTAAAACTCTTTAAGTACAGGCCACTTCCACCTCTGTGAGATGCACTTTGATGCGGAGGAGTTTTAATATCCAGACTGATCTTATTAGAGGTTAGTGGAGGCATGACATCTCCATCTTTATTCAGCTCTCCCGCAGTGCCACTGCACCCATATTACGACACCCAGCAGTTAGCTCAATCACAGCTCATTCTGAAGGAAGCTGCCTGTCAATCTCCTCACACAGAAAGAGATGGAGTGCAAGGTGCTAAGTGCTCTGGTCTCTGTGTGTCACAGCTGATAGGCCTTAATGGGGGCTGATAATCATCCCTGAACAAAACTTTGGCCTGAAGAGATGGAACCTAAAATGAACCCTCAGGTTCCCTGAAATCTTATATCTGTAGCAGGATATATTGAAGTTCCCCCAATTTTGAAATGGTTCCCTCCTATCAAAATCCATGCTCAGGTTCACCTTCTCAGGTCCAGTCATCTGATTTTAAGGTTGATAGTGTTCTGACTCCAGCTCCCCCACTGTGGTTGCATCTTCTCTGTTAACTCAATTTCACCAGAAGCACCATGTATAGTCCAGTATAGCCAGGATGAGGCATGCAGTTTGTTACTTTGCAATAGGCCTAAAGTAATACTGAGACTAATTAAAAAGCAAAGCAGAAACTGCAGGCACAATAAAATGTGGCAGAGATCAGCGGTCTGTTTTTGTTTTTTTTATTTAATGGGGTAATCAATAACATATTATTAGCTTGGTTAAGTTGCAAATCAACCATTATGCACACAATCAATTACGCCTCACACTACAGCTGGTAACTAATTAAGCAAATGAAGGTGTAGATGAGGTTGGTGGAATATAGTCAACAGACTTCATGATCAGTATCCATTTTGCAGCAGTTCAGCTGAAGTCCCCAGATCAGAGAAGATTGCAGATAAGAGGCAAAATTAGGAGTATAAAGAAATGCATCTCAATAAAAATGTTCTTCAGCATATTACAGCTCTGGTACTGGCATGTTCTGAACACTGCAAACACTCATGCGTCATGACATTAAACTTGGCATCTGTGCTGTTGGCAACTTTCAACAAGAAAGAGTCATTCTCATGTTATGTTTATATTCCTCAGTGCTTCACTGTGTTCATTTAGTGTTTTGGTTCGTTTAATACAGCTTATTTAATTCACATAGATGTCCAGCTTCTGCAGGTAGGAACTGATCAAGACTGATGATTTCGCCCGAAAATCAAACAAATATAAGGCGTTTAGAGATGGGCAAACGTCACCACACTTTGATCAAAATAATTTAAATAATTATGAGAAAAAAAAAATATTTGAATGATACTACAGAGTGGATTATGCTTAATGTTATCTGGACTTGAATGATAAATATTTAAAAGGTCCATTTCAGTTGCCTACAGAACATTTTTTGTAAATAAAAGATGTGAGTATGAAGAGAATTTGAAAAGAATAAAAGAACTCTAGTGTATAGGTATTTTTGTCTCACCAAACTAATGGTTCTTTCAAGAAACTTTACAATTACATGTTTAGGTTCTAGAAACTTAAAGTTTTTTTTTACATTATACATTATACAAATTCAGTTACAAATACATTCAGTGGGTCTTTTAAGAACAGGGTAAGAGCTACACCCACTCTTCCCCAGAACAGCTTGACTAATTTATGCTCTATCATGCCAATGTAATTAACATCAAGAAAAACAAGGCTAATTGAAGAGTTGCACACAGCCTCATCATTCTTTAACTGATTCTAATAAACTGAATACAAGTGCTCTGAAGTGAAAAAAAAAACATCCAGACAAATGTACCTGGAGATGCACCACTAATCCAAAGAAAACATGATCGGGCATCCAATCATGTCCAAAGTGGCGTGTGTGTACAATCTCATTAAGACAAAGTTAGACCTTCTGCACTGCTACTGCCAGGTACATATGGAAGCAAGAAGCAGGATATATGTTTATTTATGATCCAGTCTGGACCCAATATCACGGCTTCATTTCCAAAAATGGGAAAGATATATCACTAGTAACGATTTTCAGTGAGAAGCATATGGGGGCTCTGTTGATTCCTCAGTGGTCCAGGCTGGTACTAGATAGCCAAGGCAATGCAGGCCAGCTGCTACGAGAGAAAAAGAATGACCCAGATAAACACACAATAGCAAATAGACACAAACTTCCAAACAAATAAACACATACACACGTATACTACCTAACACACACACACATTTACACACACAGAAAACCGATACGTTTCTCCACAACAGTAAGCCAGCAGCTGCGAACTCATTAGTATCCATTCCAGGGGGGAAGGGTCTAAAGCCTACACACACACACACACACACACACACACACACACACACACACACACGAGCAACACTCAAACTGGCAAATTAAGGTCCTGAACAGCTGTTAACACTCCTTACGATGCCCTGGAGGATGGGCAGAGCTGTCTCCAATTCATAATGCCAACTGCTGTGTGCCCACAAAAGTGTCACCAGTAGGAACATGCCAAGTGGCTCCATCAGAAATGTTCTTTCTTTCACATGCTGGCTAGGTGAACTTGCTTTCAGTCAGCCTTCGCTGAAATCAAAATAATCTAGAGCGTGGGAAACAAAAGAGCCACCTGGAGCACTCTGTTAGATCCCTTGGGGGATACGGACAGCCAGAGTGGACAGTCAATTATCTGTGGCCAGTGCGCACTTGGCTTTAGGGGAAGCTCCCGGATTACACTAATTAACGTACTGACAGAGTCTCTGTCAACAGCTCCGGGATCAGAAGAGAAATCATGTGGCGTGTTGGACAAGCAAACCCTGGCTCCTCTCTGCCAAAGCAATGTGTATGTTGCCACGGCAACAGGCCTCGTTAATGAACGAGTCATTAACGTGGTTGCACACACAGGAGAGAGATGGTCCCTGAGTGTGTTTGCTGAGGAACACCTAGCTCAAACAGACTCAAGCCTCCGAGGGACACAGGAGCAGCCTCTGGCACACTTAACAAGCACAGTGTCTTCATTTAACAACATGTCGACGGCCAGCGATGTCAGGCAGGAGCATTTACACAGGAGATCATTTTTGGAGCCTGGCTGAACTGCGACTGGACGCGTTCAGATTACAAGTGTAGAGGTTTCTCGTGTTACCATTCTGACCACGATTTGGACATCAGGGAACATGAGAAACTCAACATTAAAGAATAATGTTACACTAACAAGGAAAAGGGTTATACAGCAGTAAGCTGTCAAGAGTTAAACTGAGTTGATGTTTTTGCAGAACATAATCAAAATAATTCCCTCTTACTCTAACCTTTAAATTGTTTTTTTTTTTTAACACTTTTGTCTCTCTGTGTATAAATTACTGTGAGTGAGCAATGAGGGTCAAAAGGGGAGAGGTAAAACTGCCCTGCTATGAAAAACATCTCTGCACAAAGAGCTGAATTAAAATTGACCACCCCAGTTTTCTGGATATCACTTTGTTACAAGAAAAAAAATGTAAATGCTGTCTGCAACTGTGCAACTGTACAATTCCATCAATCAAATAGTTATCAAGTTTCTAAAGAGACAACACATCAATCAACCAAGAGACCTCCAAAACATTTATGGACATTGTGAAAAATACTGTCATGTTGTTCATTGTGTTTTAAGTGATAGTTCTAAAGCAGTGAAATGTGACGGCGAAATGCAACAGAGGCCCAAACACTGTACCAGAGAAGCCATGTTGCTTGAACACAAAAGGTTAAGGGTTTGTAGATTAAATCCTTAAATCCTGGAATAAATCAGAGCTCAGCACTTTTGGTCTATTTTCGAGTAGGTGGCTGACAGAGAGACAGTGGAGTTCTTCAGTGGGTCATAAACTCTTCTAAAACTCCCATATACTAGAGGAGTCTATCACATTCCACGGGCCGTTGGCTTGCCAGGTGCTTTAGGTTCCCTTGTTGCAAATCATAAAGCTTTAGGATGCGTCGCCCGGTTCTGCTCATGGACCTCTCCTCCTGCAGCCAAGACTGGAGCGAACCCTCATCCAAGCTGTTAGGCCACTTCTTTACTCGACCCTAGGGACGAGATTTAATTACAACTCAAAGCAAACTTCCTCAGCCGAATCTCATCTGAATCAATTAAAATACTGATTAAATTTTTTCTGTCCCCAGAAGGGGAAAATTGCTGCCTACATAACGTAAACTATTTCATATGAAAGAGGCATGCGAGCGGATATATTTTGCCCTATTGATGCTTTTGCTCAAGATGAAACAGCAAATCAAAATTCATCTGTTCATTTGCGAAATCCTATCTGAGGAAACATTCTCTCCAATGATTTCTGGAACTATAAGCAAAGTTGATTGCTTCTGAACACTTTCTCAAGGTTTTGTGCAGACTCATAATTAAAGCCTCATAAACAGTAACTATATGAGAAATTAAGTCATTTAGGCAGAGCACTCTGCTGACGTAACCTTGTCTTTAGCTCCATCTCGGCAGGAATACTAATGCAGATCGCCGGGCTGCTCTCTCTAGACACTCGCCAGCTCTCACTTTGCCAGGTCTCATTTGCAGGAAAAGAAAGGAACACCTGTTTCTCAATTAAACTAAACATTCAAAAGAAGACACTCAAAGTAAATCCCTCGCAATTGATTAATTATCTCGGAATTAAATGTTTAAAAAAAAACTCAAATCCTTGCTTGACCATTTGACTCACAATTTTTGCTTCACGCCACCTCCCGAGACAGAGCTGCCTGGTGGGAAATGAAAAGATTTACTAAAAGTACATAAACCATGACCTGAATATTTCACACGTTTGTGGAAACTGTTTCTCAAATACTTTGCTTGCAGTTCTGAGGAGATCAATCCTCTGCAGGCTTAAAACAGAAAGTGCAGAAAAAGGTTGGGTTTTTTATATCTTCTCACTTTAGGCTCATTCTGTTACAAGCAGAACGTATACGTTCCTCTAAACCCAGACCTGAACTTTTCATAGTATATTAATAACACCATATACAAGCACACCCATGGTGTTTCCTTTGCCATTTTGAACATATTGCAACTTGACATGTGTACATGGCTAACTGCATATTAGCCATTTGTTGCAACTTGTGGACCTCAGGCATCCATGACTTCCCCATGATCTGGTCATAAAGAATTATTTATCCAGAACTGTTATTTGAGAGATCTCTCTGAGAGATCACTTTTTATTTCTGCACATCTCTCTCTCTGTAAGTGCTATAAGAAGAGCAGTATAAGCAGAGCTCCAATGGCGATTGTTGTTCCTGTTCCTGTTGCTATGGACTAGACACTCTCAGATACTCCTACTGACTCTTAATTGTACCAACTCTGTAAGCCGTACATGGCCAATCTGACGCTATGTTAAATTATGAAGGACTTCTTTTGTCAGTTATCTCAATAGAGACACTCTTTTCTCTCTCTCCGGGTCGACCAAAGGAGGATGGGTTCCCTTTTTGAGTCTTGGTTCCTCCCAAGGTTTTCTCCTCCAGCTTAAGTTTTTCCTCGCCTCTGTCGCTGTTGGCTTGCTCACTAGGGGCTCGTACCTAGATGCTGTAAAGCTGCTTTGTGACCACAACTTGGTGGTAAAAAGAGCTATGTAAATAAAATGTAATGCAATTGAATTGAAGTAGAATTCTTTTTAGAGCATTCTTTTTAAAATGACAGATTCTAACTCCCCACCATTAGTATCATTTCAGTTATCAACAGTTAACCACTATGACTGAAAAGTTTTGTCACCATTCATGAAATATCATACACAATTTCCATTAAATGGCCATGTTCTTCAGAAAAATGCTTTGGATGGAAATGTAGCTACTGATGAAATATAGTAGAACAATCAGAGGTACAAAATCCTGTTTTGCCAAAATAAATGTACATGGCATTCTCTTTTGTACAAAAGCTTTTTTTTGTAAATGTACTTATATTTGTGTCACCAGACTGCATATTTTTAATAACATATTTACTACAAGGCTATTATGATTTGATGGAACCATAAAAGTATCTTGAATTTTGTTGAAGCATTCAGAACCCAAAACAATTTGCAGTAGCAAAATAGCATAGTTTAGAGTATTACAATGCCTTGACCTATGCTGATTTATGAATTGTATTTTTAGCCTTTTTAATTACAGAAAAGTAATGACATGGGCAAGTATAACTGTACTCAAAACATTCAAAATATTGGTATTATATCCATTTTGTGCAGCTCACAGGCATGCTAGAATGCACACCTTAAAAAAAAAAAGACCACCGTTTTCGATCTGGTCTAGCCTTTCCTCGCTCCAGCATTCACCCTGTGCCCCTAATGTGGGTTCAGGTCGGTCAGGGTTACACTGAGCATGTCTAATTCATCTAAAAGGCTAGGCCACACCAAATCTCTTTAATGCCTGCTCTAGGATGGCCTTCTAGGAGCTGTGGAGGGACAATGGGGGCCCTGAAAGCAGAGGATGGGGGTTGCATCTAAGAGCTACGTGCTCAGAAGAATGACGGAATTGGGAGAAGGGTAAAAAAGAGCTATAAAGCAGTCTTTGGGTATGGGGGGGTGAGGGTCATGGAAATCATGGTATTGAGTTGCTCGTCTCACGCATGGGTGAATCCACTAAATCGCTGAAAAGGCTGTCCTCAGGAATGTGCTGCAAGAACACAGAACACAGAAAAGATTATCGGACGTGGTCGATAGGCAGAGACTCCAGGCGTGTCCAGGAATGTATCTGATAACGTATCATAGCCCCATTCATGGCTGAGGATGTATCAGAGAGAGTTTTTCATGCTGTGGGGCAGGTTGGCGCCTGTAACGATGCAATTTCACACTTATCTGCGATTCCAGCACAAAGAGTAATGCCAAAGCCGATAGAGTGTAGGTGCTGGAGTCTGCTCATGTGTGTGTGTATGTGTGTGTGAGTATGGTAAGTGTGTTTGCCTTATTCTCTGAGCTCCTAGATGTGTAGGTGTTCAGCATTAGTTTGACAACAACAAGCAACACTTGTCCATGTCCACACTGCAAACAAAACTGATCACAATAGCAGCATTTGCAACCAGCATATGAAAGCTACACTTCTTTTCCAATCATGTCAGTACATCTGCAAGAGTGTTCAGAAGATGGACATCTCTAAGAGTAGCCCTGTTTGTTCCTGCCAGCTTGCATGAGCGCACGCAAATGTGAAGTGACGCACGAACACAGACATACTTGTCACAGCCGGCAGTGCTTCTTACATGCTGAAGTAGGGCCAGAGCAAAAGCAATTGGGGCGCATGCAGAAAGCAGAGCCAGAGGCGTAATCGCCAGTAACAGCCTTGAGTAATGAAGCGGCACTGGCCATGTCCAGTCCAGCCGTTCCACCTGAAGTGGCTCTTCATGTAGTTTTATACATGGGTAGTTCCTCACAATGAGCTCAACTCCCTTACTTTCTCCATGAACAGGTTGATTGCAATCGCTTCCAATGTTACGCTCTAGATACAGTTCACACAAAGAAACAAAAAGAATCTGTGATTTGCTACTTCCCAAGGGATCATAAATGATTGTTGATTAATAATCTGATTATAATCAGAAGTAAATCACATTTGCAGACAACTGATTGTTCCCTTGAGGTGCAGTTGAGAAGGTGCATAAGAGCCTCATACGATGCAAAAGAGGCTGCGTTGTTAGAGTGATTCAGTACAGCCTGTGGTTACGATGATTTGCCAGACGGTATATTAGTCCTGAGACGACGTTCTGACCGATGGTTCATGGCACACAGTGTGAGACAGCTGCCTCCACTGGGCATGCAGCCACTCAGTTCTGTCTATATTTAAGATATTATCCTTTTTCCACAGCTGGTGGTTTAGCCACTTAACATTGGCCAATTGGGATAACAAGCACATTGTCTCAGTGGTGGAGTTTAAGTGATGGGGGATGGAAAGATCCTTTAATGGCATGGGAGCCACTAACACCCTCTGTCTAAAGTCAAGTCATGCCATTGGTGTCCCTCTTTGTGGTCAATCATAAAAGTTTAACCATGCATGTGGCTCGATGCACAATCATCGTTTATCATGGTGTGTGTGATATTGCTCTAAGTGTGACTGCAAGAAAGCGAAGGTTGTGGACAAAGCTGAGGACAAAGCACAAATATAAGATTGTGCACAAGGAAATGGCAATTTAAACCTAAAAAGTGAAAAATCACAGCAGCCAGTGCAAAAAGGCACGACAGCATTTTAGCAATCATAGACCATCAGCAAAAGTATGGACTGCCCATGAACCTCTCGTTCATATACAGCACTTTTGGGAGTTTATTGTTGAGTATGAGATATTCAGTAAACTGATATAAACTTCCTAGACCTGCTAGAATTAAATAGCCCTGTAAAAAAAAGTCCAAGCTCGCCCCACCCTGAGTGCTGCCATATAATCGCAGGTGGTTTGCATAATTACATGGCTCATAAGTGCAGTGTCAGCTGCAATAAACCATGGAGTCACATTGCACACAGACAAAATTCTGAGAGTAAGTGGATCATATGAGCATTTGAAGAGCACTTATTTGTGGGGAGGAACATCTGCACACTTGCCAGGTTTTGTTATGAAATGCGCCTAATAAGTGCACCGAACACTGTGGAGGTGCAAGCATTTGCCCACAGCCCATCATGACTTCATTCTACCACTGTTCTCTCTCCATCTGGCACTTCACCAGCGTGCTCTCATTTTGCTAATTTTCAACTCCAAAATCCAAGAAATAATAAATAATTTTTAAATTTTTGTAAATATTTCATATACACATTGACATTTAAACTGCCCTATAGCATTATTCTATTCTTTTTTCATGTAAAAAAAATGTTTTAGTTAGTCTTTCAGTTGTTTTTCAAAAATGTGGCAGCTACTCACTGTCCTGGATGTAATTCACTGTCCTTATTGTAGTGGTGGCGCTACAAATCTTATTCATAAATGTGGTATGGAAGTTAAATACATAAATACGTAAAATCAGTGTTAAAGCTCCCATTATGAAGGTCCACTTATAAAGTTTATGTGTTTTGAATAACAAAAAAACAGCACTTCTTCATTTGAACGTATTCCCTTGAAATGTTGGTTCCCGCAGGTTTAGGAGAGAGATGTAAACAACTCCTGTTCTTTCTGGCAGCCCTGAACACCCGTTATAAGGCTGGAAATGTTGATAAAATCCAAAACAATTCATTCAAACAGGCAATTTGGGCATTTACATACTAAAAGGAAGCATTATCTTTAAAAAGTGAGAGAAAAAAGTTTCTTTCATAACATGGGACAAATGATAGAGCAACATGAAAATTCCGTAACTTGCAAACATGCCAGCAATTCAGAAACAAAAAGCCAGCACTGCTGGGCTCGTCACTTGAGTATACTTCTAAATCGGGAGTCATCCATTCTTATTTCAGCAAACAGACAGACAGAAGCTCACGAGTATTCACAGTTGTATTGGTTTGCTCTTTGTGTCTAGGCTTGCTGGAGTGATGTATGGGCAGTCAGAGCGAATCTGAGCAGGTGGCCAAATGGCAGCATCGGCCGAGGCAGAGGCCGCCCTCCAATCTGAGAATGCTGTCCGGCACCATCATATCCATGCTCCGCACGCACACCTCCACCACTTTCCAGTAACGCAGCAAGGCTCTCGTCCACCAGCCTGTAATATCATACACGTCTGTCTTAGATGACCTGAGGTAACTTATTGCCTCGCCTCTCTGTTTGACAGACAGCGTCATATTACATAGAATGGTAACACCGATACAATGTCTCCTACTGTAGCTTCGTCAACTTGCTGGAAAGTTGGTGCGCTCTGGCGAACCCTGTGCCTGGACTGGATCCAAAGTCTGGCATTTTTTTCCCCGAATTCTAAGTAGCAAGATAACTGAGCTCTTCTTGATCGGCTTAGCCAGGCTGTCTGTACTGCCTCAGTCCATCCCTGACCAGAGGGATGCACATAGATAAAGCGAGGATGCACAGGGGTAGTTGGGCTTAATAGCATACAGAGCAGACATTTTCTTGGTCTGGAACGAGCTCAAGAATATTCTTTCTAAATCTGAGTCTAACTCAATCCAAAGCACAAGTTTTAAAATGAAACCCAAATCCAAGCCTTTTTACATGATTTATAATACCAGCTCCTATTCACATTATGCAAACATTTACTTAATGAAAGTGCATAATTCATGACAAAATGAACCAGTAGAAATGAATGCCAGTAGAAATGACCTGGAATAGAATCTATCATGTGTTGTTTTCTTCTCCTATTACATTACCATATCTGAGATTAAAGGTTTTATTACAACAGTGACAAGTGATGTCTGAATCAGATCCAATGTGAGTAGTCGGGTCCCACTGGGTTCAGGTGAGTACAGAGGCCTTGATGGTTTTTATTTGTATGCAGGGGTTGAGCATGTAACTGGCTCATTTACCTCATGAAGGACTTTAATGATGAGCATTAAATTGGAATGAGCTGCGCTGCAGAAAGACATAGTATGCAGGTTTAGGTTACTGGTGTAGTCAAGAGCTTAAAAGGGGACGTGTTTCGGGGGGCAGTGAACAGCTGCCGCTTTGACAGCAACAGTGGCACCATGGACAGCGGTGAGTGTCAGAATAAAAACCAGGGGCATGGACCTTTGATAGAGCAGCACAAAGCACTTGTCTCTTCCTCACTGTTCTGCTTTTAGCAGAGGTGTCTAGGTGACAAAGCGCAGGTTCCTAACGAGGCAGCAGAGATCAGCGTGGCGAGAAGGATTCAGCTGGAACGCAGAGCAGTGTGTGACGCCGCGCCTGTCACCGAAGAGCTGGCAAAGGGGCAAGCGTAAATGCCTGCAAATAGCATTCTGTCTGGCCTGATAAGCGAAGGAAAAGTTCATGGCTACTCTGATCGCTCTTCTCGGGCTCAGTGCAAAACTCTAGGTAAAAGGTCAAAAAGTGATGGCTTGAGCTTGAGCCCTATTATTCTTAAATTTCACCCACAATACCGGCGAACAAACAAGCCCCTTTCGGCAGACTGGCATTTCAGCAGGACAAGAACCAGCTCTATGGAGCACTGAGGCAGGCAACACACTCCAATTAGCTGCTATCTCAAGGACAACACATGGAATGCTGTTCTAATTAACTCGAGCGGGCACAAAACAAACACTGAGCCTTAGGAGGCAAGATGGTTTAATTGATGGGTAAATTGTTTAATGCTGGCTTCAAAAGAGAGGCCAGTGACTACGAGAAAACAGATGTAATCTATATAATAAGCAAAAAAGAATACCTATCCAATTAAAAGACCTAAAGAGGGCTTACAATGATAAAATGACCAAAGAATAAAACAAAACACCGTTGCCACAAATATCCATTTAGCTCACTTCGGAAATTTTAAATAGCATTACTCCTCTTCCAAATGTCATTTCTATCCATATAAGATGCACTCTCTGTTCACAGGCCAAACACACATACATACAGCTCTCCGCCCCACATTGTGGGTTCAGTAAATTCCTAAAAAGCATGACAGCAATTAAGTAACTGGAGAATGTGTATGAGCAACTGATGATCTCTATTACACCAAATGTGATTTTTCTGACAGCAAAATGTAACAGTATTTTATTTGTCCTCTGTTGGAGTTTTGCGAACTTTTCTGGCTAGTATGAACTCACGGACCACTCATTTGTTATCTCTTGTTGAAATGGCATCTAACAAGCTGACAGTTCAGCTACAGGCCAAGCTGCGAGTATTTTTACCACAGTCATCAAAAGTATCAGTTCAACCTCTGTTTTATCGAGGATTCTACTTTTACAAAGTTGATAACCCAGCAAAAAAGTGTGGTGTTTAATGTGTGCAGTCTCGATGCGAAAAACGAATGTCTTTACATTTTACATACAATCAATATGTAACAGCCTTTACTGATGAACTGTGACATTCATGTGTGTTTAATCAAGAGCTATTATAACATTTTCATGGGCCCACTGCTTGTCTGGTTGTAATATAACACTGCAAAACCCATAGGTGCACGAACACATAGGTGCACAACAAGCAGATGCTGCTTAAGCAGATGAAGCACTAGGTTTCTGCATTCAACAGTACAAGACAAGTGTTATTGTCTCTTATGGTGTCATGAACAGCTTCAAATATTGATATTTTTCAGAGTGCTGTTTTGCAGTTAGAAATCCACAGACACACAAGCTCACAACAAAACAGAATGTCTGTGTGACTAATTACTAGAAGGGCAGACAGGAGGTGAGATGCAATACTGGGGTAGACAGGCGCCCTGGTGACTGTTATTAGTCTCACACAGCCGAGACTGTGATACCATCAGTGTGGGGCACACAGAGGTCACACACCTACCAAGTAAGTAAGAGGCCAGGTTGGATTCAATCAGAAATGCTGTCATGTGTACTCAAATTCCCCTAACACACACACACACACACACACACACACACACACACACACACACACACACACACACACACACACACACAC
>JBBJLR010000002.1:9494398-9528225 GCA_037577145.1 Brachypetersius gabonensis | reverse complement strand
AGAGAGAGAGAGAGAGAGAGAGAGAGAGAGAGAGAGAGAGAGAGAGAGAGAGAGAGAGAGAGAGAGAGAGAGAATTCAAAAGCAGATTTATGTTTTCATTGCCTCTCCCTTCCCACGGGGCATCAGCTGAACTCATGGGCTGCAGATAGCTAATTTTTTGTTAAAGGGAAATAAACACACAGAGCTAGCCACCGTTTTATGGCCACTGATCCAGGGTGGATGATAAAAGATCCGGCGGGCCCAAGCCACACGGCTTAATGACCCCGAGAGCGCCCCACAATTTATGCTCCCTGCCTTTCTGTCATCGCTCAACACTAAAACTCTCTGTTACTTATTTACTGCAAGGGAGGGAACGAGACTTCATAAAGGCAAAGAAACAACAGCAGAGAGCAAAAATGCACCACAGGCTCCCACAAAGTGAATTCCACACACATGCTTTATATGCTGTCCCCGCTAAGCACTCTCTGCAAGAATCTTGCATTTTCAGAGAGTGCTCAGCAACAAGCTTGTCAGAAGGTTGATGACTAAATGAACTTGTCTTTAGTTGATTTATGGAACTGAATCGAGTGGAAAATGCTTAAAGCTGTGATCATTTGCACAGTGTCATTACCATAAAAGAGAGCTTATTACAAAACTAATATGAATGTGATTTAACTGGCCAATCAAGCCAATAAGCCATTTGGCATGATTAATTACCCCGGACCTCAAAAGTTTTAGCCACGCACTGCACAAAGAGGACAATGAAAGTAATAGTCCATCTAAATTTCACGTTTCAATCCCGCAGAGTACTTAATGCTTTACACTCTTCTTGATTTTCTAGTCTATTTACGTTACCAAATCAAACAAGGGACAAAAAACAAACCTCATGATCAAAACTGCTGAAATCTGAAATGCAAATGGCATTAATTACTAGAATGGAAACGTTTGAAGCTGGTAGAGGAATCTCACAGCACAGCCAGAGCAGCCTCTAACTAACTAGGACATACAGAGCTTCTGAAATCCACATACAGTGACTTCATAAATTCTTTCAACGAAGACTGAAAATGTTAAAAAGAAAATCTAGAGCACATGCTGATCTTCTACCTAACACTACCTGTGTGAATTTACAGACCAGTAAAATCACATTAATGGACACCAAGCAGACAAATCGTAAATGTTAAATTTCAATGGCTTTTCAATTGCACCGAATGCTGCTGAGAAAACTCAACTCAACTTTCAGTTTCCCTTAACTCAAATTTCAGTTCATACACATGTGGGTAACATTACTAAAATAGCTTTCAGCTAACAGCTGACCTACCTCATACTGCAATTTTTGAACATTAAGTTCACTTTGCACATTAAGCTCCTTTGCACATCCCCTTCATCTAACTCAAGATTCAAGATTCAATATTCAAGATTCTTTATTTGTCACATGCATAGTCATGCAAGTACAACACACAGTGAAATGTATCCTGAACCGCTCCTTTCTGACTGTGCAAACATTATAAACAATAAGTACATTTTAAAGAAAAAATCTGGCAATTTTATGAAGCACAAATAAAATAAAGGAATGAGTACAAGCAAATATAAGTACAAATGTAAGTAAATTTTCACATTTAAAAAATATAAATCTGACATTTTCTAAAACACAGATGTAAAGTAAGTAACTTAAAGTTAAACAAGGAGCACCACAAGTTAAGAGAAATTATATGTAGGCTGAAAATTTGTTTTTTATATGAATTCATATAAATGTAGCAGCAATATGTACATTGTGCAAATGGAATGTTGAAGTGCATTGTGCCATAATAGCACAACAATATAAAACAGAGTGAACAAAGTGACCAGAGTAATGTAAACAGAGTAATTTAACAGAGTGACCAGAGTAATGCAGTGTAATGTAAACAGGGTGACCAGAGTAATGTAAACAGTGTAATGTAAACAGTGTAATGTAAACAGTGACCAGAGTGATGTAAGCAGTAGTGCAGCATGTGATGTAATAATAAATCAGATATGATATTGTACTCATACTGTAATTCTTTGCTCCTATGCACATTTCCTTCATTTTGCAAATGCCCAGTTAATATTTATCTACATCTGCACATCACACTTAATTCCTCACTAGCTTATTCGTATTTTATATATATTTTTTATTTTATATATTTTTATTTTTATTTTATATAGAAATTTCTTAACCTAACCTCAGCATTTGTATGTGGACAAAAAATCTATAATTTCATTGAACAGAGAAATGTAATTTCTTCTGTACATATGACAATAAACATTTTTAATCTTTGAATGTTGAATCTTTTAATCTTTAAACACACCCTAGACACACCCTAGTTAAGAGACAAGGATCCTTAGAACCTGAACTTAACTGATGTTTAACTGGCCATATTAGCCTTATTTTACTGACACTACATTGACCTCTGGTTCAGAATTAAAAATGAATAGCACTGATGGAAAGATACTTGATTTTTCCCAAGGGTGGATCTGGGGTAAAGATCTGGGGATTCATGGTCAGAAAGTTATATTGATTTTCTCCTTTCATTTAATAGCAACCTGAGTTCCTGTTTGATCCATTATCACCACATAAACTCTGTAAACTCTGTGTTGTGAACCCCAGTCATATCAAAGGTTTGTCAAACAATGCTGGCATCCCAGCTATGTGATGCTGCAGCATTTTGATAGTCTTTTATTCTATAGTCCCACCTACCCTTCTTGACCTCCTTAACATTTTGAGGCTATTCATATATGCCACTCACATTTTCTGCTAAAAAGAAATGCCTCGTTTGGATGCTCCAGGGATTTTAATGAAGAGTCTATCCCTCTTGATCCTCTAACTGTTATAATTTGTAATTAGCTTCATGGCTCCCCACCCCTACATTAACAGCTAACCCTTTCTAAACCCCTACATTAACTGCTAACCATTTCTTATCCATGTATATTTCCCATTCAACAACCTGTATATGTATATAGATATTTTAATATCATATAGCATAGAATTATCATAAGTGTAACATATATAACATTTAATTAAACTGAAACGATGCCTGCTGTCTCAAGAGGAACCTTGTTGTGCCTGCCCAAACCAACCAATCAGATCCCAGATCACATTGCAGTTTGGTTCAGCCACAACATGTCTTCGTCCTCTAATTATATACCACACAAAAGGCAACACCGAAACAAGCAACTCCACCTTGCTGTCTCTGGAGGCTTGAACATCACCACTGGCGCTGCCCCTGTAAAACCAGATCACTAAATCCTGATGCACCACATCTGTCAACTGGAAGGTTCTCTGATGGAACTTCTTAATTGGTTTAGATCTGTGGACATATGTTGTTTCTGCACCAAGACTAGCCTAAAAGTATGTCTTGGCCCCCTTGTGGCACAGCCCTCTAGCCGTACGGCCCCCTCGGCCTGGTCTGAATGGCTCCTCTGTGTGACCAGCCAAGGATCTGCCAGTAGACCCTCGCTTTGTTGGGTGAATGGGCGCAGCTAGGCCACGTCTTAAGGCACACTAATGTACCATGGCTGGACCACAAAGGCTGTGTGGTAATTTGCCAGGGATAATGGCATGCCTTTAATTTGGCCGGGGGTGAAACGGAGCCTTAAAGCGGTCTTATAGATGAGAAGTCCCATTCTAGGTCTTACTCTATTCATATTAATTTAAAAGGACTTGTTTTCTTCCGGCTCATTGTCATCCTAAATCCAATATCTGCAAACAACAGGACGAGAAAAAGAAAACAAGATGGCAGCGTCTTGGCTCCATTATACAGGGAACAGGACACCATCAAAACAAACAGAAAGGAGCTTCTTTTCGAGAGGCGAGTGAGCAGGACTAAAAACTCAGTGGCAAGGCTGATGTAATTTGGGGAACATTTAGGTCACAGATAGAATTAGGTATTGGGAGAAGGTACAGTGGAAAATAATGAGGCGAACTGGCAACAGAAAGCCTTGTGGCAGTGGGGGGCCAGTGCTCAGGGAAGTACGAAAAGCAAGTTCGAGGCCTGACCTGCCAGTCACATAACAGGCCGAGGAGAAATTCAGAGTCAGCTCTGGAACTCCAGGTACTCTGTGATTCGTTATCTCACACCCCCAGATGAGCCAGGTGCTCTTCTCTAAAGAAAAGGCAGTCCCAGAGGACACTTCACTTTTATCCTGGGCAACTCAGCTAAGAAACTAAATCTGCCTCTTGCCATGACAGCAACTGCAGTACTATATTACATGATATTGCAGTGAACTGTACACACAGGTACGCACTTCAGGAAAGAGAGAAAAAAAAATACAACAACATTGTCAGATTGTAACCCATCAATGCACAAGCTTTGATAAGCCCACAAACAACCAATTAAACATACCAGCATGTCAGACCGACTCCCACTGCTCCTGAAATTACTGCTCTTTGTGGAATGGGGAAAAAGCTTCAGGCTGTGTTTCACCATTAACAGTTGCAATGACGTTTATTTTCAGTGCTTTCTCTCTCTTCACTGCCTGACTTTTTACAATGATAAAAACACATAGCAGGCAAGAGAACGAGACATAGAGGTGAAGGGACTAAAAGATTGCAGGAGTTCAAAATGAAGAACAGTATCTCTTCAACTTTCTGTAAGCCCTACAACAGACGGTGGTCTTCCATCCTGATTTTGGTGTCTGTCTAGCGATGCTCCCTAAGTTTAAAGACGCGACGGCAGAAATGCATACTGTAATCTAGCATGACACTGGAAGTCTCCTGTATTAGGGATGGGACAGGCACTGATTTTAGTGACACATTGCTGTACCACCGGGTGGGTGGTGGTGGCCTAGTGGTAGGATACTTGCCTCCGGACCAAAAGGTCACAGGTTTGAATCCTACCTACAGCACACCACCACTGGGTCCCTGAGCAAGACCCTTAACCCCAAGTTGCTCCAGGGAGACTGTCCCCTGTAGTTAGAGAATGGAAGTCGCTTTGGATAAAAGCGTCTGATAAATGCCATAAATGTAAATGTATAAAAAAATAGCTAATACTAGTTATTGGATAGAAACCATCTACAAATGATTTTCTTCTAAAGTCAGGATGGAAGTAAATAGCTTAGTCAGTCAATATAGTATCAGTGTGGAAATTACTTTATTGTGTCATTGTATTTTAACAATGCCATGATAAATCCCTACTCACTGTCCATCATTAACACACAAAGTAACCTAAAAACTAGACTGCAGAGGTTATGCCTGGTTGTAAGTATATGAGGTAGCGACACACTACAGGATGTGTAAAATGCAGAGAGACCTACTTCCAGACAGGCATCACGAGCATGTCATCCTTGAGGGTGCTGAGTTGCTGCAGAAACAGATGGCAATCCTTCCGTAGCCTCTGGAGATGAAAAGAAAGAGAAAGGACGTGCATGAGCCTTTTTACGGTGGAGTGGCAAGCCACAAAGAGTTGTCCTACTCTCATAAACAAACCGCTAAGTTTTTCAAAGAGGGAGGGAGGCATGTGGAGTGCTGTTGAAGTGTAGATGTAGTGAAGGTACGGTTTTGTGTTTAGTTGGTGGAGGGGTGGGGGGCGGGGGATCACTATAGAGTCATGGTCACTATAGAGCAGTAGAATGAAACCTCCCCACCAAACTATTCTCAAAAAAGCTGTGGCTTTAGGAAAGGCACTTGACTAACAGCATCTGCGTCTGTTCTGTAATGCCATAGTAACAGCCGCTAGCACCTGCAATTTGCATGCAAGAGGAAAGCAACAAGCAATATCTGTATTTATCTCAAACTTTACATGAATTCAACAATGGAAAAAAATGATACGTAGAAAAGAGGACATTGTGACAAACACACACGGCCAGCAAATCAAAAGCATAGGTCTTTGTTTCTATGACAACCACCATTTATTGTTCATAGAGCTGCTGTATGACCCCTTTAATTAGCCTATTCTCTTCTTTCTTACTCCCTTTGTGGAACTACAAAGAGTAAGCATGGAGCGAAACAAAATGAGATAACAGTTGGTTTTATTAAGTGTTGTTACTTAAAGTAGCAACAGGAAGAAAAAAAAAAGAATCGGTTGATTCCATGTTTCGTTTTTTTCCCTTAAAAAAAACGCTTTTGAGAGGGAAAAAAATAGAACAATTATGGAATGCATATAAAATTACAAACGTGAAACACAAGAAGGTGCATCAGACTGGAGAACTATTTTGAGAAAGTGTGTTTTAAAGGCTACCATCCAAAAGGACAGTTTTAAATATTGCTTATGGATGGAAACTTTATTTGTCCCCAGTTTAGTAGTGTTTATTATTAGTCTTTATTCCCAGTACTTTATTACCTTTTGTTGATCTATGGAAACACTGAGTTTTATTAACTCAGTGTTTCCATATATCAACAAAAGGTAATAAAGAACTGGGAATAAAGACTTTTTGGAGTCGATTGGCTTATTTTGTTAACATAAAACAAAACCTGCTCTTGACAACATATACATTGATATTCTGGCAAAAACCCTGCTGGTAAATTCATAATACACAATAAAAATAACAAACAGAGAGTTCTGAGGTCTTCAGAGAATTCTGTGGGTTTTCTCTGTTTACATGGCAGCCTTTGTACATTCTTATTATGGCAATTCAGCTGTCCTGGTCATTTTGAACCATAATGGTTAAAATGATAAAAACACACAAATATACCTAAACCTTTTTAGCATGAAGATTATAAAAAATTAAATGTGAAGAAATCAAATATAAATATTAAAAAATCTGAAACATTAGAACAACAAAACTAACATTTCAAAAACTGAAAAAACTAAAGGACCTCTGCCCTTCTCTATAGAGAAGGCACTGTACATTTAAATGTATAATTTCTGTTTATTTGCTGTTTATATGTTTGACATTCTTGACATTCTATAAAAACTATATACATATAATGTTTTAGTGTAAGAAACTTGACAATGGAGAACAATGATATTTTCATTTTCCGAGTATCCACACAAACTAGCTTTGACCATTTTTGATATTGAAATAATTAAATTCTTATTTGATGTTAAATATAACCATAACAGACAAATACACAAATCGTTTTAGTAAAACACTGTTTTTTAATAATTATTTTATAAATATATCTGTTTAGTTTTGGACCATATGAAATTATGTATTTGCAACAACAGCTCTGCAAAACAATGAAAAAGAAAAGAAAGAAAATTGCAGATATTGTAAGAAATAAACAATCCTTTCTGAAAAAAGGAAGTAGACTTTTTTATTCCAGAGCCATGAAACCAAATGTAATAAATTTATAATACCAAATTTAGCTCAGTTTTATTAGTATTTGACCGATTAACCTGTGTTAATTCTGTAATTAATCAATGAAATGTGCTGCTGCGCAAATATCTCATAAAAGCATTCCAAAGTATTAGTATTAGTTAGCTACAGTATAAAGCAGGACGCTATATTACTATATTACCCTCAGATTGAACAACAAGTTAAGCCAATGGACAATGTCCATCACTGATGGCTAACAGTCATCATGAGACCCACCCCCTTGTCTCCACTGACAACAGGGCACACCCAACCACAAACACACAAAATTTAAAGTTCAATAACTAACATTTGAT
The DNA here is from genome assembly GCA_037577145.1 of Brachypetersius gabonensis. NCBI lineage: Eukaryota > Metazoa > Chordata > Actinopteri > Characiformes > Alestidae > Brachypetersius > Brachypetersius gabonensis. The sequence goes on along the minus strand of JBBJLR010000002.1, from coordinate 9,520,681 downwards.
TGTTCTAATAGTCTTTGGCTTTGCACATGTCTCTTGTTTGTACATTAGCATCCAATTCACAATGCTACACACATTTTTTGGCAATCTGGTAATAATTGTCTTCTTTTGTTGTTTAAGGGCAGTTGGCAAACAGCTTGTATTGCGCAATTACGCTAGTAATGTGCTATTTACTACCTCTCCATGTCATAAAAAATCATCTTAACAACAAGTTTCCAAACGGACAAAGGTTGTACTTCAGATAGTGGCATTTAATTACTATTAAGCAGAAGAGAAAGCTCTGCAGCTCCTCTCACAACTCTCATCATGCCCATCAGCCTGTGAGCCTCCCCTGTCTCTGTGGATTCAACCTTCTGTGGAGCAATGCAAAGCTGGGAGAGAGACCAGGCCAGAGTAATTAAGGAGTAAATAATGAGTCTCTTGAAGGAACCCCTGCTCAGACAATCTGACTGGCTAGAGAGCCAAGTCCACATTCAATAAATCCATTAACAGCTACGGAGAGTCACTGTTTTAAAAGGTCACCGCAACATAGCCAGCAGTCTAACAGCATCTAGCACTAATAAATAAAATGACAAAGGAATTAAAATCTACAGCAAGGCTGAAACTCCTATATGTGGTTAAAGAGGAAATTCATATAGTCACCGTTGGAAAAACGTTGTATCTCCGAATTGGCAAGCTGCTGTTTTCAAATGGTGTAAATGAAAACAGTTTGTTCAGAGACAATTTTCAAAACACCGTTCAGAATTTCTCCATGAGCAGGAGGCTAAGCTTTAATGAGGTGTGCATGACCCTCTCTGAGAAGTCTTCAACCCCAGTACACAGACTAGACCTGGTGCAATGATCACTTATATTAAACTGCCATAACCAATTACATAGCTACAAAGTAACACCAACCAATATGAAAATAATAGTACATATCTCTCAACTCTCTATTAAAACGGACAAACAAAAACATGCCTTCATTTTAATGTAGTGTGTTTAATCCCACTTACATCTGCTGATGGTGCTGTTCCTCCCTTCGCTCTTATTTATGCAGGCATTATAAGTTACTGACTGAGTATGCAACAGACTTTGAATGCAAAGAAGTGGCAAACATCACAAAGCTGTCATACATGTTTCAAACAGTCCTCCATGGTGTGCCAGTGTGCAGTAATTAAATCATCAAGTCATTACAAAGCTCTCAGGTCTTTGAATGAAAGCCAGTGACTCAATCTTGGCAAATGTGGTAGCGGCAGAAACCATGTTTCTCTGGGTAACATCAGCCTACCTGAAAAGGATTAAATGAGGAATGTTAAAAGAAAATTAAGCTCATCCTCATGGTCCTCAACATATTGTGGCGGTGGTTCTGTTTGTATAGCTCGCCCCCCACCATGCTGCAGCACTGGGGGAGCTGTGCTCTGCAAGCATGTTCTCCAAACAGCCAGGTGTTCACTGTGGGATAAACATTTACTAACAGACTTCAACCAGATCCCTGGGGCACAACATTAAGGGAGTCTTCTAGCCACCTAAATAGTCAAAATGCTACAGCAGGTGGGGAGGAAGGCGACTGTGGCAAGCAGTCTAGCCTGCAGAGCTTAGGGTTTGATCTCCAGGTTTTAATTCGTCTCCACAGAGGCATAGCTGTGGCTAAATGATTATGTGGCTTCAGCACTGGTTTTCGGCAAGGAAGATAAAAGTTGGTTATCTGGAAAATGACCCAAGCTCTACATCTACTGCAGCACTGCTAGTTCACCATCAATGAGTTTTCGGAGCAGAACATCCTCACGCTGGGAGAACAAAAAGGAAATACAGACTCAGCTACAAAATGGATTTAAAATGAATTTGCTTAAATGCAAGGTATACCCAACTGCACTGGTCATAGCAGAGATGCACCAATTTCACTTTACATTTCCAATAATCGGGTTCAGGGCATCAGTCAATACCAAAAACTGTAACCAGTTTGTATTATTTCTTTTTTTTTTTAATCTACAATCCTTGCTGAAACTTAATGGGATCCCTGTTTGTTGAAACATGAGGCTGTAGTTCATAAGGCATCACACTCACATTTTAATTGAAAAAAATGTATAAATACACACAAGAGTTTATGACAGTAGGTCATTCAGGCATGGTGCTAAAAAGGAGCTAAAGAATTCCCTGAAAATTTTCCTGGCATTGTTTTGGGGCAGCTGGTAGCTTAGAGGTTGTTAGCACACTAAAATGCTGATCTATGGTCAGTTGCTTTAAAATGTATCCGCCATGCAAATGGAACTTTTCTGCTTACTTCTTTAACTCTTTAACCCTGTGGAATGCTCTTCTTTTATTGCATTTCCACATGGGCATTTTTACAAATTGTCAGCCAAACACAGTCACAAAAAAGCCACTGTACAGGTACATTTTTTGTTCACTCTCCAAGGTACTATGGTCCACCATAGGTTTCGTCCCTGAGGCAGAAAGGCATATTTCTTTTTTTCATTATTAAAAAGGATCACAGTGTAAACTGTAAATAAATCAGAATACGATCATATGCAAATCATGTAAACTCATATTTAATTGGAAACAAAGACAAAATATCATATACTGAAAATGAAAAGAAAAATCCAGTCTGTAAAATAGTGCAACAATTTAAGAATAACATTCCTCAAAAGAGAATTGCAATGGATTTAGGGATTTCATCCTCTGTAGTATATAAAAGATTCAAAGAATCCAGAAAAAGCTCAGTGCCAAAAACTAATACCGAATGCCTGTGATCTACAGGTCCTCAGGTGGGACTATATTAAGAACAGAAACCATTCTGTAGTGGAAATCACTGAATGGGCTCAGGAACACTTCTGAAAACCACTGTCTGTTAACACAGTTCGTGCTGCATTCAGAAGTGCAAGCTAAAACCAGACCATGCAAAGAAAAACAATAGAAATACTGCTGCCTTCTCTGGGTCAAAGCTCATTTAGAATGGACTGAAGTCATTTGACGATCTGAAGTTTAAAATTCTTTTTGGAAATCCCTGTGTCCCCCAGGTTAAAGAGGAGACGAATGGTCTGAGTACTTATCAGCACACAGTTCAAAAGCCAGAATCAGTGATGGTATGGGGACGCTTTAATGCACATAGCATGAGTAGCACACTGCACATCTGGGAAAATTGCATTAATTTTGAACAGTATACAAGTTTTGGAGCAACATATGCTGCCATCCAGACAAACACAACAGGCACCGAGAGTTTGGTTGCCTGTAGTCCAGACCTGTCTACCCACTGAAAATATTTGGCACATCATGAAATGAAAAATATGACAAAAGAGACCCTAAAATGCAGAGCAGCTAAAATTCTTTATCAAGCAAGAAAGGAACAACATTTTACATTCAAAACTGCAGCAACAGGTCTCCATAGTTCCCAAATGTTTACTGAGTTTTGTTAAAAGAAGAGATGAAGTGGTAAACATGCCCCTGAAGCAACAAAGTGGTAAACATGCCCCTGAAGCAACAAAGTAGTAAACATGCCCCTGTCCCCATTTTGTATTTAGGCGTTGCTGGCATCAAATTCAAAACAAGCACACGTTTCCAAAAGTATTCAAATGTCAGCAAAACTAAAATCTTCAAAAATGTGGTAGAGCTGGTAGTAGCCTAGTGTGTAAAACACCGGTCTGCGAACCCAATGACCACAAAGTTGCAGGTTTGAACCCCAACTTTTTACCACTGTGTCCAAAGGGACTGTCCCTATAACTAATGACTGTAAGTTGCTCTTGATAAGAGCAGCCAAATGCCCTTTACCTTTCAGCACTTGACATATTCTTTTGTTTTTCCCCAGATTTCTTTGGCTTTGCTCGATTTTAAATTAAATTTTAAATTCTGTTCTCATTTGTATTTTACACAGCATCATAACTTTTTGAAAATGGGATTTTAACAGAATGGCAGCCAAGCATTCTTCTGCAAGCACACTGAGATGTTCAACGACTTTGCATTAAAAAGTGTACTTGAAGAAAGCGCAAGCTAGCCTTCAACCTCCCAGTGTTGGTGACAGCGCGGGATTGGGGAGTCTTGGCTAGTGGGAGGAACTGTGCATGAAAATTGGGCAAAATCACAAAAAAGTGAATGGATTCCCAGAAAAGCGAGAGCACATAGCAAAATGTCTCAGCAGCACAGAAGCTGGTGGGTTCCTATTGTCTCTCTCCCTCTAGTTAGTCGGCAGGACCTTGGGCATGCAGGAACAAAACAAATGACACCAAATGAAAGGCTGAGAGTACTCTCTGTGAGGCGGGAAGACCACCTGCCGTGGTGGCTGCCGTGCCATCCCTGGTGTGACTGCAGCCAAACAGAGCGGAGCTGCAGTAATTATGCTGCCCACTGTGAACGTAATAACACTCAGCCCTGGATGAATGTGGGAAGGATGGCACTGCAGTGCAGCTGAAAGAGACCTGTGGGACACGAGAAGTCCTACAGAGGACGACAGACACACTGACATTTCCATAAGTGCCATCCGCTTCTCTTTCTCAACAGAATATTCCATCAGCTTACATGTATATGCGGCTCTCTTGAACCACCTTGAGTCTTAAACTTAATTCTCACCCCGTCCACAGCTCAAAAATGTTCAGACTTCAGGAAAGATGAAGTCAGTTTTTGGCCAAACACACATTTTAGACTTAACACAAGTCATACAGTAATCCAGAAGTAGATTAGATTAGTTCTTCTCAGCCTGTATTTCTTCCTGGTTCAATCTCCCCATTCAATCTTTCTTACAAAGCATGAAATGTGAAGAAAATAACTGTCTGAAAGAGACTCCAAATAATATGTCATACACAGCTGTACAGGTCGTCTCCTCTCATCAAAGTTCAATAAAGCAGTATTACAGAGTTCAGTGGCAGTATTACACCAAACACAGCCCATAGTCCCACAGAGGGAATCAAGAGCAACTGTTGCGACGCATTAGGAGGCACCCAGACATACATCAAAGGAAATAATGAGATGGTTGGTCTTGTATTGGCTAGACAAATTTTGCAGTCTACTGAATATAGAAAAGCATGGCTTGCTGCTGTCCTAGCCTGCCGCTTAATCATTCTGGGAGATTCTGAGGACATATAAACCCAAAGCACAACAACTTTTTAATTAAAGCATTTGCTGATAAAAGTTAAATAACTGAAAGCACACAACATGTTTGAAGTTTGAATTGCACGTTGCTTTCTTAAGTAGGCCATTCAGCAGAGTATCTACTAGACCTGCATATAGTATAAAGCAGTGGTTCCCAACCTGGGGTCCGGGCCCCCCTTAGGGGGGTGCTAGAGATCACAGGGGGTGCGCAGAATTTAGTCTGAATTGAGTTTACCAAAATTATTATTGTACACAATAAATTCTTAAAGAGTGAAATGTAAAAGTGTGTGTGTATAAGAGTATAAGAGCAAAAACCTACAACCACTGTTTATTTTTTGCAAATAAAAGTTTGTAATCAATAATTTTATAGTTTTTGGGCGTCTGCGGGGGTAGGAGTTGGGGGGCCTGGCTTGTCTTGGACACAGGCAAGGGGGGCTTCAAGGAAAAAAGGTTGGGAACCACTGGTATAAAGCATACAGAGAAACAATAGTTCAAGCATGCTTGCTATTTAATATACTTTTGAAGTGTTACATATTTGGCCCAAAAAAGTAAAAAATAAAACACACTTAAACACTTAAAAACTGAACTGATAGTTTTTTTAACATATACATACATTCATAATATACATAAATACAACTATACAACATACATGTTTAGCGTAGAAATTAAAAGGTTATTGTGCAAATTGCACCTAGAGTTATTATAAAAGATGCTATTTGCCGGAAATATTTCACACAAGTACTGACGATGGTAAGGGTGAGGGAGCTTCTTACAGAGCTCACAACTTTATTTGACTACACACAAATGGAAAGAGCTACAGAGCTTTAGCAATGACCTGAGGCCTGGGACACACCAAGCTGAATGTAATTTAGATTTTTCTGAAATATAATTTAAATTTTAGAGTTTATTTAAGATTTAAAAAATATTTTCAGTTTTTATTCAACAATGTTCAATTGTTCAAATGTTTTATTGGAGCCATTAAAATGCTCTGTTTAAGTAAATTCTTAAAAAAAAAACACGTTGAAATGGAAATATTGCATTTCATTTTTTCCTGCATAGAATAGTCAGTGTCTGGAGTCTGGTACCAGCAAATCCAAAGCAGAAAAACATTAACACTATAAAGGCTAAGTTTTTACTCACTTATCGCATGTGATATCGCCATCACAACACTCAACATTATCGCATATCGCACGTTTTACTCATATCGTGCAGCCCTATAAACAAATATATATTGTTAGGAATAATAAACATATGTCAGCTTGGAAAACGTATAGCTCCCTAATACGAAGTCTTCTATTGGTGTCTGTGTCTACAGATCACACCAGCTCAAACATCAATGAAATCAAAAGAGGACAAGACTAAACCTTGAGCTCATACTCTCCCCATTCCCTTTCACTCCATGCAATCAATAATTCTCACTTTATGAAAAAGAACACCTCTCTCTGTTAGAATACTAAGGCTAATAAACTTAGCAATGAAACTGAATTGAAGTCACTGAACGAAGTGCCAATCCAATAAGTAATTACTGGCAGTCAGATGAATCACAAAGGCGCAGGACGTGCTCCCTCTCCTGATGGACATGACTGTAATTAATGATTCAATGTAAATCTCTCATCCCAATGAGTTCAAATAAGTAGAGAAAACAAATGATCCCTGACTAAGAAGCTTGACTTAAGCCTTTGAAAAGCTGCACATTTATTGCACCTTTACTGCTGAAATGTGGTCTTTACTAAAGATTTAACCCTGAATATTCTTTCTGATTAACCAATAGTAACAAATGCTAAATGAAGATCATGGCAGAGTGAAGCTTTCAAAGCATTTGCCACCTAATGACTTTATAACTACTATAATATCATCACATATCATTTCATTCATAAAAGCCTGAATGATAAATCTGTTTCGCTTGTGGCCATAATATAAAGACATAGCACTATGGGCAGCTGCTTTCATTTTTAGTATTGTGCTACTATTAATTTGACCAATCAAGTCCAAGCAGCGGATTGAAATTACAAAGCCAATGAATTGAAATACAGTGACGTGAAAAGAATAGAGCTAGAGAGGAAACAAAACCGGGTCTTCCAGACAGTCTTTGTGCGTTCGGAGCTACAGGTAAAATTACATTTCTGGCTCACTGCCTGTATGAAACTCAATCGCTTTCTTTTCTTTCCTACAGAGCGCGGGGGGGTTAGAGCGCACTCTGGGACGATCAGGTGAGTGTGCTGTAGTCAGGGCTGTGGGAGTTGGGCCAGGGTTGCCAGTGTCGGCAGAAGCCAGAGCAGCGTGTGTGTGCCCGGGGGGAGGGAGGGTCTCAGCAAGACGACATTTCTGCCAGTGTCATCATTAAGACTTCAGAGGGTAGACACTAGTAGGAGAGATAATTGACGGGGGATCAAACGTGCGTTTACATGCAGATAAATCTTGGCAAAGTCTACTCCTCATTAGTGGCAAAGATCCAAAGGCGATAAGCAACACGCCTCAGTGGTGGCTTGGGAGCCAGTGGGGAGGGAGACTGGAGATTATCCAGCACTCAGAAAAGAAGTCCTGTGGTCTGTGGCCACCACCAGTCCAAGTCGTGTCAGTGAGACGCAGAACTTGCTTGAGGCCTGACACAGCACCACTGGTGTCATGTTGGCTTTGACAAAAAAAAACTTGGCACGATAAAACCTAATTATTCACCAAAAAAAAAACCAGCAGTTAAAACTGATCTTCTTGAATAAAGGAAAGTAATCAGTTATGTCTGTGTGTATATATTAACATCCCAAACTGGTTTCAATCACAGTAAGAAGCAAGGTCTGATAACAACACACCCGGTTTGTATTTTCTGTGACATAGCATTTTACATATTTGTACACTTTTCCAGCACTTTTTATTTTTTGCCCTAAGGTCCATTGTTGAGACTTATGAAATTTGATTGATTTTGTTCAGCAGGCTAGTGGGTTCACTTTTTATCCGTCAGAAATAATCAGGATGATATTACTCCTGTGTTTTGAAGACAGATATAAACAAACGATATCTGTTCTGACTAGCTGCTTTGTCTAGTGCCTCCTTCAAAAAGCTGTACTTTCTGCTTTTGGTCCTACATTCATTGTCATCGGATCCATAGAGTTAAAGCAGCATAGGCCGTAAAGGGAGATTTTAGCGAAAGTGTTTGTTTCACGATAACACTGAATTTAAAATTTCTTGTTTTTGCAGCAACATTTGAATATATAGGTAGAAAATAGTACCAAACAGAATTAATAATGCTGAAATTTTAACAGTGTTTGTGCCTCTAATCTTTAAAAAATTAAGAAAAACAAAACATCTGGGCCCTTTTAAGGCTTTTGCTTTTGTATAATTTAATCAATACATAAATCCATGGTTTACGCAATAAGTAATTGACTTGAATTCATGTAACTGATAGTGAAAGAGCTACTTGTCACTGGATGTGTAAGGGGAAAAGAATAAAACACCGTTCTTAAGAACCATCTTGTTAACACGTTTCAGTTACTGCTATGTATAAATTTGGAGACAAATCTGGGTTTTTTCCCCCAAAGAAATGTATTAATTCATTAAAAGTATGTGGTCATGAAAGAGTTCCATTTACACATTCTCTATAAATCATTCTGAATGAAAAACCTGGTTGAGGAGTCATTTCTGATTCTGGCCTTGAATCTACCTTTTTACGGTGCCATCTTTCAAGAGGAAAAAAAAAAGACTTAACACAGCATAATGGCAGCACAAATTGGGTGTCTGCATTTAACAAGCCCCTATTTTGTCTTGTTTATTCCATTCAGGACACAGTGGCAACAGCTCTGTCATTTTTGAAGCCCTAATGAATAGGAGCAAGCATTCGCAAAGTCAAAGTGTATACTGCCGGCATATTTGTAAACCACAGTGTCGGGCATGACGCCAGCACAACCATGCTTACTGTTAACAGTAGGGGGGGGGGGATGTGTGCAGGTGGGGGGGGCTCCTGGCAACATGGATCTAAACCCCAACTCCTCCTCACTGCATGGGGCCGCTGAGCCAGGCCTCCTCAGGGTCTCTGAAATAGAACCAGTACCGTAGGGGGGCAAGGAGTTTCATCATAGAGACTGCCTATAAGCTCTTTTCCCATGGATGTTTAAAGTAATGGAGGGATTCGTTTCCACCAGAGAAGTAACTCTAAAACTACAGTGAGTAGTTTTTTTTGTGATAGATTCCTTCTGAGGCTGCAGCATCATTTAAGATCATTTGGGTCTGAATGGATTTTAGAAAATGGAAAATGGTCATTATTCATCAAGGAACTGATTGTTAGCTAAAGACATTTTACTAATTTTTATTCATATCCAATGTCTTCCAGAACTACTGGCATCCTTTGTAAGGACGATTAAAATCTAGATCTTAAACTGAGATATCTATCCTTTGGGTCAGATAAAACTAGAAAGATCAAAACCCATTTTTATATAAAAAATAAACCCTGCAACTGACAAAAGCAAATATGTCAAAAACATGTTCTACAATTCTTAGCATCCATGCTCTTTATGCACTCTCCCTGGCCCAAAACCACGGTTCTTTTTTAATGCTGGATGTGGCCTAAGACTACACCTAAAGGGATATAAGACTACTGCCCCATTCAAAAACGTCTACGTAAAGGTCAGTGGACCGGATCACTGCAAAAGCTTTATTCTGTGCTCAAAGAACCATTTTCATGTGGATCTGGATATATGCGCTAGATTCTTGTCTTGCAACAAGACTCAACAAAGACCCAGACTTAGCCTCTGGGCAGAGGCAGTTAGATTTGATGGAGGTCATGCCATCGTCTGCTCTGCTTCTTCTCTTCCCACATGAATTTTGATGTAAACACTCTTGCATTATGATTCTTTTACTTTTCAACATTCTCCACTCTGTCTGAGGGCACAATATAACAAAAACCACTTCTAGGCAGTGTTATGCAGTACAAAGTAATGATTACTTTCTTCTGTTATTAAATAGTGACATGCTTTAAAGTACAATTTTTTTGTAAATCACCCTATTGGTATGGATAAGAATTGCATTACCCATATTAATGTCTCAGAGAGAGCACTACATTTCACATGATGCAATGCAAATATACACAATTTTCTAGTCTACAGTGTGTGATTTGGGCCGAGACCATAAATACAAGGAAAGAAAATTTTGCACCCCTTTAAACTCAAATCACCTAATCCGTAAAGATCCTGGTGCTAAAGAAAAAAGAACGCTCTCTTGAACAGGTCAGAGTTGATTTTCATTCAGAAACAGCGCTGTTAGTCGCACATGCATAAAGACTGCACTTAAAGGTAGCTGTTTTATAACCAGTTTCAACTGACTAGTTTTTGCCTGTTCGTACAGCATCAGCCATTCTTTTTTACCCAACATACCTGTCACAGACATTTTATTATTTATTCTTATTTATGTATTATTTATTGACATGCCTTTTCAACCAAGTTTATAAATGGCAAGTTCCCTTTGTTATACAGTGTTGGTTTTCCAAAATAATAATACAATGAGCGAAATAATTATTGATCAGTGACACTTATCTTGAGGATCTCAATACTGCTTCCAGAGAACCTCATCACGCTTTGATGGATCTCAAGCTATTCAAACTGTGAACAGCAGAAGGGTTTCAATATTAAGTGACTTAAATGAACAAAAATAAATATACTTAATACGTTGAAAACTGTTTATTTATATATTTATGTAAACGAGCAAAAACATCATACTAAAATCTCCTACTAATCAGTTAGAGCACAGCTAATTAAAGTGCATTCAGGATCAGAAGCAGAAACACCTATAAATCTGGGCCACGGCAGCCGTGAGCAGCGTGATTTCCTCGTCAGGTGCTTGAAGCCTTGTGTTTCTGGTGATCTGCAAGTCGGTGGATGCATGAACAACACCCTTCTATGGCGCATGGCTTCTGCTGTAAACCAGCCTCTTGTGGTGCTGATTCCTGTTCTGTGATTCAGAGCGCGCTGTGGACAGACTGCAGTTTAACCAAGTTAGCCTCAGGTCAATATTTAGGCCTTTTCTAAACTTTGCGCATTTGCCACCAACTCCAAGTGTGCCACTGCGACAGGCCGGCCATAGAGTGCACCTGTAAACCAGCACTCCAGTACAGCAGTACACCCACCCGCACACCGGCAGCGACTCTATCGCCCAGATCAGTCACCTGGTGGTTGCCATGTTTATAAAGACATTAAAATCTTTGGTGGTTTTACTAATAAGTAAAAAATTGCATTAATGAGAAAAAAAACACACATTCTGAGGTAGGCTTTTATCACTACTGTATTTAGCAGCTCATTTAGCATTTCCTGCACTAAAGCCTCCTCAGCAACAACACGTGCTCATTTACAAAACTCTGAACCCTGAGCATTAGAATCGTAATCTCAGTTCAATGCAAAATAATATTTTTATCATTATCGAATAGCCGTAGTCATGACTGAAGTCAACAAGCTTTTGCCTCAGATCAGTAGCTGCTTGCTTGCCTATGCTGATGGATTTGTGTCTTTGTCATCTCATATCTGAACTAATTACATTTTATTCATAAATGATTGACTTTGACATACAATTTTACCTCACTGAAATGTTACTTTATTGTTGTAGTTTAATAATAAGGTCAAGATGAGCTTTTGTAGCATTTCTACAGGATTGCCAATTCTAAAGGGCACACCATTACAAAAATGAGATAATATTAATTTACATGTAATTTGGCAATAACGCGTGCAGTTCTCCAGAGCTTCATAGATTATAGATGACACAAAAGACTTATAAAGTTAACCTACTAAGAAGAATTTCAGCACAGTTTAATCACAGTCAGCTCGGCAGCATTAAATCTGATGAGGAGACAATTTAACGTGCTGTGCGGTTGTCTTATAAGTGGCACACGGTCCTCTACGGTTGATAAATATCCTTTCATAAATGGTGTTATGCAGTAGAGGTGCAGCTAGTGTGGGAGTGATAAATCCCAGGGAGCAAGTCTGTGGGTGTGCTTACGTGAGCACTGAGGAGTTAAAGGGATACTCCACCAAATTAACAATTTCACATGGTTTCCATCAAAGCTTTGAGGCAATACATCATACCACACTGTTCTGACAGCATCTCGATCCACTCACTGCTGAATTCTAGTAGGCCCATAATTCTTCAGTTCTTAGCAGCCAATTCATTAAATCGACCATGTCTGGTTTGAACCAAAAGCTTCACTGACAGCTTGCAGGTCTTCATGACTACCTGGAAGTGCTCTGGTGTGGGTTGCTATGTCTACTGCACACTCTCAGCTTTGCTTCTGCCTCCGCAGCTCATCCTGTGAGTACTAGAACCCATGCGCTGTCAGGCAGGCAGTTCTGTTAGGGTTTCCTTTTTGTAATCCACAGTGAAACCTGCTGTGCTCTACATAAGGAAGAACAAAATCAATCTAGTGGTCATTGTAAAAAAAGAAAGAAAAAAGAAAGAAATCAGAAAACTGTATCCCCAAATGTAGCCCCAGATTTTATGCATTGGCACTAGCCCAGAATTGCCATTTCAGCACAAAGCAAATTGTTTAGTTTTTCATGCTGATTTCAGATTTACTTTCAGTTTTTTCAGTCACATCAATATTAGATTTGCAATAGACTTAAACCGCAGGCACCAAATCAAGTAACTGTTTCAATATTTTCAGTGCGAAGTCAGACAGGTGCACACTGTGGCATAGATATAATGATCAGTGTCAGTCAGCTACCACTGTTTCTTCAAAAACATCTAGCATATGATTATTATATGCTAATTAAATTATCATGCAATATAGAACCAGCTTCATCAGAAAAACTGTACGTGCGGGAAAAACTAAACACAGATTTCAAATCAACATAAAAAGCACTACAAAACCCACATAAACTTATCTCTATCTCTGATGATTTTGACCTGTTGACCTGTATAATAATACTAGATTTCCTTCAGGAAGGAATAGGAAATGATTAAGGGTGTACTCACATTAAGCATGGTTGCCGTGAACCTGGCCCGAGTACGACTGTCCCCCCTCCCCACTCCCCCTCTGGGCAGCATTCGTGCCGGAGCACGCTTACATCATTATGGTGCAACGGTTTCAGGATAAACAAGAAGAGCGGTGCTCTCACTGAATGCAATGGAGTCCATTTTTGAGTAATTTTGAGTCGTTTGTTCCGCGGTGGTCCACAGCCCTCTCACAGCCTGATGCTAAACAGGTCTGTCGCTTTTGTGGCACAAAAAATGGTTTTGGAGTGTCGCAAAAACGTGATGTCACGCGTCCTGATCCATGCTCCAGCACGGTTGTCACTCACACGACATGCGAACCGCGCCCAAGTCCAACTGAACCGTGCTCTGGCTCACCTCTTCCAAGCGGGCCAGGGACGGCTAAATGAACCGCACCCGGGCACGGTTCAGAGCACTCACACTAGTCAAACGAACTGCGCTTTGGTGGTCAAACGCACTCGGGCACGGTTCAAACTGCCTAGTGCAAGTACACCCTAAATGAAAACTCTGACCAAAAACCAGTACTTTTTGTATTGCGTTATTTGTCAGTCAGTGCTGTCCTGAGAATGAATCACCATTCAAATAATACCCACTCACTGGTGGTCCTGTGGGGGTCGTGATGAGTTGGGTCACTGACGAATAGGGAGAGATCTAATTGTAAGCTACAAAGTGAATGTATATGTGCCAAGAGCAGCTGATAAAATGGGTGATAAGAATAAATACGGAGTAAGGGCTCATGATGAAGAAACTAATAACATCTCAGAAATCTACAAATGCTTAAAGTTATTTTTGGAAGTGCAGTGGTCTGAGCTACACGTAATTCATGATGCCTACAAGGCCATGTTGGACAGTTAGAGAGATGCTACATTTATTCAGAGAGTAAGTGCTTTAATTAAACACTGCAAAAGTACAAACTCTCATATTTTCCAGTGTGAAAATTCAAACAGCAAGGGTCCGATTGTACAACTCATAAATGATATATGAGACTTTGACAAAATCGATAAACTGCTCTGCTGTGCGGGGCAGAGCCAGAAGTCCCTCTCTATGCCTCCGTGTGGGCCTTTCTGCTTTGGTGTGCGTTGGCATGCAGGTCAGTATCCTCCCTCCCCTTCAAAACCTCTAAAACCTTAAACACTCCCCTCTTGGGAACCTCTCAATGGGGCCCTTGTCCAAGGCATAGCACTCCACTGTGAGAGGGGAGGCCTGAAAGTAGACATATTTACTTTAAAACATCAAACATTTAGCAGGGCTGATTTACACAAGTGTGCTAGTGTGCTGCTTCCCTCCCAGGAAGTGTTTGTGTGCTTGCCGCCTTTCCACAAGGCGAGAGTGAGCCAGGCCAACCCGTTCTACAGAGGTGGCATGTTACCAAAGTTGTCTGAGGCTTGATCCAGCATGGTAGAAATCATCTTGCGCTAATGACCCACATTACCTGTTAGATGGTACATAGAAATCAAAAAATGTCCTGCAGCTTTGAGGAGCTGCTTCTTATGACACTCCAGTAAGACCTAATGATCTAATTCAGAAAAGACAGTCATACGGCACGAAGGCACGCTGCTGTGCATGGTGATCACTTTGAAGCAAAAGTAGAAGTGAGCTGAAAGCCAAGGGGAAGGAACAAATTAATTGGAATGAAATTCCAGGTGGGCTACATGAAAAGAAATCTACTACACCTCAGCCTGGCGATTTGTTCGTGACAAACGGCAAGCCAAAGGCAAAGTCATCCATTTATATAGAGATACTTTAGCTCTACAATTCTCATTATTACTTTGCTTTCGATTCACATATCGACATTTCTTTTTAAAAAAGGACACGGGACAATAATGAGAGACAGAGGTCACTCCATCATTGTCAGGTACAGGGATTGCTCACATTTCTCAAGATTGTATTTCCATATTATTCAGAAAGGCTGTCACTTGTGCACATCCAAATCAGGCCTAGAAGCTGCTGTTGCATCATGAACAAACATTACAAACTTTGCTAGGGGGCATGTCATTCGATCAGATGAAAGCATGGTAAAGTATGATATGGTCGGCAGTGTCCAGACACCCTTCTAAATAGTCAATTCAGCCATTGTAAGGTGAACCTGGATGCACACAGCTTATAACATCTTCACAAAAAAGTTTTAACTATGGAATGAGTTAGCCACAGATCCTAAGGTCACCATGCTTGATGCCAACCATCACCTAGGGGGTAAAAAGCCACCAACACTGGAGCATCAGAACTGTGGGCTCGGGAGTGATGAGGGACATTAAATACCTTCGCAAAGAGCTGGTGATCCAGAACCCATCCAACACAAGTCCCTGACCGAACTAATCCTCTTGTAGTTGAATGTAATCAAATCCTCACAGCAATTTTCCATCATCTAATGTGAAACATTTGTAGAAAAGTAGAGACTTTCACTACAGAAAAGGGGCCACAAACTTCCTCTTAATATGCTTGATTACAGAAGAAACTTTGGATGAGAAGGTGTCTACAAACGCTTGGGCATGTAGTTTAATATTCATCAATCAGACAATATTTTAACTGGATTTTAAAGCTTCCCCCTCCCCATTTCCATCTGCCAGCTGCCAACTGCCAATTTCAAGCATGCCAAGTCTCTCAAGCATTCCATACACTACATCAACATTAATATTTACCTCATATAAAACAGCCTCACCCTCATGAAAAAGCATCTAAGATGCCCCCCGTAGTGCTTCACCAACCACTCATCTGTAAAATAGCTAGAGCTCTGTCAGTAAGTGCAGGACGGGATTAGCATTACACTTTGGGAGGCGATGGCTCCATATTTACTGTGTCATTTCGAACTGGACATTAATCACTGTCACACAGAGTTCTGTCTGAGTCTGCATTCGAGACAGACCTTTGTGCCCCTGCAGAGAGCTACTTATCACTATAGAAACAGCCGCCAGGCACGCTAACCAGGCCAGTGCGGGAGAATAGAGATGCTGAACATGGGAGTGGTGTGGAAAGAACAAGGATGTGCTGAAATGTTGAAGTGGAAGCGTCACTATGCATCTTCCTCAAACTGAGTAAAGGAATGTATTGGAAACACAAGCTACACCCTGGAGATATTAAGGTGGAAACCCTGTATGAGGTTAAGTCTGATGATATCATTACCTAATCAGATGATCTCGAGTGCAGCTCTTGGGTTTCAATAGAGTGACTATGGTGGTGAACTGAAATCCTTTCACTGAAACTGCCCACTGTTTTTCACTAAGCCTAGAGCTTAGTGAATTAACAAAATTGTTCCTTTACATCAGCCAAGGCATCTTTAGTGTTTGAAGGTTGCTTTTTAAGTTTTGCCCTGGAGCTATGAGGCTAAATGTAGCTAAAAAGTAAGTTTCGTTAAGTTTCATTCTCCTTTTAGAATATATACTTCCACTGCAAAGGCTTTTGGACCGCAAGAACTAACAAACACAATCAGTAATGTTGAATTCTCAGGGCATGCATGCTGGGAGGAATCTAGAAGAGAAATGAGTCCCCAAGAGGAACATTTTAGGTCAGACAGGTAAGATAAGGGCAATGGTCAAATCCCCGCATGAATCTTGAATGCACCTGGAATTTGACTCCAGGCGCTTTTTTCTCTTAATGGAGGCATGCTTTTGCCCGTAGCCTGTTAAATGAATTGGAGGTGACTGTACACAAAAGTGCTATTAAGATCTCATTTCACAGCAGGAGGCTTTACATACTCTGGCGTCGGTAATGAGAAATCACCTCCCTGCAGTTTTTGGAAAGGTTTCAGGCTTATTATGTGCTTTCCAAATCTCCATCAAAAATCCACATTGAAGTTCATACAGATCTGAAAACAATTGTACAGCGATTGCCAAAGTATGAAGGAAACAGCAATAACAGTAAGTACTATCCTCTCTTATTATTGACTTGACTTGAATGAACTTGATTGAACCACTGCTTTGTTGTTTGAGATAAAAAAGCAGAACTATGACTTCAGGATGTTTCCAAAGCAACGCAACATTCACAAGAAAGATTAAGTAATTACAAAATAACAAAACCCAACTGGGAATCCAAATAGACAATAACTGTATTAAGTTAATCAACAAACTTATGTCAAAAAACTGACCATGGCTAATCTCATGAGGCATGAGGATAGTCTGAAATGCTGTATTCTATGACTCTGGCTTGTACCTGCTTGCATAAAAACCTCTGTTTCACAAACGCAAGGTGTAAGGAAAAACAAATGTGTTCTCTCATCAGCAGCCTTTAAGAGCCTACTCTTGTGTAAAGAGTGGCTCTTCAACAGCACTGGCTTTCATGATACTGTTCCTTTTAATCTATCACAGGGGCATCTCATTTCACTACAGAGCAGGCATGCTGACCCAACCTCGCTATTGTTGTGTCTAATCAAAAGGTCATATAATGTGGGAGTCAGCAGCGATGTGACTCAGAATTAAAACTGGGACACTGGAATCTGTCTTTGGAAAAGTGATAGATGAGATGTAGGGCTTTGCCAAAATGAGATTGCTCTGGAGACAGAAATATATAAAATATAATTACATATATCGTTTATAAATAACTACATATTGGTAGCATTATTAATTCGTTTTTGCAAACTAATTTAAAATGGTTCTTATATTTTATGTTTTCTTGATTTACTTTATCCATTTACTTTATTTAGCATTATTCCTTCTAAAGAAGAATATTTCTTCTTATCATTAGATTGTAGTTTCCCAGCCGCTAATGAGATGACATTCTGAGTGGCCCAAGGAGAAAAAGCAACGTTAGCTTCACAAAGTTAAGATTCAGCTTATTCTCCACACAAAGAGAGAGCGGGATCCAATCTGCCCTAGGGACGCATGATTTTCCCAGGAAACTTACTCTCCACCTTGTGATAATGACTAAGGGGAGAGACCCATAGGCTTTCCTAGTCTGAAGACATAGCGAAGCAGCTTGGACCTGGCAGTATTAAATCACTAGAATGAGGACAATGTTCCCACCGTGCACCACAAAAGCTCTAACACCCATCTCCCATAGTAGGGTAGGGTCGCCCATTGCACTGAATGGGCCCCCTTTCTCCAGCTTTTGGGGGCTTCACCATCAACACCATCAATGGGAATAGTGTTCCTCCCCCACAATGGGCAAATCAACTGTGGGAGCATTTTGGTCTCTACCCCTTTTCCCATCTCTTCATTGAAGCCTCCTTGCACTGAACTGAGAACAATGTTGCAGAAAAGACACATGCCTTCACGTCCGCTTAAATACAACAGCATCCCTCCCTCACAAGCACAGTGCACGAATCCAGCCTTACAAAACCAAAAAGTGGTCCAAAATTTCATATGGAACTGTGAACGGGGCAATATTTTTCTTATCCTTATTTTGTATGTGGACAAGTGCCACAGTTTATTCTAATGGCAATTTTCATCTGCAGTCACAGGCAAATAAAAAGTGTAGCCAATAAACTTCAGTTTTATTGCTAATAAAACTGAACCCAGATTATGCATACTGACAGTCAGGAACATTAAACATTAATGCAGTTTAAACATTAAATTCCACGCAGAGAAAGAGAAGCAAACCCATACACGTATAACGGCATCATTGTGATACAGATCCAAATACTTTATTTAACTTTGACAACAACACAAAGCACCTGCTTCTGCTTGTTTATACACTTCATTAGTGTAATCAGCGTGTTTCTTTATTATCAGTTGTCCACCTCGATTTCAAATTATGTCAGATGTAGAAGGACCACTGCATTTGAGATGTCTTCCTACAGAGAGATCAGCACAGCAAGGACTGCCTGGATATTTGAATTCCTGAAGTATCTCATGTTTCTCTTCTGCTATGCAAGGGTCAGAAATGAAGAAAAAGCAGCAAAAGACATCGCTGCCTGAATTCATTATTAGTTTCTTCTGGGGTCGTGGGTTCAGAGGCACAAGTCCCCGGTGCCTATATCCATGGTATAGCATTTCTTTTGACTGTATTATTTGGATTATACCACACATTAAGACTTTATAAAGCAGTTATTTACATTTACAACAATGATTACCCCAGCGTTTGTAGCTATAAAGTGTTATAAAGCAAAGTACATTTCATATTGAGCAATTTCTGGTGTGTTTTTATTGTGTCTCAGTGCAATCATAACGTAAGCAACTCTCTCCAGGATCAATAAAGTTTCTAATAAGCTAAAAATGATTAGAAATTGAATACGCCCCATGAAGGATCACATCTCAAAAACTTACACTGAAACGTCTGCTTAACAAGTCAAAAATGTAAGCAAAGCACAGACTTGTCAGGTAATAAAGACACATTGTACACTATAATATCTCAAAACACATCAAGTAAAAATGCACATGATACATCAGCATCTTGCAGCTCACGTTTTTCTGCCTCAAGTGATTTTGTCTCTCACGTTTAGCTAGTTTAATTGTGTTTTGGTAAAAAGTGACTGATTTAAGGTGAAAAATCAGTGTGATGCGGATAAGGAAAAGCGAGCTGCATCTTCCCATCCTGACAAACTTGTTAGGCCTGAACTCACAACATGCTGGGTGTACTGTGTATTGAGAAGCACTCTTTGGCATTCAGAAAGTTAGTCACACTGCAAGGTCGGAAATAACTGTGTTATATCATATTTATAGCAGTGTTATATACTTTTATTTCAAGTCAATTTGGAAACTTTAACCAGTCTGTTTGCTATGCAACACAAAATGCAGATGTTGCACAAAAAGAGCAAAAGATTTTTATATAACAGTGATGGGTTGGGCTTGAGGTCAGATTAGGGATGCTCCGATTGCCACCGATACCAAGTACCGATTTTTTGTCATGGTGATCGGCCGATACCTTTTATTTATTTATTTTTTTCGGCCGATACCAATGCCGATTCTGATGCTTCAAGTTTATATAACTGATATGTAAGCTCTCTAATCACCATTAACCTTTTTTTTCAAATGAAGTAATACTGAATTAAATGTTGTATTAAATGTTTTGGACAATGCGCCTCCACGTGAGATTTCTTTGGAACATAAACGGCAAATGGTGAATTTTTCATTGTTTCTCGAAACGTCGTAGTAATTCCACACCAGCGATGACATGACTGCGGCGCCAAAACATTTACGTCCCCACTCGTCGTGTACGCCCTCACGCACTGACGTCATCAATTGTGATCGGTTCCAAAGATCGGCCAAGTTTAACGAGTACCGATCAAGTTATAAAATGTGATTATCAGCCGATACCGATCTTTGGCCGATCGATCGGAGCATCACTAGGTCAGATTTCTCTTTTAGGTTTACTGGAGTCTCGTAAATGTCATCAGCATACATTAAGAAGTCAGATTTGAAACGCAGGCCTTGAATCACAGCGTGACTTTACGCAAGACAATGAGAGTGACAGCAGTGAACAGCTGGTCTTGCATGATTGGTGAAAATGAGGTCCATGACAATAATACATAAGACACAATTATCCATTTCGGAGTTTAATTGTTTCCGTTTTCGCTGATGCCTGTTTCTGCGGCAAGCTGACAAAAAAAGAAAAAGAAAAACAGGAACATGATAAGACTCCAGACAAATTGAGCTCCTTCAGTCACATCAAGTATTAATTAAGGCAGCAGACAGTGAGCAGCTCAGTCATATCATAGATCACATTTCACAGACTGAGGAATGTGCAGTCATCCATCTACACTACGCTACACACTGCTGCACACTTATAAACAATACACAGCTCTGCCCTGCTGAAAGTGAATGGATTCAGAAGATAATTCGATCTCCTCCCACCTTGTTATGTTTAGTGTACAGCTAGAGTTTTTCTTCCAATTCTTTTTATCAATTCTTTGAACCGCTTAAAAAACATTCTACTCCTCCCACCCTGCTTTGCCATCCATGCTGGCATAACAAAGATGAACAAAAAAATTGTATGAGCTTCATGCCAAAGGCACAGCTACTCCATCTCATCAAACTGATGTAAGACTAAATGAAGGAGTTTCGAGAAAAACAACATTTCACACCAAATGTAGGTCTATCCTGAAGTTCAATAAATTCTGTCCTTAAGGAAACTGTAAGCAGTAGACTTCAGTTGTGCAGAGCAATTCTTCAAAACACAGATGACTTTTTATTAGTAATTCATTTTTTTAGACATGAAACTTGCAGCTAAATTTGCAACATAATTATTTGCTCTTTAACGGGCCAAATCAACATTTTAAAGTCTTATAAAAGTACATTCACATAACACGACTCAAATAAAGTGCTACCAGTGAAAATGATGAAATATAAAGCAACTGGCTGTTTATCCTAATGAGTCACGGATAATTATGTCACAACATGTGTGTGGTAGCGATCTTCGAATACAGAGGCTTACCTGCCTCAAGTGATTTTCTAGGGATGCACTGCATGAATTTTCATGGCCAATTTTAATTAAAGTTTTTGCCTGGACAATTTCTGTGGTCAATTTTTATAAGCATTTTCTTAAACCTTAAACTCACATTAGCACACATTAACACATTTCCAGTACTTTCAGCTTCCCAAGGTTTCAACATAACTAACATCATCACATCAATAAAATAAAGTGCTACATGAAAAATAAGAGGCAACTGGCAATTTGGTGCAATGAGTCACACATAATTGTGCTACGACATTTTGGTACAGGAACAGCAGCAGCATTCAAATACAGCACTTAGCTGCCTCGCATTATTTACATCATAGGAATGCAGCACAGATTGGCCAAATAATCAACTGGCCAACTGCTGATCACATATTTAGAGCAAAAAGCTGCCATTTCTCATTTTGGCTGATTCCCATGTATTCCCATTATTTACAGCGTAAAACTGCAACACAGATCATCTTCAGCAAAAATAAATTGATCGATTGTTGATTATGTCTGGACCAAAAATCTATTATGTACCCAAAAACCTTCTGTTCTGTATCCAGTTCACCTTCTGGTTTAGTGAAGGGAATCTACTGGGTGCAAACAAATGGAAGTTTGCACGGCTTCAAGCATTTCTTCAGTCTGGAGGAAAGTTGTGGACACCTCACCCACCATTCTCTAATCATTTCTCTTCTGTTCAGAAAAACACAAATCAGATCCTTTCACTGCTTCGTTTCTGTGTAGACAACCCCTTCAGGGCCAAACACGCACAGGGCAGTTGATCAAAGTGACTTAGGTAAATGAGTGTAGAAGAGAGAAAACATGCACTGTCTAGAAACAGATCTGAGGGCATGTCTGTTTCGATTACGCTGCACTACCCCGGGTTGTGTTCGAACAGATACAGCTCTCCAATCCAACTTGCAGGGACCTGACAGTACCAAAGCTGGAGAAAACAGCAGCTTTGGATAGTATACACCATCTATCACACCATTCTGAAGACTGTTTAAGATAAGTGACTGTATAATAGAAAGACCTGGTTATTTCTCTGAAGACCAACAGAAGCCAAATATAAAACAAACTAAAAACAGACAACCCCCTGAAAAGAAAAGCATTGAATGAACAAGAAGGCAGAGATCTTCCATCTAAGATATTAGAGTACAATTCACACTAGAGTGCTTATAATTGGCATATGCTGTATTTATTTGTGCACATGAAAAACAATGACAACGAAAAGAGATGCTCTGAAATAGTCACTTATGAACCTAAAATCATCCGGCCCAAAGCCAGTGGGCTGTGAAGCAGTGAGGGTGTGTTCTCTTAAGTGATGAGGTGGTGTTTGTGATCCAGAGCATCCACTGGGTGTTCAAAATAAGGAAGATTTAAAATAAGATCTCTTCTTTGTCCATCCCATTTCTCCTATAAGTAACTGAGCTCAGTTTACCTAGATTTTGACCATTTTCTCATGCTTATTAAATTCAGCTCCTGAAAAAGAGCCTTCCTCTAATCTCATCCTGATCCAAGTTTAAGATCTTTAAATGCCCTTTCTTTCTCCGACTGTACTGATCCTTATCTCAAACAAGCTGATCTTAAGGTGAAAATGAGCCTGTATGATATCTGAAATTTGTCTCCGTGATCAAATTCTAGTCTTAAGTAGACTCTACTATCAAAGTTGGACAGTTTTGAGATCCATAGGTTTCTTAAAAATAAGCACATAAGAATAACTTGAGTTGATTTTTTCATGAATGGTTTAGAAGCAACAAGATAGATAAGTTATTAATGTCAAATGATTAATGAAGAAAAGACTGTTAGGGGCAGCAAAATCTTCCTCTGAGCAGTACCTGATCTCCCTAATGCTTTTGTGTCAAAAGACAATCGAATCCTCATATCAATGTTCTAACATGTAGTACAAAGCCTTTTTGAAGTGCATAGGCTATTATCAGAGAAACACTGGAAAAGCAAGTCTCTTTAAACTTCTGAACATTACAGTGTATATGAAGTTAAGGTCAGAACAGGTTGCTACTGTATTGTTTTATGTATTTGCTGAATTCTTTTATAAAACGCTAGAGAACAGAATGATCACGGTTTAGAAGCAAAGCGCTGTCAACCCTATTTCAAACTACAGAGTATTAAAGTCTCTACTATATCAAGGACTAAAATATCTGCAGTGGGTTGACCTGAAATGTAGTGGGCTGAGTGTCTGAATGGCTCTCTAAGAGCTAAAGCTGTTCACAGAGAACTTCTTCTTGCCTGTCTAGCTGCACGCCGACGCTTATGTTCTGTGGTAAGAGCTTTCTTCTCTTCATGGTAGACGACTCTGGTGAAGGGCGGAGGAAGAGCTACGACAGTGGCACTCTTTTCCATGCAGTCATGTCTGCAGTCATTCAGATCAAGTTCCTTTCCATTAAAATTTTATCCTCATTGTCCAATCTCCATTGATGTCTGGGCGACAAGAATAATTCATGGGGCACGTTTCAAAATATGTACCATTACAACTTTGACGAGGGCAATTGAGTTGATGCTTCCCAAGTTTATATTAATGAGAAGAAATTATTTACGGTGCTATCAAGTGCAACTGGCGGCGCCATCCTCTGCTTGGGTCCTGTTACTATGGATGCAACAGGACTGTGGTAGCTGTCCAGGAAAGGCGCGGGGCTGCTTCACGTTTGCTTTCAGAGAACCTTTAAACAGCAGGCTTGCACACTTGAAGCTGACGAGAGCCCTCATAAGTTCATTACAGATGAAAACCTGTTTTACATCTGAAAGAGAGGCCTCAGGAAGCAAGGAAAACACATGAATCAACTGGCACATGCAGGGGGCTATATGAATATTAATACTTTTGTTCAACACGTTTGTTTAGAGCCTGGACATAAAGGCTTTATCGAACCTGGAGACAAATGAACTCATAGTTGCGAGACAGGCATAGTTGTTAACAGGCAGTCTTAAACGCAAACAAGCACACAATAGATGCATACGTAGACCCTTGCGTATGACTGATGGCAATCTATTGTGAGGTGTCAGCCCCCTAAGAATAAGTCATAGCATGATTACAAAGACCTCCTTGTTATTACTTTCATTTCCATCGGATATTGCCAGTGCGCTGCAGGCGAGTGCTGACTAGTAAGGCAATCAGAACAATCTGTGTCTGACAATATACAGAAAGCAGTAAGGACGCGCTTCTAATGATGTACTTCTAACTGACAGATGCTTCTTGACCATAAGAGTGTAATATGATTCCAATATCAACAACATTGCCCCTCCATGTATACTACAAAAACTGTGGCTGCTACCATACCATTCATCAAGTTGCTTAGTGAATGAGACTATATAAATATTAATAGGAATATGTGTAGTGCAAATGAGCAGTCGGGTTTAGATCCCATAGATTTCCCTTCAAATCCCCTTGATGGAGCAAGGAAGACCCACATCAGCAGTTTTTTTTTCTCTCATTTTCACCTAAATTAAAGACAATGAGGTTCCAGGTAAAGGTGTGAGAGGAAGATCAAAAGGTGTGTTATTTTTTTAGACAGAGCTGCATAATGCATATAAGATAAGCAACTAGCAGCACAGTTGTGCAGTTCAGTCTCCATGCCTAATTGAGGCACATGTGCTCTCCAAGAATACATTTTCTTCAGCAGTGGCTCATAATGGCCAGACTTTCTTTGCCAATAGAGATATTGCAGGGTGTTCGTTCTTCTAATGTGTGCACAGTGCTTCGCATGAGGAGAGCCCATGTCTTAGGCCAGTGCAATTCACCACTACTTTCAGTCTCCCTCACCCATCAAAAAAATTACTCAAGAGTGCCCCCTACTGTTTCAGGTTCATTCCAGATTGTATTTAAGCATCACACTCACCAGGAACTGGATTCTCAAGACAAAAGATAAACACAAATTCATAACAAAACAAGGAGAAGTAAACAGTTGTGAGCAGCATTGCAGGCTCTGCTGTAATAAAACAGCTGGTGCACATCCTAACTCTGCTGTTTGGCACAAGCACTCCTGAAAGGACTAAGGCTAGATTTTCATGTATCTTTCCTTTTAATTAGAGGAGCACTTATATAGGAATTATAGGCCTGACAATGACAAGAGATGAACAAATCAAGATTTAGACTGAATCTACCAGGATTAGCATTATAAAATAGCGTTGCAAATGCAGTAAAATGAATACATTCTGATATTTTAGCACAGTATTCCAGGAGCACCTAAGTGCTCTCCCGGAGAACAACGAAAACATTACCAAATATCGATTTGAACCATCAGCCAAATCCAAATCTATTTGTTTGATTTATTCAAACATATGGGAGCCAATACTGATACAATCCTGTTGTCATTGTGCGTTTCTGCTTTTGACAAAATTAACCATGTGAGATCCTGCTCTGCCTCCTCAGTTACTCCTCAGTCCATCCAAGACCAGGAGGGAGCCTTTGACCCAAGTGACAAACCTGTGACACACTAACAAACCGTACCAGAATAAAACCTGAACCTTATGGCCTTGTAATAGGCTAAATGTGTTATTGAAAGTTTATAAATATCCACCATACATTAGTTACATTACACCAAAAGCCTGATGCTGCTGATTTCTAATGTGTGATGCAAATCCATGTGCACACACCGCATGGCCATAGAGCTCTGAACTTTTATTCAGTCCGGACCACTTCACATCTGCTGCAAGAGCTGAATTTCGACAGCACAATACCAGAGTTTCCAAACGTCTCTCAGACATCAGACCTGCATTTACAACTCTCTGTCTAGACTAGAAGACAAAGGCTCTTGTTTATCCAGTAGTTAGGAAAGGTGAGGAGACCAAAACTCCTCTGATCCCAAGACTGAACGTGAGTGGCAAGTAAATCTGTGTCGCTCTAAACAGAAACCCTGATCACACTCCTCTGGCTTCTGTTTGAAGACAAGAAAAGAAGGAAAGAAAGAAAGAAAGAAAGAAAGAAAGAAAGAAAGAAAGAAAGAA
>JBBJLR010000002.1:9459943-9475846 GCA_037577145.1 Brachypetersius gabonensis | reverse complement strand
CTCTCTCTGTCTCTCTCTCTCTCTCTCTCTCTCTGTCTCTCTCTCTCTCTCTCTCTCTCTCTCTCTCTCTCTCTCTCGCTCTCTCTCTCTCAGGTTATGCTTGTGTCCACACTGCAGGCGGCGAAAGTATCCCCACTCATAGAGAGAGTGAGTGACCACAAGGATTTCAAAAAACTTCTCAGGACCAGAACCAATGTCCTTGTCCTTTACACGAAGTCAGGTGGGTGTCAAGCCTGTGTTACTTACAAACTCCATGTCATCATCATTCAGGATGCACCGACAGGGGGTATTTATAATAACAGATAATTCACACTTTGTGGCTGATGTGACACTACACACATGGCAGTTTAAAATTCTGATTACCTTTTAACATTCTGACAGCCCTTCATCATATTGTACAATATTATCATGATATTGTATTAAATAAAAGGCTACACTAATTACACCCAGTTAATGGACATGTATTCAAAATGTAACCTTTTTATTTATATTGGGTATGGCAATACATTTGAGGAAATTCTGACAAAAAATAATTTATATAGTGACACAGCAGTCTCTCATTTCTGAGAGAGTTTTTTCTTATTACACAGAGTATGGAATGAGCTGCAAGCTTTACTGGAAGGTGCTAATACCAATAAACCACTAATACAGCTGTGCAAACATCATATAAATCATAATATGAGAACCAGTTCCAATGATAAATGCCTGTTACATCAACACAGACTAACAGCAGTGGTATTCCTGACTGGATGGGGATTTAAACCTGTGTGTGGGACAGTGGTATTGTCCACTGTCATTCATTTGTGTGTTGAAGTGGAAAGAGTAGAAATGCCCAGTCTTGCTGACTATCCTGGTCGGTGTGTGTGCGCAAGCTCAAAATGTGTTGCTTTCATTGGTTCCAGTTATTGTATTTAATTTCAGTGTTGCACTGAAAATATTGATTACAGTTTCTTATTCATTTACAATAATTAAAAAATACTAAATTGCCCAATGTATTGTCCTCTTTTAGTTAGAAATGTAGTTCTTTAATATGCACCTCATCTGGAGCTGGTCTATGAACTGGCCGGGAGGTTGTGCATGTGTATGTTCTGCTCTAGTAGCTTGCATTCTGATGAACTCTTGATAGTTCATCTGGATGCATGTTTCGTTACTGTTTGACTACCTCCATTGCGTGGAGGGAAGGGCAAAAGGTTGCAGTATGTACAGTAACTTTAGGTAGCTGTGATAATGCAAATCCTTCAGTCAGCAAGCACTAAAAACCACACAGGACTCATATGAAACCATTAGCGCCATTCACTTGCCACCATTAGTGAGATTTCCCCCTTTGCATTGCAGCCCCTGATCATTTGCATAGCCTCCAGCTGCGTTTTCGGGGGCAGTCATGTGCAGTGCTGCATGTAGTGGCTGTGCGGTTGCTCAACCCGTAAACAGCCTCCCTCTCCACGAAGGGGAAGGGCCTCTCAAGGCCTGGCTGCTCCAGATTTATCGGATTCATAATTCACGACCCATTTCGGCCTCATGAGGTCATTGGGTAAGACTCTGAAGTATCGAACGGAGCGTTTGACTGATGGCTCGCTCGGATGCTCATCCTCTGAAGCCCAGGATCACCCTCTGAATGCACGTTTCCCCGTTTAATTTCCTCCTGCCGGATGTTTTCTCTCAGCTTTGGCATGGCAACCATGCTGAGCTAGCTGCTAGAAGACCACAATGCGCGCCGTTTTTGCCTGGCTGATCTTGAAGGATTTTCATTGACACAGAAGGGACAGACACACTAATTTTCGATGAAGGCTTAGAGTGTTCACTTCGACTGGTACATGAAGTTCTTATCTTTTTAAATGTAATGAAGTAGATAATACAAACAACATCTGTATGAATACTTTTCCCTCCGCTCCAGTTGGTTTAAAGGATCACTTGGTGGGAAAGAGCCGATGGAATGTTTGCCTGTGGGACCTTGGGAACTGCTGCACTTTTTTGGTGGCTGTTTTATGTTATTGATTTATTGATTATGTAATTTATATCTGTTCAAAATATGGATATAATTAACCTGTGTAAATAACGTATCTGCATATAATGCAGAACTGCTGCTAAATATGGATTTAGCAGTGTTCTGCTGTGTTGATATAAAAACTTAAAGAGAAGCGCTTAATACTGTGAGGGTGTCAAGATTGTGCGAAGATATTTCTGTTGCATCGAGGACAATAAACAGTTAATGTTATGCACAGCTTTATACTACTGTTAAAGGTGAACAGCGCTGAGTAAAAGTGTTTGTTGGTTTGTTTTAAAAGTAGTCATTGTTTGACCTATAATGTCATCCAGTTGACATTCCTACTAATAAAGAGTCGTAATACAAATATGTGATTCATTTTATATCATACAGATCCTCTAATAACAGAAAAACAGACTGAAAACCACTATTATTTTAGAAGGTTTTTAAAGCTCGAAAGACTGAAATGGTACAGTTGAACAAAAACACCAAATAACATAAAGCTGTAAAATGCACTCAAGCTGTTGGCATGGCAACTACCGATGGTAAAATAAGAAAAATAGGAGGTAATTAACAAAACCAAATGCAGCAAAGGAGGTTGGACCCAATAATGCTTACATTTTAAGATGGTAATTTGAGTTGCTAATATATATTCCCTGTGTCTCTTTTACCTCAGCTACATCTGGAGATTCTCAGCTGAAACTGCTGTCTAATGTAGCCCAGGCAGTGAAAGGCCAAGGGACTATCGCCTGGGTGAACTGCGGGTAAGTCTTGATGAGCATCTAACACCTCCTGTTAGATTGGACGAGTGCTAATGTGCAAGTTATAACACCTAAAATAGGAGAGCAATGAGAGAAAGGCCAAAGGGTGGCCCTAATTGGAAGGACTCTTTGAGCACACATACAATGGCAAAACACAAAACTCCAGCTAGTCAACATGTACAGCAAAAGAAATGTTTTTAGGCTTTTCTTAAAGCAAGATACAGTCTGTGGAGCCCTCAAGTGTGTGGGTAGGGCGTTCTATAGTTGTGGGGCAGTGCTGGAGAAGGCCCTATCTCCAGTGGTGCGGGAGCGAGTCCTGGGAAGGAGGAGAAGGTGGGTGTTGGTGGAGCGGAGAGAGCGTGAGTGACTGTGGAGGGTGAGTATGGTGGTGCA
Organism: Brachypetersius gabonensis; assembly: GCA_037577145.1. Taxonomy (NCBI): domain Eukaryota; kingdom Metazoa; phylum Chordata; class Actinopteri; order Characiformes; family Alestidae; genus Brachypetersius; species Brachypetersius gabonensis. The sequence goes on along the minus strand of JBBJLR010000002.1, from coordinate 9,472,708 downwards.
TTACCATGCAGACATTGGTGAGCAGGGAGATTTTGTAGGTGATCTGGGATCGAAACAGGAAGCCAGTGAAGTGGGCGGAGCACGGGGGTGATGTGCTCGTGTTTCCTCACTTTCATCAGGATCCTTTCAGCGCTGTTCTGGACATACTGCAGTTTTTGCATGTTATTGTCAGGGATCCTAATAAGAAGCGCGTTACAATATTCCAGCCTGGAGGAGATGCATGAAAGGCATCCACTAATTGTCATATGTCCTTCTGCTTTGTGCTAAAAAGCCACAAAAACACAGACATTTAAGAATCCGTCAGTAAAATGAGAAGTGATTTTGCAGAAAGCTTTCCGAACTCTGATTGATGCACAGCAGGTGATGGACTTGGGAATGCCAGACTCACTGAAAGCGGTTAAAGCAAAGGTCATGAATCTGTTAAGATAATCCAGGTGTTCAGCCTTGTGTAGATTTGGAAACCTGCAAATGGAGACTCATTTCACCCTTTTCCTTTCCTTTTTTCTTTTTTTTTAAAACACAGAACTTGGCCATTTATTACTTTTTAATGCATGTGCCTCTTGTCGCATAGGCCTCCAAATTGGAGGAAAGTGAAGCCTTCATCCTTTGTCTGTGTTAGTTGAGGGAGGATGTGTTTGTGCATGTGAGCGCTGAGATGATTCACAGCAAGAAGTGTGTCTTGTCCCTAGCTCCCACAATTCCTTTGCAGCTGATCGGCGAGAGTGAATCCTTTGAAAGGAAGTCAGTGGAACTTTTTAATGTTAGTGACATGGCCCATGTGCGTCTCTCTCAAGGCATCTGCCAGCCCCGGAAAACATACACATCCATTTCGCTCTTATCTTGCTTCCTTGTGTTTGAGCTTTTTTCCCTTCCCACATCCCTTCTCGACTTGAATCTGTCAGCCCTCAGCCTGCTCTGTCTTCCTCTACTATGGAAAACAATGTGGAGAAGACACTGCAAAGGTCCACTTCTCCTTCTGATAACTATCAGTAAGACATTGCCTTAGGGGGGTTCGGATGGATCGAATTAACAAGGATCTAGTTTGCACCAATAAGGAGCCATTAAAACACAAAAGCATTGAAATTCCACAGTTGGAAACTCATTTTTATCTTTTGTATCTTGTCTTTTTTTCACTCTCCTTAGGGAATCTAAGAACTGGTACTTTGAGGCAGCAAAGTAAACAAAAGCAAATGTTGTTTGCAGATTGCTGATTGAAAAAGTAATAAGTGGTTGTTCTAGTGATAAAAAAAAGAACACAGATAAAAGGAAGTGGGGCGAATCCCGTCACCAAGTAAACACGGTATCAGTACATGCAAGTTTTTGAGAAGTGAGGCGGCCCAGAGGTTGCAGTCCTCGTCTCGCTGATGTGTGACTGGCTAGGCCAGCCTAACGCCCTGTTACTAGCATAGTGGTTTTTTACAAATGGCCTACCAGTTGTTGAGATTCCCGATCGGGGCTTGGAGAGTATGTGAGACTTGCTGACGTCTTGCTCCTCACCCTGCTGTAAATGCAGCGATGTGGAGTTGACATGTTGAGCTTTATCCTTACTGCCATCCAGGTGCTGGCCTAGAGTTTTGGACAGGAGTCCCTTCCCTTGTGGAAAAATGCCAAGATAAAGCTGAGCTGTCTGGAGAAAAAAAAAACACACCTTTGCCCGCTGCGTTACAATGGCCTCCTTCAGCTGTGGACGTGGGTTTGCACCAGATGAGAGAGCTGAGAGATGGCCAGCTGATTGGGCTGGAATTGGGTCAGGGATGGAGCAAGTGCAGAAAAAGAGAAACAGAGATTGGAAAGGATGAAAAGATCATATCGCTGATTGCTTGATCAAATCACAGTGATACATATACTCTTTATGGTTCACGTAAAAGGTACATTTGACTTATGGTTCGCATTTGGGTGTATAAGTTCAGTACATTTGATCCTTTTTTTTTTTAAACATAATCCAGGTCTAATTTATCTGGACAATGGAGCTGAATTTCTGCGCAGTTGGAGCACAGTTTGCGACTGGCTTGAGTCAGCCTCTCACACTGTTCAGTCATTCACTGTTCACACACAAAGTCAAGGCGACAGTATACCAGTCAGGCAGTGAAAGCTTAATCATATCCTGTTCTGTTACACTTTAGTATTATCGTGAGCCAAAGTTCATGTGGCTTAGACTGACTTTTGTTACACTTGCAGCAGCATTCGCTATTGCAGATACTTTCCATACAGATTAACAATAGGGTATATTCAGTGATGCAGAAAAGATATTTTAGCTTGATTAGAACTTGGCGCAGTTAATTCTAGAATAATCTGCAAATTCATTAATACCACAGCTGACCTACTTATTTTTCAGCCTGTTAATTATTTGTTCGGAGGCTACTAGGATAAAAAAACTGTAGCGAAAGCACATGTAATAACTCCGTATGAAAAAGGGTTCAGTGGAGCAGTGGCACAAAAGAAGCATATTTGGTACCAAGGGATGTAACAATACACATTTTTTCAAACACAGTTTTGTATTTGGCTCAGATGAATACATTTTCTCAAACTGAACTGTTCCAGAGTTTGCAGCATGAGCCCAAAAAATAAGCTCCCCGTGAACCACTTCAGAAAAATGTTCAGTCATTTAAGGGTGTAGGCATAGAGTAAGCTAGGGCTATATGATTTGGGGAAATTAAATTTATTTCGAGGAAATATAAATGATTTGGGGAATATAAATGATTTAAATTGTAAATGCGTTTACAATTTAAATGGGCTTATTTTCTTTAAATTAATCTCAAGGAATCCTTTCAGCACAAATACCAGCATTTTAGGGCTAGATATTCAGATTTTTTTAATTCATATGGTCGTTTAGTAGCCTCACTAAAATGATCTAATATTAAGTTGATATTTGGGATTCCTGAAGTGTGGTGAATATCACTGATGGCTAAATCATTTAGTAAAGCTATTACATTAAAATCAAATGTATTGAAAAAAATGGTGAACTATTGTTGTGAATGAGCTGAGTTTTTTAACGTTAAAGAACTTACTGTGAAGGTTCTATATCAATGAAAGATTTCTCTTAGAACAGCACATACAAGCCAGGCAGCATTTAGGAGCCTTTAATTTTCAAGTGTCGAAATTTTCACTCAGATGGGGCCAGAACAGTCTGGTCCAAAGTTGACCCTGGGTTTACAATCACAAAATGAGTCAGACAATCCTTGTCCAGAAGCAGTTGATGCAACCCCTGGCCCTTTGCAGAACTCCATCACAGCTTAGAAGTCTAGAAATGGATGGCTGCACCTCTCATCCTGAAGTGGCACGTGGGGCACGACGGCACATAAATGCCCAGAGAGGCGCCATCTGTGGTCGTGAGTCAGCACGTTCACCACACGGCACGTCTAATTGTGTTTCCCACCTGACAGCCCCCGCTTCTGCCCCTCTTCCCGCACCACCACTTCTCCTCCTCCCACAGACAAAGACAGGATGTGGAACAAACATAAATCTAATGACACTGTCTGATTCTCCCCCCCATTTAAAGAGGAGAGGTTGGTGGAAGTGGGTGTCTGGGGAGAATGGTGGTTGTCGGCAGCTTAATTGAATTCCATCTCTTTGAATTTCCATTAGCATGGGGGCTTTGGCTGTCCTTTGAGTCCTTTCTGCTCCTATTTGTCCTTATGTAATACATTTCCATGCTCATTATCACTGAGACGAAGAGATAGTGATAGTGGTGGCGCCGTGTGTGTATGGAGATGGAGTGGTATTTACAGATTCCTTGCAGGTGCTAGGTAACCACAAGTATGTTTCTGGACTTAGGGGTTGACAATTTCCTGTTTGTTGGTTAGATGAGAAAATAAGAGCATGATTTTAACCCTTGTGAAGCACCAAAGGTGGAGAAAATTGAAGATTCCAACAAAGTTCAGACCTAATACGTTTTCCATTCCTTTTGTTTGTATATGATTTGATCAAACTTGAATCACTGGAGGTCTATTCTTGCAAGCCTTCTGCATGACATCAGGGTGTATTATAGCTTTAACAGCTAAATGTAGACTCGCTGACTTTTACAGGTCGTTTATCTGTAACAAACAAATGGTCGCTTTTTCCTTGATATGTCGTGGTAGGTGTTGTGGCAAAAATATATTATAAATATAATATAAATAAATATACATCTAAAAATACTATTGCAGCACTACATTTCTCAAGGTACACAGTAACTTAGTGTCATTATTTTCCTGACATTTGGATTATTTGAAATGGACAAAAAAAGAAGTGTGTATAGTGTGTATAGTACATGTGTATAGTACTGTATAGAACTGTGCTGCACTAAGTACTATTAAACAAGATCTGTTACGCTCTCTATGTAAAGGAACATGCAGTCAGTCAGTGTTCATTAACTACTGACAAATCACAATATGGCCAGAAAAGCCAAGAGACGTATTGTGGGATAATTTGTCAGGATAATGATAAATAGAGTCATGTGGCTCAGCTCTGGACTGGTAATTGTGAAAACAAAGTCGGACAAAAAGGATTTACTTTATATTAAATCACATTATATTACATTCATTTGGCTCACATTTTTATCCAAAACAATTTGCAATAGAAGAAAATGTTCAAGTTTCAGGACAGTGTGATTTACAGGTGCGCTTATTATTTATTTGTAATTGTTGTTAGATTGGTCTCTGAATTGCTTTTATGCATGTTGCAAGTTATGCCATTTATGAATGTAGTAAATGTAAACATTGTCCTTTACCAATTGAAATGTTCAAAAATTGTAGGTGAGAATCATGTCGGTTGTAAGCGAATAAAAAGATCCCATTTAATCAAGGGTGCAGCCCTATTGAAAAGCTAAATTGCAAGAGCAGTGTTCCAGCACTATTTTTCTTTGTTTTGTATTTTCTTTTCTGAAACCAGTCAGTAGGCTGCCAAAAATATTATAAGATATGTACTTTGGCAGAAGTTTGTCAAGGTTGTCCTTCAGTACATGGAGAGGGAAAGTGTTTGGCAGATTTCAGAAGGCTTTATTGCATTACCTTATTACAGTGGTCATCTGTCACATTCCATCAACTGCCTGTATTATCGTTATAGCGATTTATTCAATGTCTTGGGAAATTAATGTTGTCCGTCTAACTTTTTGACGTCCCTTTTTTTGTATGACAGGTGTGCCCTGGGGTGTTTTTATTTTAGAACATCATAATCAGATTGTAATTTTTGTTGAGTATAAGCTTTGTTCTGACTGCTTACATTTGCATTTGCTCAGCAATTAGGCCTGTGTTATAGAATATCGAGTTCATTGAGCTCACCTGCTTGCATAGGTTTAAGACCTGCATTAGTCTGGGTTCATTAATTTACCAAGGATTCCAGTTTGCCATCATGAGAGATGCATTTGCCTGCCTCTTCATCTGTCTTCCTTTACCTCCAGGGATTCTGAGGGTCGCAAACTTTGCAAGAAAGTGAAGGTTGACCCGGGTTCAAAGAAGGCTGGATACGAGATCCTGCATTATAAGTAAGTGCGCTCTCTGCATTAATCAAGCAGTTTAAGGACCCCTGAGTTTGATGGAATTATTACTCAAAGTAGCAGATAATGCGTCTGCACCCGGCTCTCACATTACCTCTTCTGCTTTGTGTTTGATTTTAATGCCTTACAGAGATGGAACTTTTCACACAGAGTACAGCAGACCAGCCACTCTTAAGGTAATCACTTTGTTCTCAAGTTGTCTTTGGAGAAAAACACGTGAAACCTTGGTGAAATCAATAGATATTTGTCTGTAGAGCATGTGAATCTTTCAGCCAAGTCAGTGAATGACTTCTCACTAGACGCATGTTTATATTTGGGCTGTAAGATTATAAACTATCTGTGAACTCTGTCCTGAAAATGGCCAAATATGAGCAGTAAGGTTATATAAACTATTTATGTCACAAATGTGTTTATCCACATTATAATCTGTTTGCTAAGGCTGTAAGGGTTCACCCTTTTGAGTACTCAGTTTTTCAAAATGGTGAGTTTTTCAATGCAGCCACATGCATCACATCAACAAAGTTTTTTGTTTGATCAATTCCATTCAGCAACAACCTCTTTCAGCACATCAGCCGATTGCGCACTTACGTGTGTTTCATAAATTGTGTCTTTAGAACTAGTTTTTCAGTAATGTATTGTTCAGGTAGAGCTAGAGAAGTCCAGCTGTCCATAGTAATTGCAATGAATTGTGCCTTATCCAGCTCACACAAAGTTTAGCCTTTGTTTCTTTGTTCTTCTTTTACAGAATATAAAATAATTGGCAGAGAAAAAACTTTTGCGGATAGAAGTTTACTTGCAATAAACATATTTGGGGGTGCAGACAGTTCATTATCAAGGCCAGGCACACAGGTTATAACAGAGACGATCTAAAGTCAAAGTCCAAATACGTGATCCAGAGTAGATGGCACAAAAGTCAAAAATCAGAAACAGGAGTATCATAGGTAAGGCTAAAGACATGGCATGAGTCCAAAAACTAAACTGGATCAATATTCAAGGTAGACAAAGGTAAGGAATACAGACCGCTTGGTACACCATACAAGAAAAGACTTCACTTTCTTAGGCCAGTCTCTAAATAGTGCTAGGAATTACTAGATCCACTGCTGGTGGTCTGGGTGAACAGCAACACTGGATGCCACCAGAATGTATTGAAATGTTTTTTGCCTTGAAGTTCATACTAGAGTGCATTTAAACTCAATCAAAATCCTGTGGCTTTTAATGGTAACTAGTAAATAGGAAATGTTTAAACAGGTGTGTGTTTTCTTTTGTGTGTCACTAAACACAGAGCAACATGCCCACTTGCTCTCTAATACATCCCTTCCCTTGACAAGTGACGGTTCAGCTCATTAGATTATGAACCGCATACATCAGCCTGACTGAGAGAACAGTGAGTTTTTCAAGTTGATGTGTTGACATAAAATGGGCAATCGTAAGGATCTGAGTGACTTTGAGGCCTGAAGGGCCGAGTTGGGATGGCGAGGTGACCAGGTCATACGTATAATGTCCAAAACAGCAGGTCTTGTGTGGTGTTATAGGTATGTACAATGGGGAGAAAGCAAGCCAGCAGAGGCAGTATAATAATCTGGGCGATGTTTTACTGAGAAACTTGGCATTCTTGTGCATCTTACTTTGACATGTACCACCTGCCTAATATTGTTACAGACCCAGAGCAGCCCTTCATGGCAACAGTGGCCCCATTCAGCAGGATAATGTGCCCTCCCACAATACAAACACTGTTTAAGGAACACAGCAACGTTTTCAAGGTGTTGAGTTGGCCTCCAAATTCCCCAAAACTCAATCCAACATATGGAGAATTGCTGGACTAATTAGTTCAATACATTAAGGCTCCATCTCTGAACTGTCAGAGCTTAACGGATTTGCTAATAACCTGTGACCGACACAATCTAGGTGAGTGATGTTATGGCTGATCGATTTATAGAGCTTATGTCCATGTCAAATAAAATACTGCGTCTTATTTTAATGGTTTTGGTTATTTTGAAGCAAACATACAAGTTTAAGTTGCACTTCATGCCTTCTAAAGTCTTTCATTTTGTTTTTGACTTTGGTATTTGTTAACCTTTTTAGGTGTGGGTTTTGCAGTCATGGGGCTCTGTAATCTGTAGGCCTTTTGATCTTTTATAGCATACCCTGTTCTATCATTTCTACCAAGCTGATTTTCCCCATGCATGTCATTTCACACTAGCACAGATGGGTACGAGTGTGATTTCACACTCTAGGTGCTGTTTCCACTGTGCAATAGGTTTTTTACCACTGGTTCAGAATAACACATCGCCTGCCGTTCATTTTTTTCCTCTTACCCGCTACTCTTCCCATGAGCCTGCTGACACAGACCTGTGCATGGCTGACGTGGCGTTGATGAACTGTTCGCCAATGAGCCAAGCTGTAATGTGAAAAAGTTAAAAATGAATGAGCGTCGCTCAGCTCTGGTGTCTGAGTCTGTTATGAGATGGGTGAGCGGCTTCGTTGGAGAATGGAGGTTTCTCATTAAAAGCATCTGCTGTTGCGTCTGATATTGCTCTTCGTTTCCTTGTCCGTAATGGTAATTAGGCTTATTATGAGCACTTAATGTCAAAAAGGTGCCTACTGAGTCTTTCTCCTTTCTGGATGGGTAGATCTTTTAAATTAGCTGTAGTCTATTAGAGGAAGTAATGTCATCTTGTAATGCCATCAAAGAAACTTTGCATCACAGAAAGTTCTCTTGACCATTATTATTGCTGACCTCAAAGTCTAATGTTGTGAAATCTCACTGGAGGATGGGTCTTTTTGTTCCAAAGATGCTGTGTGCACTACTGGCAGTGCCTCTCAGGAGAAGGTGAATGTGCGTTGAATGTGAAGGATGAGTCATATCACTGCTTCTCTAATAATTGTTCTCCTTTTGATCCTCTCCCTCTCATTCTCAGTCAATGGTGGCATTCCTGAAAGACCCCACAGGTGCCCCCCTATGGGAGGAGAACCCTGAGGCTAAAGATGTCGTTCACATTGAGACGGAAAAAGTGAGTATCTGTTTTAGGCGACAGCTTCTGCAAAGATCACCTTTCCATTCTTAGCGTTTGCCTGGTGTGGGAACCGCATGCGGAACAAAAGCAATGAGTTAAGCAATCTGCAACTGAAGAACGGGGCCGTTCTCCTCTCTCAGGAGGCCAGCCTTGGCTGCTGTACAGGAGGTTCAGGAGTATATGTGCTTCACAGCTTCAGATCCAGTGTGTTTTAGCCCCTTGGAAGGAAAATGAGGGTGAAACTCCATTAAAGTCAATGTTTCATGCAAAAGAATGAGAAAAAAAGTCCATAACTAGTAAGATGTCTCTTAGGAGACTTCACGAATCATAGACATATCCGGATAGTTCCCTCGCTGATGGGGGCCGGGCTCAATCAGAAAGCCCCACTTGCCAAGATGAGATGGCTTTGAACCTCCTTTGAAGAGTGTATTGATTGCTCTGGGGGCGCGTGTGCTCTGTGGTGTATTACATCTTTTGGGGTGTCAACTGCCACAAGCAAATTTCAGCTACAGGAAGCAATCTGGTAATGAAGCAAGAATATAAACAAAGTTGATAGGGGGGAAAAAGTCTCCCCCTGTGAGCTGGCTAATCCGTGCATGCAGTTATACGCATTGTATGGTTTACTGGCATGAAAATATTTTTTACCTGCTTGGGTGGTCAGAGAGCCCCCTGCAGGACTGACTGGTTGTTGCTCTTGAGCAACAGGTGTGAGATGCTTTGAGGTGAAGTGTAGTGGTAGGTTAAGGTTTGGTCTACCAAGAACCCTTAAATTGGACAAACATATAGAACATTTACACATTTTAAACATTCTTCACTCTTTCTTAATGGCTCTTTAGGGAAATACAGATTCTTCTGTGGACCCACCAACTGCCGACAAAAGCCTTAATAGTCGAGTAAATTAAGGGTGATGAAGACATCACTTCCATAGATACTACAGGAAGCCTTGCCACAACAAGCTCCTCTTACTCAACTGTGTGTTTTTCCTTCAGGACTTCAGGAAGCTGCTGAAGAGGGAGGAGAGGCCCATCCTCATGATGTTCTATGCCCCATGTGAGTCATCTGATGATCTTGCCCTCGTTCTATCCTTGGTGACATAATGTGTATGATGCAAAGGATGTGAAACCCTGGCAAATAAAGGGTTGTAGTTCAACAGATGAAACCATTAAAAGTAAAATCTAACAATTCAGACCAAGGTACAGTAATGTCTCTAATTATGCAAAAATGACTTCATGTAAATTTAAGTTGTTTGTTACATTTGAAGTATACTGAAACCAAGAAAATGACATCGAGATGATTTCAACCAGAACATACCAGATCATGACCAGCCTGTATTCACAGTATTTCTTAGTCATTTTATTATGAAATTATAACCGTGCAATGTTGTGAACCTTCAGTGTTCCTCTCCATCGTAAAAGGACCAGTACAATAGTCTTTAATATATGTTTATGAAAGTGCCGTAGCCGAGTGCCGGTATAGGATTGGTATCCGCTCGGTATTCTGCATCAGCTGACATTCTAACCATATCAGAATTACATCGGGAGGGAAAAAGTTGGATTGGATTGTGCCTAGGAAAATCTCAGCATGTTGTGTTCATTAAAAAGTCTTCTGCTGTGATGAAGTACTGAGCTGAGAGCATGTTTAAAGCTGCAAAGAGAGGGCAACCCTCAGGCTCTTCACTTAGACTCCACTTGTAGTTTTCTCTTTTCTCTCTCTCTGTTGTTTGAATTCTTTACTCATTTCCTTAGAAAGCATTTTCATGGAATCTGCGATTAGGCACCTCAGGCCCAGCGCAGCCTGTGCAATGTTTTTGGCTGACTTCAGTGTAGATATTAATGTTCCTTTTTGTTCCAAGAAGTGGAAGAACGTGTACAGCAATGCACAACATGTGGTGTTCATCTGAGGATTTTGTAAGAGTGTTAAAGTATTTTCAGGGGATTTCATTACCAATCACCAGTTTTTCTGAAAATCTGTATAACCAATTAGCTGCTCCCTTCTCTGATATCAGGGATAAAACAAAGAAGTGCATGTTGATTGAAGAGAGAATTTCTTCTAACTCTCTCTTGTTTCTCTCTAGGGTGTGGTGTATGTAAGAGGATGCAGCCCATCTTCCAGCAGACAGCTACAGAGACAAAAGGGAAATATGTAAGCACATTTTAAAGGGCCCAGATCCAGCGTGTTCTTGTATTTAGGTTTTCCTTAGAGGTCCGCTTGTAATATCTGCTTTGTAGTGTTTACACAACCTTTTAGCCTGTATTATTGAACAGGGTATTTTTGTTAAGGGCCATTGAAAACCTATATTTTCTGATTGGCTGTGCTGTATTGGGCTTCATATGGAAGAAAGCAGCCAAGGATGAAATACTCCTTTTAATTTCAAAGTGAATAGTGTGTGGGGCAGGGTGCTAAATTATGTGGACTGAATATAGATACATCTAATGCATTGGTTTTAATGCATGTATTGGATGAATTGGTGAATGTTTAGAATGTATGAAATTAGTTTGATTCAATCACATTTTCAGTATATGCATGTCTAGTCCGAGACAAATTATATTTGTTAGTCATTTATTGAATCTGACCGTGTCATTGCTATGTAACAATGAGACGTATTTTATGTGCACATCATAAACCCTTTTATTGTTCAGGGTAAATGTTATACAGGGTAAATTTCAATAACGTAACTGCATAATATTTCATGTCAGTGTCAACACCTGTTAACCAGAGCTCATTTGTTTATCATGAGGTCCTGGAACACAGAGAAGGTGCTGTCTCAACAGGTCAGGGGAGAGAAAAAGTGCTGGAAAATGGAACTAGAGCTGGAAGTTTAGTTTTCTGGCATTCTGTCTCTGTCTGTCTGTCTCTCTCTGTCTCTCTCTGTTTGTCTGTCTGTCTCTCTGTCTCTCAGTCTTTCTGTCTGTGTCTCTCCTCTGCACCTATAAACAGTTAAGCAATAGTCACAGCCAGTATATCGGGCAATAATTTAGCCATTTTTGCTGCTTTTGTAAAGACATGAAGCTTGAAGTTAGGAGCAAAAAATAAAAGCATGTGACGTGACAGTTGAGCCCAGAGACAATTACACGTACTCTTATCTTGCCCACAATGAAAGGACTTTGAAAAAAAAATTGTTTTCATTAGCTACACTCAATTCAATTCATAATTTCACACTGCAAACACTCACATTCTTAGCCATGGAGCTTAAAGAAATTATACTTTAGTCATCAATTATAATTTAGACATTAAAAAATGTTAAAGCTGTTGCCTGCAGACAGTGCATCTCTCTACCAGGGCATGTTGGGTTGCGTTCCCTGATTCATTGACCTCATGCATATTTATTATCAGCGTCATCGTCACACTCTAAATCAATCATCCACATTGCACTGCAGGAAACCGTAGTAGAAATCCATGCTTAACTTTGTTTATTTGTCCAAAACAGTCCACAAAACCTCCATAGAACTCTCAAACTCCTTTTTTCCTGCTAATTACTTTTCTACTCTACTGCACTAGCAACGCGACATGCTGCTTTACTGCTGTTGTTGCCCCCCTGCTGATCCACTGAAACAAGTTTGGCCTGCTATGGGTCAGACTGGCCTGTTGCCTTGAAAAAAATTCAACACATTTGATTGTATTTTTGACATTTTACCAGTTTGTTACTGAAGTACTGAAATCACAGTACTTTTGGCTCATGTGATATGCAGAAAACTCACCACGCTTCAGGCATTGCTGCCTGACCTGAGTGACTGATGTCTCTCTCTCTTTCCCTTTCCTTAATCAGATTTAAATTTCATCCAAAAAAGACAAGCAAGTGATTTACAACTAACTTTAATAGTGCATAAAATAATGGCATAACGTTTATTTCCATATTTTGATAGAGACAAAGGACATTCCAGATCCAATCAAATAGGTGCTGGTCTCAATGTGAGAGGTCCCGGATTCGTTTCCAGCAGGATTCAGGACAAATGAAGCCGTGCTGTTGACCTATTTGTCCTGTTTGTTTTATTTGACAGGGAATTGAGTTCTTTTCATCAGATTCACCCCAGATAATTTTGTCTCAGCGATCTTCTGTTTTTGTTTAATACTACATTTATTGGATGTATTCCCTGCTGGGCTTCAGTCTATGCATGGATTAAATGCCAACTTGCAACTCAATATCTCTATGTACACTGCTGTGATCTATCGCTACACATCCCTTCCTGGCTTCCTTGCTTTCTGATTACACACACACACACACACACACACACACACACACACACACACACACACACACACACACACACACACACACAC
>JBBJLR010000002.1:9445248-9455933 GCA_037577145.1 Brachypetersius gabonensis | reverse complement strand
GCATGAGTTTTTGAAAATATCTGAAAAGTAACCATGTGGTCAGGCTGCCCATAAAATGGTTAAATATAAATGGAGAATGATCACAAGAATTTAAGCCAGACACAAGCAATTTAGTCATAACTGCATAAAGAGCAAGATCAAAATCTTAAGTGTAAACAGGCAAACTTGAGAACAAAAGAAATCAAAATTCCCTGAAGTGGGCTGTTTTCTACCACCAAATGGATTCTAAATTGACTTTGGCATGAAAGTAGCGCTTTACGTCTGGTTTTAGGTAATGTCATCAAACAGTGTGAAATTTGCCATGTCCCACTTCACTGCATGCCGTACTTTTATGTTGCTCTCAGTTGACAAGCCTTCTGCTTCTCCTGGATGCGGCCATTTATCTTCATTTCTCTGAGTTCCATGTCGTACGCAGGGATGGTTCGTTCTGAGTGTTCTCTGCCGTCCTGCCACAGGTGCTGGCCGGAATGAACGTGCATCCAGCTGAGTATGATGGCCTGAAGCAGGAGTTCAATGTCAAGGGATACCCAACCTTCTGCTACTTTGAGTGAGTCTGATTTTGTGCTTCATTCCGTATACTGCACACATTCACAGACCCATGAAGAATTCATCCTAAACTGAGAAGTTACCCCGCAGTATATGAGTTCCGGCCTTTCTGTTTTCATTCTTTATTCAAGTCCTGAAGTGCTTGAGAAGTGGCACCACGTGGCCTGCAAGTCAGTAGCCACTGGAAAAAATTGGTTCCTGAAATGTATTCAGATTAGAGCAAGGCTGGGTTTGTATGAGATAACATAGCTAGGGGTGAGAAATTTGTTTTGGAAGAAGCCATCTGAAAAGGTTTAGTATTTACCAGAAGGAAAAAGTTTTTAGGGGTTATATGGTCATAAAATATTCCGTTTGAAGTAAGCCCTCACAATGGGGGGCCTGAATCTTAAGTATTATGTCCAGCATTTTCTCATTCAATCATGGACAGATGAAGGATCCCATGAAGCAGAATGTGTTCAGAAGAAGGTACTTGGCCTTAAGTCTGAAATAACAATGCAGGCTCGGCCTGATCTGGGATCTAATTTACAACTTTCCCTTTCCCCTCATTTCCAGTAAATAAATGCTTAACAGTGTGCGAGTTGTTTAGTTTTTTCTTCACCTCTCCTGAGAACATCCCTCATGTCCTCATTTCCAGCCAGAGCCTGCACATGCCTTGATGAGATAATGAGAGCAAAAAAAAGTATCTCTGTGAGGCAAGTAAGGTCCAGCATGACCTAACACAAGAGGACTAATGATCACACAGCAGCTTGTGTTGGCCATCCTAAAACTTCTCTTCACTGAACTTTTTTGTACTTATGGTAAACTCTTTAGTGACTGTACATAGCTGCCCTTAGCCCTGTTTATGTAGGACTGCCCAGCTTTAGATGGTAATAAACAAATTAAACTGAGAAGTGTAACAGAAGTTGTGTCGGGCTTTATGTTGATGCTTACCACCAAAACAGTAGGTGAGGGCTGCATAAGCAGTAACTGTTGTGTGTTTTACTCTGTGTATAGTGATCCACTGTCCGCGATCAGGCCTGAGGCCGCAACCATGCTTTATCTGCTTCCATTCGATACTAAACGCTCACTCATTTCACTGCCGTTTTAATTATGGGAGGGTTAATTAAATGACGCTCTCCGCCCAATCCGTTTTCAGTGAGCCATTAGCTGCGGCCCTGAGGGGAGTCGCAGGCTAACGACCATGCAGCACCATTGCTTACAGTAATGAGCCTCTGAGCTAAACACTAGCACTTTCCTTCATCTTTGGCTCCAGCTGTTGCTCTAGTTTCCTTCCCCATGCAGTCGTCAGCGCTTGACCCCCATGTATCTCTTTATGGTCACCTTACATTTTAGTATAGGGTATGAAAAGATGAGCGGAGAAATGTTTCATACCTTCTTACTTCGAGTACTGTGGAGTATTTTTGAAGGGATCCACGTAGGCGTAGAAACCATTCATCAAGGCGACCCTTGCATCTCCATTGCAACCTTTTGACGGTCATATTTATTACTGTCATCCAAACCATTTGAAAAGGCCTCTTGTCCTCTGTGATCTTTCATATGAAATGACTAAATATGTGGGAGCTTAATGGCAGAAGTCCAGCCCTTTTGCCCTTCACTTCGGCTCATCTGAAATAACAGTGTAGCTAAGTGAGCTGTCAAGTGAGGATGCAGTAGGTTGGAGTGCTGCCATGTTGCCTTCACCTCTCCAAACCCCTTAGATCAGTTGCCACAGAGCAGAATAGTTGAGGACTGAAAGTTATTAGAGTATCCAGATGTAGGCTACAAAGGTAAAGCAGAGACATTCGAGTTTCATACTGCTCAGCACCCTTCAAGGTCATGCCAGGCCAGTACGAAGGCAGATTGCGAGTGATCTGCTTGCAGCTGTCTTAGCATTAAACCTGACACAGGCAAACTAATGCAGTTTGATAGCTGTTCCAGTTTTTTTTTTTTTTTTTTTTTTTTGGAAACATTACCCTGATGCGTGAAGATCTCTACTGATCAATGACAGTTACAAATGACCAAGTGCTGCTGGCATTCCCCCCCCCCCGCTTGCAGAGCTCTTGGCTGCTGTAGATTAATTTCAGAGGCAGAAAACAGAGAGATCAGGGCAGATAAAGGAACCATTACCTTAGGTCTTGAGGTCTGCTCACACAAACAGCTGGGTACAAGCCCTTAGATATTATCCGTGACCCTGTCCCTCGGCCCTGTCCCTCGGCCCTGTCCCTCGGCCCTGTCAGATTGCACATTGGAGATTGCAGAAAGCTATGCTCAGAACAAGTGGCAAAGTTGTACTTTTCATTTTGAACTTGAACTGTCAGTCTGCTATGTTGGTATGGATTAGCAAGGAACATGGAGACTGCAAGCTGAGGTCTTGTGATTAAGCTAGACGCCTCGAGCAGAATGGCTTAATTAGCTCTGGGCCAGGGCCTCATTTAAAATGTTTATCTTGGCTGCTGCAAAGGGAGCCACACTCTTGGATGTTGCTTGTAATGCAATCCTTTAGAGTGTCACTACAAATATCCTCAGTTAACCAGTAACGCGGTTTAGAGATGAGAAAATAAACTCCATCACCTCCTCAGATTTAGCAAGTTTCTTTAAATAGGAATGTCCCAGAAGTTCTTGCAATTACATTATAGCACACAGCAAAGGTGTGAAACACATCTCTCTTTTTTTTCTTCAGAAAGTCATGTGAGAGTCATTTAAATAAACATAGCCTATTATAAGTTTTGGGACAGCTTGCTGATTTTAGACCCTCTTTAGAGATGCTTAAGAACATGTAGATTTCATCCAGGCGCCACTAAATATAATCAATTTCTGAAATTGTTTTAGTGTCCAAATTTAGATTGTGGCCTGTTAGAGACGGGGAACAATTACAGATTCAGTTGTTTACAGCTCATAGTTTATAAAAAAATTACTTTCTCAGTATCAATTATTCAATTATCATATCAATTATTAAATTACCATTACCTTTGTAAATCATGCGATGACTTTTGGGGGTCTATATTAAAATAAGATATCACAGTTTTGTTCTTCTCTAGTCACATGACTAAACTGTTGAAAAATGAGAGGAAATACCTTTTATTAAAGGGTCTAAAATGATCAGTGGAGAGTAGTTAAGCAAACTGACAACTCTTAATTACAGTAACACACACAGTGCTGTCTGCATATTAGGGAACCAGTTTGAGCTCTGTCAAGTTGCAAAGACTTCGTCTCTTCTTAACATTCTAAACACGACTTGAACTGAGTTACTGCCACTCCAACACTGAAGTGACCGATTATAAATCTGTTTTTTGTTTTTTGAGATTGGAGTACATAGGTGATGGCCTGTATTGAGTCTGCACAATTAAGTGAGGCTTTGCTGAATCAAAATATGTCATTTTTTTCACACCTTGGGTCATTTTGAGGTTTGGATCTTTGAGTATTTTTCTGTTATTTTTAAAGTTTCTTTTACAAAGTTGATTTTGGTGTCAGATTGTGATCTCTTACCAGTTTGCTTTTTGAACAGGTGCACAGATTGGAGGGACGGCCTGATTTGACAATGGCCATAAGTCTTTGCCTCAGATTTCATTAACTATCTGAGAGTTCTCTCTAAAACAGGCATATTATGGGTGTATTATATTGCAATCTGTGACGACTCATTCTGAATTACTATAATTACACATTAGACCACTCAACTAATTGGGTTGCTTCTGGAGGTAACATTGTGTACCTAACAGAATGCTTTTGCAAACAGCATATTCTAGCATTATGAGACCGATTAGTATTTAATAGGGCAAAATTTTGTATTAAAAACCTAGTGGGAAGCTAGGTGCTTCGATACTTTTGATAGGCTGTGTTTGTCCTTGTTTTATGGTAAAATACTTGTTGTGTGTCTTGTGTGGACCACAGTTCTGAAGCCAGTTCACTAAGGCTAAGGCTGACACCTAAGGTTAAAGGCCCTCTTCTGTTTCCTTTGCACCAGGAAGGGGAAGTTTCTGCATCATTACGAGAACTATGGAGCCACGGCCAAGGACATCGCGGACTGGCTGAAAAAGTAAGTCGAAGAGTGTCTATGGGCGCTCTCTTTGAGAAGGAGTCTTATCAATCTTAAACAAAACCAAGACAACCACCACTGCACACATACACACCAACTTGCAGTCTCTGCGGGCACCCAGCCTGGTGTAAAGGTTTATTAGTTGGAGAGGTGTGAGGGCTCAGTGCTTAGTCACTGCTTTGTTGAGTGAGTGTGTTGTCAGGGGAGTGTTTGACACTTCTGAGAAGCGGAGGATATGATGTGCACTGTAAAACACGAGGCCCAATGATACTCCTGTGTACCTCTTAGTGGAAACTTAATGAGGCATTTCTATTCCCCTCAGTGTGTTCAAACACTTCCCAGACCTGTGGGTTAGACATACTCTCTGCCTCAGTTTTTGTATAGGAATCACACAGATACACACAATCTTTTACTGGGCTGTGTCCAGATATGTAATATATTAAAAAGGGTTTTGTTTAAAAAAGTACTAGAATAAGATCTAAATCAATTACTGTATTTTGTTAAAAATTAATAGAAAGAAAGAATATAAGATAAAATACCTGTTTTTTATGGATGGATAAAATACCTGTTTTCAGCAGTAAGGAAGTCTTTGACACTGTATTATGAAGGGATCATGATTTAGGGCATTACGCAACGCTTTTGACAACACTTTTGAGGGCTTTAAATTTAATTAGAGGAGATCTTGGAAAAATAAACTTAATTTTCCTGCGTAATGCACATGACAAGTTACAAGTCAGTATTTCTGCCGTCCAAGAATCTGTGAAATGTTTCTGTCGTGATGCAAACAAATTGCATGTGTTTCCACAAGTCATTAGGATTTGCTGCGAGATGCTGCATAACAAGGAGCAAGCACCCCATTCTACTAAAACAAACACACCCACTCAGCCAGGCTCAATACTTTCACAGTTACAGCTACTGCCTCATACACACCGATGTCTCTGGCAGATGCGGCAGCATAAAACAGTGATTTGATGTCACATATCAAATGCTCTTGTGTCTGTGTCTGATTTAGCAGACTCTTTTTTGTTGTTGTTGATGCTGACAGGTAAGCAAAGTGGATTGTAATTTGTCTTCGCTACATTAAGCTGAACATTTACCTAAGCAGTGGTCACTAATATGCAAAGTCAACAGCTAAAAATGACCTGTTCTTAGCAGCGGAGTAAATGACAGGCATGTCATACATAAACTAGTTTTTGTAAAGCAACGCATTAGACAGATATTACATAAATAATTTGCCTCAATGGTTGATTGCCTCAATATGATACATAATTAATAATCCTAAATATAATTAATGATCAGCGAGGACTGTGTACAGTATTATGAGTTCAGTATTACGATGCAGCAAAGCCCTCTCAGAGATTCAGCTAACAATGAACCTCTAGAATATCTGTATGGAATTCTAGAAATACAAGAGAAACAAATCAGCATTGCTTTTTTTATATATAGTCACTGCTATTTGTTTATTAAGTAAAGAAGTAATAATTGCATTGAATATGTTAATGCAGGCTTTTTTTCTTTACATGGACTCACTGCAAATGCTGAGGCCGTGTCATGTACCACAGTAAAACTGTTGTTTCAGTGGGTTGTTTTCAGCATGCAGCTTGCACAGTGCTAATTAATGGGAGCCAAACTTTCTTTACTTGTGAGCTACATTAGCCCATTTTGCTCTACCAAAAAGCAAACTTCTCCCAAGTTCTCTCAGGCTGGCGTTCGTGGCACACTCATGGCTTTTTAAATGTGCTCTGACTTTAAGGAGCATTCTTGTGAAGTTTAAGAGAGCGCTCTGTTGGCAGACTTTAAGGAGACAGGCTCTTGGATTTTTGCACCCCTCAGAGAATCATTTGGATTGGTCTAAGATCACTGGAGAGACTGAGTGCAGCAGTGAGATGTGAGTGAGTGTCCTTGGCTCACACTAGCTGCTCTCTGTAGTCATAGGGTGTGACAACTTACGAACTGAGCAGATGTCCAGAACTGTGGAGTGAGAATGGTTGAGATTTGTACCAGCTGTGTCAAACATAGCACATTGTATTTCTGCTTTATTGTGTTTGAAGGTTTTAAACCAAAAGTGAGTACAGAAACTTTGGCTCTGAACTCATTCCCAACCATCCAGTCTGATTTATGTAGAAGACACAACGGTTCCTATTTTAAACCTTTTCTTTCTTAGATTTTGATTCAAATGGCTAGGTTGGCATGAATTGTAATGGACAACATATTGCAAGCTGTAGAGCTGTTTTATTCAAATTGTATACACAAACACTTACATTTGTACACATACAGTATGTGAGGGTAGGTGTGCATGTCCAGAATCATACATATATACGAAAATGTTTTATTCATCAAAAAGAAATCGACTTAATAGTCTGTTCACTAGAGACATATGTTCAGAATCATTGAGGAAAAAAAATGATTCCAGAGAAATTGATGACCTGAGAAACCTTTGTTACTGGGTGTTAAAGTAGGAGATTATCACATCTAATTAGAAGGAGGTTTTAGCTAAGAAAGCTGCCACTTCGCAAAAAAAAAAGCTAGCTACTATTTAAGCTGCCCCTTCAAGTCAGTTAATGCTAAAGCTGCATTAAATGCTAAGAAGTTGTCTCAGCAAATAGCAATGACATCAATATTTATCCTTACACACCGTGTTTTAATAGCAAATGTCAGTGATGCTGACAGTTATCTTAAAAAATAAATCATTAATATTGAATTATTATTAATAGTTATAAATTAAATAGAAATAGAAAAACTTTCATTTTTTTACATTTGCTTTTAAAGCTAGTTTGAGTTTACACTCTGTATTGTTCTCTGTTGTTATTCATAATTAGATACAGTCTGATCATACAGATATAATCTGATCATACATACTGAGATTTATTTAAAAACAACTTACTTCTCTCTCTCCTTCTCCCTCTGCCCTGTCTCTTTCCATCATTATATTTATTTTGAAAATTCTCTGTGTTCCCCCCCACAGTCCCCAGCCTCCCCAGCCAAAGACCCCTGAGGTACCCTGGTCGGAGTCCGAATCGGCTGTTTTTCACCTAACAGACGAATCTTTCGACACATTTCTGGAGGAGCACCCCTCAGTTCTCGTCATGTTTTACGCTCCCTGTAAGTTTTTAACTCTTAACACCACAGTACAAATTCAGCCTTCTTGCTCAGTTTTGTTTTAAACCTTCACATTCACAAATGAATTTGTGTTTGAGTAGACCACAGGTCACAGAGAGCAGGCTCAGGGCCCTATCACTGTCTTTCCCACTGCATGCCATCGCAGGGTCCACATCATTCAGAATAGCTGTATCATTCGCCGTCATGTCTGACATGTTGGAGAGACGCACTTGGTGTGTGGTTTTTTCCATCTGTTTGCATCAGAATCTAAATGGACCTATTGGGGGAAAAAGCTGGATTTGATAATGAGAAGTGTGACAGTTGTGTTTTAGAGCGCTTCACTGGAGCTTGTTTCTTTTTTTTTTCTTTTATCTGTCTCTCTCGAAATAAAATGTCTCTCAGCGCTCATACATTTTACATCAAATGCCTCAGACAGAACGTTTCTTCGTGTCCTCAGGCATCTGTGGGTATATCCCTCCTTCTTTACACACTCACACTCCTCCTATCACCCCCCACCCAAACACACACACAGACACACACACACACACACACACAAACTGTATCTCTCTCTCTCTTTCTCTTCTCTCTCTCTATCTCTCTTTCTCTCTCTATAAATACACTCAATGCTTGCATGCCACCTCACCACTGAGAATCACTTTTGCTTCAGCTGTGTTGCCAAAACACTGACATAAACACGAATGTGCGTTCGTCTCTGATAGACAGATGGTGAACTGAGCTCCATTCTCGCCCTCCTTCTGTTTAATTCTCTGAGACAGGCAGGCAGAGAGACAGACTGACTGACAGATGTAAATACACTTACTTCATTTCCTGTTGCTGAGTGGCACCCTGCACCAGAACCACCCTGTGCGTGTTTTTCCTCACACACCCTTGTGTGGAGCGTTTCTGGTCCTTTTAGGGATATGAGTAATAAATCCATAAACATAAAAACCCAATTGCAATATCCCATCTCGGATTATTACGCAACCCACTCAGCAGTATTAGGGCATTTATGAAGTGTGTAAATTTACTCATATGCTCCTGCTGCTCTGTTCGCCTCAATGAGCACATAAGCACTTGGCCCAGAGAATGCTGTTTTATGTTCCCTTTAACAACCTGTGCTGGTGTAGAACAGGTGTAGGGAAGGAAGGAAAGTCTCAGCAGTTAGCTTTAAGTGTTTTGAAGGGCGGGCTAATGCTTTCCCAGTTGAAAGCCATTTCCCATTAGCTCAACGTCTGACACAATGTTTCAGTGACTGGCTCATTATGAGCGCCATGGAGATTATGTTTATTTGGTTCAGATAGTAAACAGCTTTCATGTAGTTTAATCCAATTGCTTCGTTATTTATCACTCAGAGCGAAGTGCACTTACATTTACGGCTGAAAGATACACTTCAGAGTGGACCGTGGTAAATACTATAGCTCTGAAAGCTCTACAGCTCATTAATCAGAGTGATGATTTCTGTCTCACTTTTACTAACATGTAAAAAACGCAGAGAATGAATTGATACAGACACACACAGACACACACACACACACAGACACACACACACACACACACAGACACACACACACACACACACACACACACACACAAACACAAACACACACAAACAAACACACAGACACACACAGACACACACACACACACACAGACACACGCACACACACACACACAGACACAGACACAGACACACACACACACAAATAAAACCAGTGTGACTGAATGTACAGTCATAGTTTAAGCAGAAATGATCTCAAAGGTTGTCCATAAACAGCAGCCGGAGGTTCGTGTACTACGACCTTTGATCTAATTGAATGCTGGGATTTAACAGCAGATTTACTAGCAGTTTCTAAAATTTCACTCAATATTCTTTGATAAAAAATAAATCTATACTATGTTCACTGTTTACCCAGTTCTTGACCCACTAATGGCTGGAGCTCATAAACACACTTCTTTGATTCGGAACGGCCGTAACCCGTGTGCTCACTCCTCTGTGACTCAGAGGGTTCTGATCTGCTCTGCCTACTGATCTCAGACCAGCAGTTCTGCAGCCTGATGGCCAGGACTGAGAGAGTCCAGAGGAGCTTTTCCTGCTCACATTCACCTGAACACACCACAGCACGGAATTCTCCTTCTGCATTTAACAGAGTTAACCAGTTAACAAGTGAAGCAGCTGGCAGTCAGGGGAGCAGTGTGTGTGTGTGTGGGGGGTGGGGGGGGGGGGCGAACACCCTAACCACTAGGCCACCAGCTGCCCCATAATAACTCATCAGCACCATAGCAACCAGTTCACTTTCCAGTTTCTGTTTGCACAATGTCAGTTTTTAATCTCCTATTTATTCTCCAGCATAAACATTGAAAACAATATGTACAATATGTGATTGGGTAGTTCTCCACTTCAAAATGACTGACATAACACTGCGGCCAATCACTGCCTTTGTTTTCACTTTGTTCGTTTACGTACTGAGCGCCGACTTTGAGTGTGAGACTGAAGCTTCATACAAAAAGTGTATCCTATTATTTAAACATATTTATTAATAATATTTCATTTTATTTTATATTTTATTATTCGTCAACGTGTGCACAGAAGGAAGGGCATTAGCTTGTTAGCTTGTTAGCTTGACCGCTTGCTAGCGATCCCCAGCTCCACCCAGCCGAGCTGGAACTGGAGAAATCCCTGGAGAAATCCCTGGAGAAATCCCTGCTGGTCTGACAGAGTGATGAACACCTTCACCCAAGAACACCAGGAGGGTGGGATTCATTTATAAGGTGAGAAAGTTAGAGATGTTTTCTTGGGATTTTGAAATATCGTTAATACTGTTGAAATAAACATTATGCACAATAAAATACATTTTATATTTCGTAGTGATTTAACTACGACGAGACTGAGAGAAGAGCAGAGGAGAGAAGATCAAAATGTGAGGCAGCGAAAGCAGAACATGGAGGACCTCCGTATGAATCATTCAAGCAGAACAAAGAGCCTCTAACTGAAGTCCTGAACCAGTGAAGAACCAGGAGCAGATGATTC